>VZRN01004924.1:1780416-1862900 GCA_013397935.1 Dasyornis broadbenti | reverse complement strand
ACACACACACACACACACACACACACACACACACACACACACACACACACACATATGTCTGATAAATATATGCATGATAGTGAATATGTCATCTTCTAAATGGACAAAAAAAATTGGTCAGCAGACAGGGTAAAAAGAGAAAGTGTAAATGAGGAATGTTTGTTGTGAATCTATGTACATTGAAATGAAAAATTTATTCTGGAAATTTGACATTTAGGTAGAAAGGCTTCAATGAAGAGAATAAAATATTTTTAAAAGTAATACACCTCTATTTTGCTTTAATAGGACCAGTAAATTAGATTAGAAAGTTAATTTCTTTCTGGGTCTTCATCACAGCAATATGAGAATAGTGGAATTTTGTGTCTAGTAAACTTCAGAAGCTCATCATGTACTCTATCCAGCTTCACTAACTGGTTACATGGGGTCATGTCTCCTTTGCTTTGCCCAAAAATCAATCATAGGATAGAGGAACGAAGAAAGAGACACAAGTAGATTAAACATGGTGACACTCTGATGAATCTCTGAATATATTTGCTTTAAACTCTTAAAAATATTGAAAATTTTTCATAGTTACAAAAAAAAAAAAATTACCTCTGGTCCAATTCCACGAGCAAATGGACTGTTAATGCCTGCTCTTAAGAGCAGAAAAACATGAAGCTCTCAAACTTTAAATACTTCAGCAGTTCAGTAATTCAAACTTTAAATACTTCAGATTGCCTTGACAGAGGTATCAGAACAAACTACTGTCAAATCATGTAAATAGGGGCACAAGTAGTTTTTTCTCTGTATACCTTTATTAACTTTCTCTTGACTGTACTTTTCCAACAGTAGATTCCTGTTTGCAAAAAATACAAAATTTTGAATTCCCTTTACTGTGAGTAGTTTAGCTCTCACATTCCACTAATCTACTAGTTAATATGTATTCTTTTTCTCCAGTTACTGCTGATATTTATTATACCGAAAAGAAAAATAAATTCTAAAAACCCCTAAAAATTCTATGTCTACCAAAAATAGTTTGTTTAAATACATTCCCTAAATTCTTAAAATTTTAATTGTTAGGGAATATGAAATTATATGTGGCTGAACAATGTTCGTATCTGTACTTAAGTACTTGCACACTTAAATCTCAGTGTCTTTAGAGAGAATTAAGGCAAAGGACAAACGTATTAACCAGGCAAAGATTGGTTTTATTCTTGATGCATGACATCCTCTACTGATTCAGTGTTAATTTAGCTTTTATAAGCATGGTCTGTTTCCTACTTTTGATCTGAATTAGATAGAAATTTCTTTGTTTCAATGTTCAACCATTGTAGGAGTGGTCAATTGCTAAAATGGGCTGATTTGACAGGTAATAGAATTGTTATCCTTCAAGATATTCAAGAGTCATGGCTATGACCCTGAGAACTTCATCAAACTTTGAAGCTGGTTCCAACTTCAATTTTGGATCCATTTTAAGCATGTATCAATTAGATGACCTCTAGAGGTCCTTTCCAAACAAAATTCTTCTAAGATTCTATAAATTTGGTAGCCTTAATTATCTCTCAATGGGGCATCACCCTTTCTGTGATCAAAAATGCCAGATATTGGCTTTTTATCAGGTACCTTTCTTCATTTTCCTATCTTGCCAGAATCCCTTTTAAAGAAACTCCGTTGGAAAATATATTGGCACAAAACCACAAAAGACTCTTGAAAAACAGGAAAATTACAACATTATGGATAGAATTCCGAAGTGCAAAGCAAGAAATTACATCTAGTCAAATTTGCAGTAGACTAACATTTTATCAGAATAATGCAAAATAAGTTATGAAACCAATTTCTACTAAAAATTAGCACCAAATAATACATCAGTTGTGTGTAGATCACACAGTACAATACTTTGGTAATACAGGTAGAAGATCTGAAATTTTTTTTACCATATCCTAGATGTTTTGGTAAAATTAATATTTTAGTGAGGTGATGGGAGGAAATAATAAAATAGTAAAATATTTGTTGTAAACTTAAAAGTTACAAAGTTCTAACATATGAAATGTCATTATAACAATCAATGGACTAACATAACAAGTTTAAATTTCTGTTAATATAAAAAAGTACTAAAATTGCGAAGATCAAATCTATTATTTCACAGACAATCTATTTATATAAATATTACAAAGGAAAAAGAAAGAGGAAATAGTTCTTATAGAAATCAAGGTTGAATAATCTATTAACTCTGAAATATGAGCGTGGGAGAAAAAATATTGCATCTGTCAAGATTCAGGAAAATAATAATTTTCTTGAATGGAACATCAGAAATTAAATTAGCGCAGATTTTTTTTTTCTATCTGTAGACTAATCTCAGACCTGAAAAAATTAATGAGCCATTAACTATCTTGAGATGGTAGAAATTAGTGATGTACCACTAAAAAACCATGGTTGCATTGTTTTGGTATTCAAAAGTACATTTGAACTGTTCATTGTAATTTTGAATTCCAAAAGTGAAGAATAAAATGAAAAAAAAAAACCAAAAAACCCACCCAAATATATGTTAATTTTTGTTCTGGCAATTTCAGCTATGTGTTTCAGACTAAAAAAGTGTACATTTCAGAGATACCATGTAGCTGAACAGAAGTGAAAGAGGAAATGCTGCATTGCAGATTAAAATTTCTTTCTCATCCTGATCTTTCTTTATTATGTGAGATCCTTTTTATACTTATGCTGCTGCATTCCAGTGGAAGTATTGCCTCAAATAAACACACTGAAGTGCTGCTTCTAATCATGGGTATGACCTCTGAATTTTTAGGTTAACCACTGTTTTCCTCCATTATCATTAGGAATAATTTCACCATAGTGCTGGTTTTGGCTTTGGCTTTTTAGAGGTTTTTGAATGTGGAGCACACAAATTTCAAACAGGCTGGTTTTTTCTGTTATTTGTATCTCATACAATGCTTCTTCCACTGACAGCTTCGTTTATAAACCTGTCAGAAACTGATGGGAATCACTGAATACATGATTCTACTTGCTAAATCCTAACAAAGATTATGTGGTTTGACACTAATCTTTGACTTTGTACTTCACTTTTATCTAAATCCATCTTGATTTCTCATTAGTCTCTGAGAATGTAGAACTTGTGCTTGGGCTTAAGGATATATCTAAACAACAGTTAAGTTTGTTTCTGTTCTTCATTTTTCATAAAAAGAATAAATGGCTGAACATAATTAAGATTTGTTATAAAGTGCATGACCAGTGTCACTGTCCGCAACTGACATGTGCTCTTGTTTTTCATTTAATTGAAGTACAAAACAACTACTTGTGAGATAAACTACAAAACTGAAACCAAAAGCTGTTTTCCTTTGTGTGATAATTTCCTTGAGAGCAAGTATACTGAGGTCAAGTAAAAGGAACTTTCTTGAAGTTAATGGGACATTACTGCGGAGAAATTATTCTGGAGAAGAATTCTTACTCTAAGTGCGGCCATTTGTGTACAGCCTTTATAATTCTAAAATAATAATAATAAATAATAATAATAATTGTAGTAGTTGTTGTTGTTATTGTTGCTATTGTTATTATTATTGTTATTGTTATTGTTATTATTTCTTCTTCAATTTGCCATCAAGTCCAAAATAAATGATGCAGCAAATGACTGGTGAAGAGGTAAAGAAATAACAGTAGGTCCTCTCTGCATTGAAGCAATGTATTTAATAAAGAAATTATTTTCTTATTTGGGTTTAACGAGAAAAAACTCTTTGCACATATTGCATTTTAATTATTTTGAAACTGTGCTAATTAAAACAGCAGATTGGCTGCTTCCTGAGAGCAGTTAGGTTCGCAGGAAGTGGCCATGTGTCCACATTGGGGAGGAGGTGCATTCTCAGGCAGGCTTTGCATCCCTGGTTCCCAGGCAAACTAGACTGCAAGACCAGATGGATTTCCCCACAGTCCATCTTTCTGTCATACACTGAGATTTGCAAACCTCACCCTTGAACAGGAGGCACTTCAGAGCTCACTTGACAGCTTTTCAGAGTCCAGCCTGTGCTGAGCATTCCAAACCAGGAAGTTTCTTACTGCTCTGCAAAGTAAAGAAAAACATGGAAATCACGGAAAGATATCTTTCTCATAGAAGGGTGTTATTAGTTTTAAATTACAGATAACAGCACATTTTAAAATAGAACAAAAGTAACTTATAAGCATTTATAATTCAGAGGTGATAATTCTTATTTAGAAGTAACGGAACATAAGTATTTCAAATAGCTCTAGCTCCTGGAGATGATGGTTAATACTGGCATTCTCCTGTTTCCCAGATCTTGGGATAAAAAAACCCCTACCCTCTTTCCAGCTGTTACTAAGAACAAGATCCAGAAGTCTGGGTTTTTTCTGATTTTCATGAAACAACTTGGCCTGTAAATGCTTGCATTGCAATAGAGTTATTTTGATCATATTTCTAGTACTACAAGCCCTTATCTCCTTGCAGAACAAGAAATGTAAACAACATAAGGTTCTGTATGGATTACTTGCAGAATTACTTTCTTCTGTCAGCTGCCCATGAATGTAAGATATTCTGAAGTTGCTCTCCTGTAATGCATTTCCCACTTCATAAGCTTTTCTTGTCAGTGGGAAATTAATTTCACTGTTCTTATTTGGAAAGGTATCAAATCAGTTATTCCAGGTATCAGGACATTATAAAAGTACTTCCTGTTGTACATTAAACAGCTGATAAAATATAGTACTTGGAGTGTTAATTTATAATCAAGTTGTCAAAAACTGCTACTCAGGAGTCTGAAACAAAATATACAAAGCCTTTTAAGAAAAATAGCTGGTTTTGCCATCATTGGATGAACTCATCAGTGTACAGTCATACCAATTAAGTTCAGAGCAGAACCTATGTGCAGTGGTGACATGGCTGCAAGAGCTCCGTTTGTTCTTTCATTCTCTTACAGAACGCGCCATCCAAAGAGGCCTTGACAGGCTCAACAAATGGGCCTATGGGAATCCAAATTCAATAAGGTCAAGCACGAAGTCCTGCAACAAGATGTAACAACACAGGCTGGGTGATGAACAAATTGAGAGCAGCCCTGCCAAGAAGGACATGGGGATGTTGGTGGAGGGGAGGCTGGACATGACTCAGCAACGTGCTCTTGCAGCCCAGAGAGCCAGATGTGTCCTGGTCTGCAGCAAAAGCAGCGTAGCCAGCAGGGTGAGGGAGGGGATTCTGCCCTCTGCTCCACTCTGGTGAGAACCCACTTGAAGCACTGCTTCCACCTCTGGGGTCCTCAGCACAAGAATGACATTGACCTGTTGGAGTGAGTTGAGAGGAGGGCCACAATGATTCGAGGGATGGAGCACCTCTTTTATGAGAAAAGGGTTGAGAGGTGGGGAGTATTCATCCTGGAGAAAAGAAGGCTCTAAGGTGTCCTTTTTGCAGTTTTCCAGTACCTGAAGGGAAGCTGGACAGGAACTTTTTACTAGGACACAGAGTGAATGGTTTTAGATAGAAAGAGCAAAGGTTTAGATTAGATATTAGAAAGGAATTCTTTACTTTCTTTAGAAAGAAATTTAAAAAGAAGGGTGGTGAGGCACTGGAACAATTTGCCCAGTGAATTTTTGGATGCCCTTTCTCTGAAATTGTTCAAGACCAGGTTGGATGGGACCCAGAGCAACCTGGTCTAGTTGAAGGAGTCTCTGCCAGTGATGGGGGGTTGTAACTAGGTTTTCTTTAAAGTCCCTTCTAACCAAACCATTCTATGTTTCAATGATCTTAAAGCTAGTTATGAAACCATGTCATAAAAAGTAATGACAAACTTAAAATTCTGGAGAATACTTTTCATGGATGGAAACCCATCCCTCAAAAAAAGAATACTATAGGTAATTTTAGTAGCTGTAAATTCACCTTTCCAAACTCCCATTGCAAAGGCAGCTCCTTTCTCTAAACAACAGGGCAATGGTTAAAGAGTGAAAGATAGAGCAAATGAGGGGTAGACAGGCTGAGTGAGAAAGCAAATGGAACTAAACAGAATGGATACAAGAGTGCTAGAAATACTAAAGAAAAGGCAATGCTGAGGGAAAAGAGTCTGACTCTCTTTCTGAGGTAAACTGAGGATTTGTTTTCATCTGTTCTTCAGAATATATAAACACTTGTCTGCCAATTTGTGTATGTGCAGCAGTAATACACACTTTACTAGGTATGAAGTTCTTATTGACAGAGACTAAAGAATCCTAGGAAAAGCTGTCACATTTTTATTAATATTTAAACATAGTTATCTGTCTCTTTCTACTGTTTTTTATATAATCCTACTGTTTGAAATGCTAAAATCAGAAGTTTTTTAAAAATGTAAACACATAGGCTACCCAAAGTGTACAATTGTTCTGTTCATGAGGGCTTTATTTATTGACTATATGAAAGCAGGAAGATTTAATGGGAGTGTGCCATGTGATAATAACAGTATTGTCTTATTGTATCAGTAAGAAACATATTACTAGTGAGAAATTCCTTTCAGAACTGGTCTTTTAGGAAGCTATTTTATTAATAGAATTCATGGAATGAAGTGTGTAAAAACATGAAAACTGCAAAATTCACAACTTATCTCTGTCTTGATGTTTTTTTTTAAATGTCTAATCATATCTATATTAATTTTTAAAAATTACTTTGGTTTGAGATGGATTAGATATATTTTATATAAACATATGATCTGGAGAAAAACAAAAACACCCCAACCCCCAAAGATATTAGTTTCTTTAACCTTAGCACTTTCTTGTGCAAACCCAGTGCTAGGTGTTATTAATGTTGTTAACTCTGGACAGTTACAGCACTGTATGTCTCTCTTGGATTTTTTCTTCTAATCCTCCTGTACAGATTGATACTATTAGATTTAAAATAGATAAATTTTCCTCTATTCATTGACCACCCTATATCTCATAATGCTAAATTTCAACAGGATGTTGTTGTCATAATGGTGCAGATTTTTTAATTATTATTATTCATTCATACAATACTTGAAGAATTGCTTACTAAAGATGGAAATGGAAATAAACACTCATAATTACAAAGATGGGAATCCCTTACGAGGCGTAGTTGTGCTATGCGTATTTATTTTTTTCTTTGGTGCAGCCCAATTCCCCCACAATGCCAAATATAAATTATTTTTGTATCAGGATTTCAGAGTGGAGCTCTCTTCTGCATGACAGAAATTACTAATATGGCACCTCTGAAAAAGGAAATTTAGTTTGATTCATTATTTTCCACATCTTAAGGTTGCTTTATCTGTAATGCTGCAAGCAAGTTTATGGTAAGTCAGTGTTCGGCTTGTTAAAATCGACATCATTGTAGATCCAAAGTTCTCATAAGAAGATGAAGATTAATAAAAGAATAAAATTAAATATGTTTGTGTGTTTGCAGCAAAAACCCTTGAACCAATTAGATTATTCATAATACCCTATAGCATCAGAAAAATTTTTCCTATCAGAATATTTGTGGCATGCTGCTTTAATAGATACAACCCTGCACCATCTTCTAGGAGAATACAAAGTAAATTTCAAAATGGTGAGTAGGAAGTAAATCTCATACCAGACTCATTAATTTAATGTCTAACTGTGTTTTTATTCACAGTGGTTGGGTGCCATTATAGTTTGTCATGCCTCTATAAAAATGGAGTGAGTAAATTATTCTTCTTGCTGCACTAACAGGTTTTTCCAAAAAGACATTCAGAGGACATGCTGATATTAAAAGTATCCAAGTTTATTTCGTGTTGAGAAAATATTCCCCTTGGCTAAAAGACTGTTCAGCTTTAGAGAGATTTCTATTCTTTGAAAAGGAGGATGGTTAGAATATGTTCAATCTTTTTGACTTCAAAGAAAATATATTCTATATTGCCTTGGCCCACCAGGACAATGTATACTCTTAGAAGATATCTGGTTTATTTTGAGAATTCTGCTGTCATTCAACATATGTGAAATTTTATTCTCTCCAGTGTAATAGATAATTTGGCAAACTAAATTTGTTAGCTTTGACAGAAAAATAGTTCAGTGCATACTCAAAGTTTAAACTTTATTACAAGGTGGTGTCTTTTGTTTTTTGCATGGAGTCTAGCCCACTAAATTTTTATAATAAAGCAACAGATGTATGTGTTATTTTTTTTTTCTCTTTCTTTCTCTATGTTTTAAATAAAGGCAAGTAGCAAATGTGGCTTACATAAAGAACAGACAATAATTATATAAGGTTTTCACTGTAACATTAGAAACCTAACACTATTATGGAGATTGACATAATGGTTGTGAACAGAGTCAAAAGAATCTGATTTGCCTTTCCACCAGCTTTCAAGCTTATCAGAGTAAGCATTAGTGTTTATAATAATATTTTAAATATGTGTACGTGTGTAGATGTATATACACACAGACAAGGTAAGGATGATAAACGAGTGAAAATACTTGTGATTTTGCCTGAAAACCCTTTGAAATTAAAACTACAAGTAGATATCTGTATTTCCATCTTTTGTGTGTCTTTTCTCCACCATCCCAATATAGAGTGGTTTGTTCATTTCTTTTAAATTTACTTCAATATTTATTTTAAATGTCATGAATCCTTTCCCATCACTTCTAAAAATAAAAGTAGAGATGAGAGTCATGCTGGAAGGAACTGATAAGGTCATAATTATTTTCTTTTCTTTTTCAGTGACATATATTGTAGTACTTTGTAGCTAAAGAAAGCTTCAGTGTAGCCTAATGAGGTTCATTATTAATAGTACTGTCTGATTCTGATACAAATGAAAGTTTTTCCCTTCTTTGGATTGTTATTCTTATATGTTGAGTGTGTAATCATTTATAGCAGAAGAGAAAAGACAGGAAAAGTATAAGCAGCAGGAAAAAAAAAGTGTGATATCAGAACAACCTTAAGGCAACATTAAGAAAATAATCTTTTGTATCAGAAATAGAAAGGGAACTGCTGTCATAGATGATATTCTTTATCCATCATCAATACCGACAATTTTCTTCCTTCTTAAAAATAAATAGAAAGTGCCATTGTCATCTCAGATCATTACATACAGTGTAAGCCTGTGTTATTCAAGGATTGCAATGGGTTTTTTTTAACTAGACTATGAAAGTTTTAAATAGGCATTCGATTTTTTACTTCTTCTCAAGCATAGGTAAAGATATTTTGACTTTAGGAACAAGTATTAGCTGATCTTCTTCCAAATAACATTAAAATAATTGTTTCCAGTTTTATTATGTTCATCTACAACTTCCTTCAGAACAGTCTTCGTGTGCACTGAATGCTCTCTAATGAGACAAGAGGTCACCAAACACTGATGTGTAAGGACAGGTAGATAGTTTCTGATCATTCCACTAAAATTCAAAAATAGCAAAGAAGAATCAGGATTTGCTGAAGAAATTTTAATTTTGAGCTGTATTTCAAATTGAAGATCTAGTGATCCCTCAGAAAGTGATTATTTCCTAAACTTAGGGCATCATTCAGTAGTGTTCTCCAGCACCAGCTGTTAGAAAAGTATTCTTTGCATCCCTTCAGGAATATAGCAGTCATGGAGAATGATTGAAAAAAGATTTTATTTCTGATCAACAAAAATAACTCAATGTCACATATGAATAATCTTTAAAATAAAATTTTAATAAGAGAGTTTACATGGAAAATAACAAATGAAACAGATGAAGATCTATTGCAATGACTCACATGAATGTGATTAGAAAGATGACAGAGAAAACACAAAGAATTAAGGAATCCAAACAACTTAGAGAGCAAGAAGATGAATGAAAGGACAAAGATCAATAATGTCAAAAGCATGTGAACTGTCAGGCACCAGCAAAGAATTGATTGATCCGGAGCCTGAACTAATTAAAGTGTCATTGGTCACCTTTAGCTCACCAGTTCAAATACTGTGCAAATTTTTAAAACAAACCTTGATCTTTGGAAGCAATAAATAGATGACAGTGTGATTCACGTAGATTAGTACTCATCTGTCTGAAAGACTTTCCTTTTCCTGTGAAGGTAGGCTTAAAGCAAGGTTTCAGCTTTGTTGTTAATCACCATTCATGGCTTTCAATTCTTTTGACACCAGTGAAGTTCTGTTAACACAAAAATACGAAAATAAGCTATCCTAACACTTAGGTATTTATGATGCTTGTCATTTATATCTTTATGTAGCTATTTTATATAGTAGCATGTTATATTTCTCAAATTTGATTTAAATTAATTACTTGTTATTGTACTGTTTTCTTCGGAGTTGCCTTTTATTTTTTTCATATCTATGTTACTTTTCTTAATTGTCAGATTCCTTTCTTGTTGGCAAAGGTTTCCCTGTTCATTTATCTTCTTGACTTAAAATACAATACCATATTCATTAAATTCATGTCTCACTACATTTTCACTGACATGAGTTAGAGGTTCTTTCTTTCTTTCTTTCTTTCTTTCTTTCTTTCTTTCTTTCTTTCTTTCTTTCTTTCTTTCTTTCTTTCTTTCTTTCTTTCTTTCTTTCTTTCTTTCNTGACGCTAATCTTTTGCAGTCAGTTCTGCTGCACAGCCTCCTGGGGCATCCAGTTTGCATGTACCTCAATAGAAATGCCACTGCAAAGACAAAGCCTGGACCGGTAAACAGCCTTCAAAATGCACAGCAAAGCCATGTAAATTGGCTTTTCAAAAATAAACCAGATGTAGATAGGAAAACCTCTCTCCCCTTCTCGCATTGCCCAGCCTTGTCTGTGTGACATTTGTTGGCTGACAGGGATGTGACCAGCTCTTTCTGGGCTCTGTTACCTCAACATAAGTTAGCCCATGGCAGGGAAAGCCATTTGCCTGGCATGTTTAAACAAATCATTTTGATTTTAGGGGTGTTCTCTGGATTTTCTGGGCAGGAAACGGTTTGTATGTTCACACAGGGCTGTGTATTTTATTTGTAGACATCTGTGTGGATTTTGGTTGTTGTGCAAATGCCATTGAGTTGAGGTGCCTGGATTCGAGACATGCCTTGTCTTGAGTCTTGTCTTATGCCCATGGGCACACAGAGCAGATGTGAATCCAGCCTAGGATGCCTCTGCAGGAGTGCTATCTACAAATATACATTCACTTCCCCTCCCCTCCCCTCCCCTCTCCCCCCTTCCCTCTTCTCCTCTATCCCTTTTCCCTTATCAGTATGTTGAGCTACACTTTCCCTTTCAGATCATTCCTGGAAGTGTTATCAACGTCTTATTTTGTTTGAAAATTCATTTCAAATGAAATGGTGGAGGTTTGTAAAACTGCACAAGGGATTTACATCCCTCTATTTTCTTTCATGTTCTGTTACCGACCAGGGACCCAGTAAGACTTCTTAACCCCTAATCCCTTAATATTAAGGATGGAAATACTTGCTTTAGGATGAAAAAATAAATATTCTAATGCCTAAATACAAAATCATTTTAATAATTTTCCTTATTTATCTTTTTAGATAGTGTGGTAAATCTGTTAAATTCAAGGTGAGTCTTTTAGCTGGCTGTGGCTGGAACTTCACAGGGTTTGAGTGATTTTTTCAGCTTTATTCAGTGATGTTCAGTGCAAGACACAAGGCTAATATACAATCTTATTTTTATGGAATCATTGGTAGATGAAGTGTTTCTCTAACAACTTAAAGTTTTTCAGCTTTTCTTGACTTTATGGTTTGCTTTGGCTTTTTTGTTTCTTTGGTTGGTTTTTTGTTGTTGCTATATTCATGACTATTCCTATTTCAGATAGAGCACGCTTGACTACAAGAGATATTTAACTCACATAATCCATCATAAATACTTTGTCTCTAAGTGTATCTCATTTTAATGCAAAGGCCAACAATGGCTACACTTTAAAGCCAAACATCTGACTCTCATGAAGAAATTAGTAAAACACAACATTAAAAAAAAATAAATGTTAAACAGTTAGTACATGTAAAATTTACCATGGTGATAGGTGTTATTTCACTGCTTTTCTATATTCAGTTATATCTACCACATGCCTCTTAATTTAAGGCATAATCTGTTAGGAGAAGAAAGTGTCTGTTTAAATTTTAAATTTGTAGCACATCATCATTATTCCCAGTTACAGTGCTCTAATTCCTCACAAAAAAATAAAATGCAAGATGTATATGGTTGTGTACTTTAAACGCCTGCCTCCTAATAATACTAAATACCTGCTTAATTACAGTAGAAAATTGAGAGTCTTCCTTTATTTTTTTCTCCATTCCTTTTTGAAGAGAAGCTAGAAATCATTGTAGTGCACTTACAGGGGAGCCACTTTATGCTAGTCAAGAATAAAAAAAACCCTGGATATTTCCAGCTGGGGTTCTGCGCAACATTCAATAGCACACTTCAGTCTTCTCTGTACACTCAGTATTCAGAATACAAAGATCTACTCTGAGAATGTCCCATCTATGAAGCTACTAAATAAAAACACATCTGGAGTTGTTCTTTGATTGGTGGTGTTGTATGTCATGCCCATTTCTCAGATACAATAATGACACTTACAGAAGATTTCAGATAAAAAATGGTTAGAGAATGCTCTGTATATTTAACATCATTATTAGTTTTAATTATAAGTGAATTATGGAGCACTTTCACTCTGATGACACTTCAGGGCTCAACAATCTGAACGTGGTCTAGCAGAAAGTGTCCCTGCCCATGGCAAGAGGGTTGGAACTAGATGGTCTTTAAGGTCCCTTACAACCCAAATCATTCTATGGTTCTATATGATTCTATGATTCTTTTTATGATAATAAGAATTTAAAAAAAAAAAACCAAAACAATATATCCTTTGCGAGATAAAAGTTCCTGTGTGTATGTTTAAGTGTATCAAGACATTTGGCTTGATTTCTATTTGAACTTGCCTGTATGGCTTGAATGCATCCAAATTCATCTGATGTATTTATCTAAAATATGAAAAGAAAAGGGTATAAAGTTTATCTTAAAGTATAAAATCAGTGTCAGAGCTAGCTTGCTGCATTCATGAGGAAGAGAGCCTAGATGCAGATCCCTGTGTAGAACATATTAACTGCTAAATGAGAAGAATCTCACCCAAACCTGTAGTTAGTGAGCTCCAATATCAGTGTCTGGTTTCCTCTTTCAGTGTTTTTTTCTTACTTTTCTCATTCTTACTAATTTAATTTTGTGTCTGGGGGCCTTTGTTTGTTTTGCTGAACCGAGTTTCTTAAATATTTGTGTCCCTTATAATATTAGTTTTGTGTAATTGTATAGCGTTTGCTTTCTAAGCAGATCTATCTCCAGCACAAAATGTGACTGAGGCACTTTTATACCATGTACAAATTAATGAAGTTTATATTTCCAAAGGTTCCGTTCTAAAATATTTCTTTACATACATTTTGTGAGGGTTTGTCCACAACCTAAAATCACTTGTATTAACAAAATATTTATTTACAAGAAAAAAAAAAAAAGTGTTAGGTTTGAACTCAGTAAAGATTTATTTAAATGTTTAAAACCCTTTAAAATAGATAAATAAAAATAATGCTATAATAAAAAGCATGATAAGAAATAAACTGAATAATCAGTTCAGAGATGTATTGAGAGATTCACAGTTTAAAACAGTTTCTGGAACCAGGGCTATAAATATGCTTTGCTGTATTATCTCTCAGAAGAAGGAAGATTTAAATGTGACATCTGGAATATTAAATGAAAATTGATTATATATTCTGCATATTTATAACAACTGAGACAGCTAGCATGTATTTGCTTTGAGAGTACAGCAATAAAAAAAATAATTTTTTAATACTTATTTCCAGCAGAAACCTTAATTACTACAGGAAGGAGTATCTGCTCCAAAATTTATAAACCACTTGTGATCTCTCATACCAATGTCCATGATACTTTATAGTAGTTTTATCTAATTTTTTCTGCTATTTACATACCTAATGAATATGTCCTATACTACCATGGCATTAATGAAATAAAATAACTTTTCTGAAAAATGTTCTTAGTAAAAATGACGCAAAACATTTAAAAAACTAGGTTCACATCCTGAGATTCAGTTATTACATTTTCTTAATTAAAAATCAAGTTGTGTTGCTTTATCAGCATTTTCCTTAAATGTTTATTTGGTTTTGCATGGTTTTTTACTTGTAAAAAAAGTTTTAGATATTAGTAAATTTCTTCTTGACAGAAAAGTAAAAGCTGAATTTTAAAGCACTTTACACAGCTAGGAGAGGCCTCATAATGAAATGAACAGATTTTTCTGAATACGAAAGCATCTACTCCGAAACCTTAATCTTTATCTCTAAGAAGTAATATTTTGAGAATAAAGTAGAATTTAACTACGATTTTAACAGGATCTAACATAAGGTATGTTAAAAAATATACCACTGTACACCTACAACATTAATATCTTTTAAAGAGATTTTTTGATGACCAGCCAAGCTGAGGCAAATCTGTAGCCCTAGTCATTTAACAAGCAAAGATTGAGAAATATAAATATAATGCCGTGATTTGGGTTTACTTTTCTGTCATGCTTCACTTTTCTAGTACATTTTGTGATAGGTAAGTTTAGTCAGAAATGGAATATTCTTGAGACTTACAAATGTCTGTCAGTAGTTGGCAGTTTCTACTGTCAAGCCCTTCACCTTAGTTCTCAATGTTTTACCTGAATGCATGAAATACAACCTTTTTTTTTAAAGTTGCTTCTTTCCTAGGCTGGAAGACAAACATGTGAGTCTAACTGTTCTTGAAGGACCTGCAGTCTTTTATTCCATCTTAAAGAAAATAATTGTCTTAATTAGTGCCACTTAGATGCCCATCTCCCAGCATGAAAACATGTGACACTGAAAATGAACATTTAATTTGTTTGTCTGAACTTAGTTGCCTAATGCTAGGTAAGACACCTTAAGGAATCTCACATTCTTTACAGTCAGTGCTCCAGAGGAGCACAGATCTCATTTAGGTCACATTAATTTCTCTTAATTATGGATGTCTTAAATACCATAAATATACCTCAGCAGCTAACAGATACTTTTAGATAGCTTGGAAGTGTGGTGAGTAACAACAAACAAGTGCAGATTCCATGTTATGCTGGTGCAAAGTGTAGATAAAACCCCCAAACCATCACATATTCAGTCTGTTTCCCTATATTTACTTGAAAGTGAGAGTTCCATGAAAGTATTCTAGAATTTGTTATTCCATGTTTAAGAACCTCTACTTCATTAATGAAAAGTTGCCAATTTATGTGAAATTCTATAAAGCAAGATATATAAAATATATGTGCATTATCTGTGAAAGAACCTTTGAAGACTTTTGTTGCCAAGATATATTCCCTTTATGAATGAGCAGAAATTATGTATTACTTACCTGAAAATATCATCTTAGAATAAAACTGAGATGTGCATTTTGTTCATTAAGCTTCAATTATTAAAAAGACATGTCCATTTAATGGGCCTCTGCCTATTGCCTTCTATAAAAGCATGTTTAAAACTTGTCCAAGATACAAAAAAATTTAGTTTCCTTGAATTTTCTTGACCTGTCTTTTTCTTTCCCTTTTTTATTGTCCTTTCTCTGTTCGACTTTTTGTGCTGGAAAATGACAAAGACACATCTGAAGCCAAATTGCCAGCCTGACAGTAGGGAAGAAATGGACACAGAGACAGAAGCACTTTTGTAAATATACTTGAACTTTTCAACATAAAAGATCCTGCCTGTTATTTGACAAATTTCATTTTTTCCCTTTCCGTCTTTCTGTGTTCAACGTTTTCTTTGTAATGTTAACACTAGAAGTTTTTGAAATGCATTAAGACATAAAAGTAAATTGGAAGCACTTAGTGATTGCTGTGTTATAAAATTCTCTTCTGAGCTCTAAGAAATTGATGTTCAAAGGATGATAATGGGATTTAAGTTAGTTTGAAACTAATGAACAATAGCTTCAATAGCTTCAACTGATAAATGTTTTAAAGGAAAGGGTGGAATTCAGTAAGGGATTAATAAATTCGTTATCAGAACCAGAAAGAAAAAGGAATGTAGACACTTAAATTTTGATCCTGAAAACACATTCAGCTGCTCTTTCAATAGGTGACTAAGAGCTGGGGAGTTTGTTCTTTTGCTTTTTTTTTTTTTTTTAATCTTATTGTTCTTAGCCAAGTGGAAGATCTATTCTAGCTCGTATATATAAATGTGTTGTTTAATTAGAAGCAGTAAATCAGTGTTTTTCTCTTGCCTGTTCCTCATTGAACCATCACAGACTAAAGGAGAGATGAATCTCATTTAACATTGGTCATCCAACAGATAGTATCTAATTTAAGCTTGTTGTCAATAGTGATTTGTCTCTTCCTAAGTAAGATGTCAGACATAATCAGGATGAACTTTATTTCCAGGTTCTGACTTTTCTTCACAAACTCTAGAGAGAAAATTAACTTGGACTAGATACTAAAGATAAATTATAAAACCTGGATCAAAATGAACCCCACTACAGCTGTGTGGCTTCTTATATATTTTGAGATGCTGTGTCACATGTTTTTGATTTGTACTTAATTACGCTACATAAAAGCAATGCATTCCCTAGAAAGATATCGCCTTTTTTTTTTTAAGACGTAGATGATGCTATTCGACTTTAATAAACATTCCCTTTCAATTTTTGAAGTATGAAAGTTCATCACTATTTTACTGCATGTAATTAAAAAATTAAAGCCTCCAACTAACGAATCAACCAACCTCTGTTCTGCTCTGGAGAGACCCCTCCTGGAGTTCTGCATTCCACCCCTGAGTCCTCAGCACAAGAAGGATATGGACTTGTTAGAGCAGGTGCAGACCAGGACTACAAAGAGTTGGAAGGCTGGAGCACTTCTCTGTGTAAAGGCTCAGAGGGTTGCCTTTGGTCAGCCCGGAGAAGAGAAGACTATGGGGGCATCTTATTTCAACCTTTCCTACTAAAAGTGGGTTTGTAAGAAAAATGGGGAGAAACATTTTATTAGGACTTGTAGTGACAGGACAAGGGGTAGTGATTTTAAACTAAATGAGGGCAGATTTACATTAGTTAAAAGGAACAAATATTTTGTGATGAGAGTGGTGAAGCACTGGAACAGGTTTCCCAGAGGGGTGGTAGATAGAATTATAGAATCATTCAAGTTGGAAAAGACCTCCAAGATCATCAAGTTCAACCTATGACTGAACACCACCTTGTTAACTAAAACATGGCACTAAGTGCCATATCCATGTGTTTCTGGAACACTTCCAGAAATAGTGATTCCACCACTTCCCTGGGCAGCCTGTTCCAATGCTTGACAACCCTTTCTGTGAAGAAATTTTTCTTGATATCCAACCTGAACCTTCTCTGGCAAAGTTTGAGGCCATTTCCTCTTGTCCTGTTGCTGGTTGCCTGGGAGAAGAGGCTGACCCCCACCTCACTACAATCTCCTTTCAGGGTAGTTGTGGAGAGCAATGTCATCTCCCTTGAGCCTCCTTCAGTCTGGGTTAAACAACCTCAGCTCCCTCAGCTTCTCCTCATAAGACTTCTACTCCAGCCCCTTCACTGGTTTGGTTGTCCATCTTTGGACAGGTGCCAGCACCTCAATGTCCTTCTTGTAGTGAGGGTTACAGAAATAGAAACAGGATTCGAGGTGTGGCCTCACCAGTGCCGAGTACAGGGGAGCAATCACTGCCCTGGTCCTGCTGGCCCCACTATTGCTGATCCAGGCCAGGATGCCATTGGCCTTCTTGGCCCCCTGGGCACTGCTGGCTCATGTTCTGCCATTGTCAACCAGCACCCCAGGTCCTTTTCTGCTGGGCCATTTTCCAGCCTCTCTGCCCCCATCCCTGGAAATATGCAAGGTCAGACAGGACTCTGAGCAACCTGACCCAGCTGAAGATATCCCTGCTCATTGAGGCAGGAGCTGGACTAGATATCCTTTACAGGACCTTTCCAACCCAAACTGTTCTGTGATTCTGTGGTATAGATTTCCAGATTTCCCCTTGAACCACCAACATTTCTCGGCTCATTTAACTGTACGGTACAGAATACTACAGTGTCAAAAAAAAATTTTTTTTTCAGTTTTCTTGTGTTAGTGTGACATTTGTTTTATTTTCTTTAAAGTATTTGGATAATAAATATCATCAATTTGTCACTTCAGCTGGAATTCTGGCCTTCAGCTGAGTCTAAGACCTCAAAATATTATGTCAAAGTAGTTCTGAATGTTTCTAAGTATTATATATTTATTCATGTAATTAATTGTTGCTGCACCCTCATAAACATGGTCTTTATTTGTTTATTCTAACAACTGTTGATTTTACTCTGGTAGTGAAGTGTCTTGAAAAGAGTAAGAATTTATTTCCTTCATCTACAATTTTGCCCATGTTTTTAACTGAAAAAAAAATAATGAAAAATATACATCTTTGTCTAATTTGTACTGTTTTTGTAGGAGAACTGCTTTTACAAGCATTAATCATATCTGTCTCAAGGTCAATAGCAGATCAGGAATTAACACTTATATGTGAATAAGGTTGGCTGAAAAGAAATATGAGTTGCAATTTCAAAATATGTCTTTTATAACCTTGATACTCTGATACTCAGAATCTCAGTAAATGGAATTTATTGATCTTGGTATAAATAGTCATGAGTGAAAAACAAAGCAGGAGAGGACTAATTCAGCTCTAATGAGATGAACATCAAGCTATTCAAGAATGGAAATACAAAGACAAATGATCACAAAAGTTGCCAGGAGCAGCAAAATGATCTTGTATTATTCAGCATTGTTTTCTACTAAGTTTGAATTAGATAAATTTCTCTCAATTTCTGTACTAATTTACTGCAACATTGTTTCTAATTTTCTGACAAAGTCCCTGTTTTTGATTAAGAAGTTATATTTTCATTACTGAAATTTTGATAGAGAATTCAGAATAAATGTGATACACATGTAGAGTTTTGGTAAAATGCATGGTATTTTAATAATAACCTACCAAAATCCATTTTTTTTTAGAAATAGATTAATTTTCGACAATAGTAAGTATTCCAACTGCTTACATATACAACTCAGATGTCTATTTTGTTCCTTCCTTTACTTGCATGAATAAAAGATTACAAGGCATAGTGAAGTCCTTGAGGAAACTAAGTCTCTGCATAACTTGTAAACTCACCTGTGCTGTTCTGAAACTTGTGTCAGATTCTGCCAGAAGACAACTGTACACCATGCAAGGATTTGAGAATACAAATGTTGGAGGATTTTATCATGTCACCGTATGGTGTAATTAATCACACATCTTTTACTTGCCCCTTTATTTTCATTTCCATCAACTCTTGATATGATTATTGCATTATGAATATGAAAGTGATTCTGTTTCTGTAGTAAATTGCTAAGATGCCAGAAATATTTATTGTTAACTTTAATTACATTTATCTATTGCATACTCTAGAAGTGTTAATTTACTTGTGAGATTTATTTTCCTTAAAATAAGCAGTAAAAGCACTGCAAATTTGAGGCAACATATTGATCTTGTCAGATTAACATGCAGTGCTGAGTGTGCAAAGTTAACGATTGTCATATTTGAACTCCTTTGAAAAGATAATGATGTTTACAATTTCATCTACAGCAGCAAACCTGTAGGGTATTTGCTACCTGACCCCAGTGCTTTAAGTTCTGACTGAAATATATACACCACTAAAATCAGGGTCATGGCTATCAGAATTTTATTTCATTCCTTTGATGTTTCTGCTGTCTGGACAATCCAGGTGGATTACATCCTTCTACTTTTTCCCAGAAAAAGAACATCTAAAGTGTTTTCTGAATTCTTCAGTACCTCATCATGTATAATATAGCATGTGTACAACATCAAAGAATACAATGATTTGATAATAGAAACCTTGCTTCAGCTTGCTTATTAGTAACACAGTAAGTATATATTCAAAAGCCAGGTACTTAGATTTTGTGATACAACAAACATAAACAATTCAACCTACTTTATTGAGCTTGCTGGTATGTTCCTGTACAGAATCAGTCTCATTATGTGTGAGGTATTTATAAATAATTATAACTATTCCATTTGTCTTTAGGATTTCGCATTTCAGGTTTATTGCTTTTCAGAAATGGTTGTTTGGGCTACCTTTTTGTGTATTGGGTAGCAAGAATATGATCAATATTAAGTGCATCAATAATACAGTTATCAAACAATCAAGATATCAATACAGTATGTGAATCAAGGAGGTATAAAAGATATGTGAGGGCATTTGTACATGTCAAAATTAAATCACTTCATCACTCATTAATATTTTCAATATTTGTCTTCTATACAGTATATAATCACATTTCTTTTTTTCTTCTGAGAGGACCCCTACTTTTCTACCTTCTTTCATTAATTTCTTTATAATTTAAAAATCATTGCAAGTCAGATAACTGGAAACCAGTGAGCCTAAAGCGTGTTAAGAATTTGAAGATTCATCATAGGTTCTTATTAAACCATATAGCATTTTCAATTAATGGAATTTGGATCTTAAACTACTTTTTCTCAATATCATTACTTACCACAGAGTTTGTAACTTATTTTCCTCCTTAAAATGAAGCTATCTTTTAGTCTAGTGATTGCAAGCAAGGAGAGAAAAGAAAGAAAATAAGTTTTGAAAGGAAAAAAAGCCACAAATTTGTTGAAATATAAACCACTTTTATGTTTTTCAGTGGCTACCTATTAGTCACACTCTAATGGAAGGTGATTTTTCACTTTTACTGTGTATGAATGCAATTTGAGTGATCCTTTTATCTATTTCACAAAGATTTTTAAAAATATCAGTATTTAAAACTTATTTTATTCAGTGGGCAAATCATTACAGTTCTAAGGAACTGACAGACCAATCAGTATCTTTTCTGAAAATAACAGTGATTTCCCTATCTTTGACATTTCCTTTTTTTGTGTGAACTCATACCATGCATTGAAATAAAAAGGCACAGCAAAACATATCGTTACATATTTAATAATTAATTTAGAACAGTTTAGAGCTGGTGTAGTCAATATCTAGACATAACTTGTTACTTTCTGTTTTAATGCAAAGTAAGCATTAACTCAAACTCCACAAATATTTAATTTCAGTTTGCAATTAAAAATAGTGCTTAACTCACATTAAGAATGCTTCTGTTTCAGTTTGACTTTCAAAACAGGAAATAAATGTTGCTGTGCATAAAACTTAGAAACTGTGATTTTAGAAAGAAAATGATATAGCAAATCTATTTTCTTTCAGCCTTACAACTAAAATTCTTTTTGCAGAAAGCACCTTTGCAATGTCATTATATTGCAGGCCACATACAAAACAACAAGTCTTAGTGATTCCTGTTTGTATACATAAAATTGATATAAATAACAATTACATGCCCAGCTCTGATGATATTTATTTTTTATCTTTATGTTCACTTCTGTTCTGAGGTGCTTAACTATCAGTAAAAACTCTTAGAAATATATAATAATTTTAAGAGGTATGAGACATACAAATGAGATGTCTCAGCATGTGCATTTTGTTCATTATTTGTCCCTTCCTTACGTATTTTGCCCTTGGATTCCTTTACTGTCATTTCTATTTCCAGCAAGTCAATAGGATAGATAGCCAGACTTCAAAAAGCTAATATAACCCGTCCTGCAAGCAAGGTCATTCCTGAGGATAAAATATCACACAGTGTAATTTGCTTAACTGTATCAAATGTCAAACCATAGTTTTATACCATTGGAAAACTTTCTTCAGAAAACTGTGTGTACACATATACACACTATACATGCCTAATGATATCCTTATTAATGGTATTGTGCATAAAAAACAGGATGGCCACATTACTGAAAAGTAGAAACAACAGCTCACATCTGACAAAACCACCAAGGTATTGTACCAAGTGGGATAAAAGAATTATTATTTTCTCTTATATTCTGTATCATAAGTACAACTTCTTAAGTTCTTTATCACATCCTAAAGTTCCTGAACAAGCAAGATTAAGTAAGAGCAATAGTTTCACCCTGCAACAGGGAGGATATTTCTTATCAGAATATTCTCTTAAGTCAATGTTAAGATTCAACAAAAGTTTTGTTGTGTTTTATTTAGTTATTTAGTTTGGTTTGATTTTTTTGTTTTGTTTTGTTATTGAATATTTCTGCGTGGTTAAGCTTATGACACTTGCTTTCAAAATGATATCAACATTACTGTGCTTCTGCATTGATCAGAATAAAATTAAATCATACTGTTTTCTTGATGTTTCTTATCTACACACTTCCCCCAGAAGAATTCATAAGAAAGGGAGAGAAGCCGAACTGGATGGTGCTTATAATTTGAAAAGGCAGATCAAGTCTAGAAAATTCATTTAGTAGAACATTATAGTATACAGCTTAAAGACTGTATTTTTAACTCTTTGCTACTAAGAAAGTAATCTGGAGTAAGGAAGATGGGGATGCAGAGATCTACCTGCAGCCCAAAGAGGAGACCCACGCTGGAGCAGGTGGATGCCTGAGAGGAGGCTATGAACCTATGGGAAGCCCGCACTGGGGCAGGCTCCTGGCAGGGACCTGTGGACCTATGGAGAGAGAAGCCCACATTAGAGAAGGTTTCCTGGTAGGATTTGCAGCCCTGTGGGATACCCAGACTCGAGCAGCCTGTCCTTGAGGGATGGCACCCTGTGGAAGAGTGACCCACATTGCAGCAGTTCATGGAAAGCTGTTGTCCATGGGATGGAATCACACTGGAGAAGTTCATGGAGAACTGTCTCCTGTGGGAGGGACTCCACAGTGGAACACGGGAAGAACTCCTCTCCTCGAGCAGTAGCAGCAGAAACAATATGTGATGAACTGACCTTAATCCTCACTTCCTGTCTCCCTGCACCAGTGGGGTAGGAGGAGTAGACCTGGGAAAGAGAAAGGGACGGGGGGAAAGGTGTTTTTAATGTCCTATTTGACTTCTCATTACCATGTTCTGATTTTGTTAGCAGTAAATTCAATCGATATCTCTAATTCGAATCTGTTTTGCCCATGATGGTATTTGGTGAGTGATCTTTCCCAGTCCTTATCTCAAGTCATGAACTCTTTGTTATATTTTCTGTGCCCTGTCCAGCTGCAGACAGGAGGGAAAACGGGGTTTTGTTGGGTGTCGGGCATCCAGCCAGAGTTAACCCAATAAACCAGTCAATGAGTACCTGATTGCCTGTGTACATGATGGTGGTCCAAACTGTATTTGGAGACACTGTGACCCTGACTGGTATATGTGAACTTCACACATGTCTTGCAGAACAGAAATCTGGATTTTGGAATCACCATTCACCAACTATACATATCCTGCATATTAAACACATTTTAGGCTATATGTCACCGATTGTTGTGGGTCTGTTCTTGCATCCACCCCACATAAATCAGAGAATAGAATCATACAATCACTTAGGTTGGAAAAGACCCTTAAGGTCAATTTCAATGGGAAAGCACTGCCAAGTCCCATACTAAACCATGTCTCTAAGGACCACATCTACACATCTTTTAAGTACCTTCTGGCTTGGGGACTTCACTACTTCCATGGGCAACCTGTTCTAATTCTTGACATCCCTTTTGAATAAGACAGTTTTTGTAATATCTAGTCTAAACCTCCCCTGAGGCCATTTCCTCTTGCTTTATTGCGTGTTACTTGGGTGAAGATACAAAGCCTCATCTCACTACAACTTTCTTTTAGGGAGCAATAAGGTTTCCCCTGAGCCTTCTCTTCTTCAGGCTGAACAGCCCCAGCTGCGCCACCACTCCTTCTAAGATTTGCATTCCAAACAATTCACTAGCTTTGTTGCCCTTCTTTGGACATGCTTCAGAGCTTCAAGGTCTTTCTAATAGTGAGGGCCCCAAAACTGAACACAAGATTTGAGGTGCAGCCTCAACAATGCCAAGTACAGGGGAATAATCTCTGCCTTAGTCCTGCTGGCCATGCTATTTCCGATGCAAACAATCCTATGTATCAGAAATCTCCCTTCATCAGAAATATCTGGTATTTAGTTCTGGAGCAGATGTAACATATTCACAGACCTGGATTTATACTACATTTTATATTTAATCAATGTTTTCCTTTATTTGTGAGGTACTAATTTTTTTTTAGCTGCAATGGTCTTTGATTTTATTTTGTAGCGGTGAAGCCAGTTAGTAGTTGAATAGTAAACAGTAAAATTGAAATTAATTTGAAAATCTGAAACAAGAGTTTCATTTTAAAATGTATGCTCTAAAAGCATAATAAAAATAGTTTATATTTTTCTCTTTTTTACCAAAACAAGCTCTAAATCTAATGTTGTTCTTCCATAACCTGCAAAAAGGTTTTTTTCTGTGGAATAATAACCATTTTAAGATATTAGCTAGATACCTCTTATTTTGTTTAACTCTTTCTTGTCTGTCACAACAAATACAATGACATATCTCTGTAAGAAAGATAGTGAGGAAGATGCATCCCCTTGATTGCACTAACTCAGAAGTATTGTTTTTCATACCTGGGGAGCTTCCTTTGGGAATGCTTCTTCAATTAACAGAAGTTCATGGATCATTATGTTGCCTGAGGAATGATCTATTTTCCCAGTTGAATTATACATTATCATGTTGGCCATATTACTACTACAGCCTTGCTATACATTCATTAGTATTCTTAGGATTAGACAACGATTAGAATTTCAAATCAAACTTTTTCAGACATTACACTTGAATAATCCTAATTTTGATACCAGAAATAAACTGCTAATTAATTTCCTGAAATACATCTCACTACGAATTAATGGCATTGTAGAGAAATGAACTTGAACACATGTGAAGAATTTGAGGCGACATTTTCATTATCTGTTAGTTAATGTGTTTCCTCCAATCTAAACTAAAACGAAGTTACAGAAATGCATGATTTGCAGTCTCTGGCAATACAGACAAACGTGCTGTATTCATGGAGGTAAATCCTTAGCAATTATACAAATGTCAACCTGGCAATTTCTCTTTCTTAAATACGGGTTTGTTTTGTTATTTAGATCATGAAACTAATACTCCCTTTTTCAGTATTAAGAAAAAAACTTTTGCAATTCAAGAAACTGAATCATTATGTTATGTCATAGTCTTTCAGAGAGAAATTTGCCTAGTTACAGGATGCTTTCTTATTACAGGATGTTAATTTTGTCCATTTTGCTTTATCTGTATTATCTCCACCTCAAGACTGATATATTTTTTAACTCCTAGGCTGACTTAATTTCTTTAGATTATTTCATTTACCTTCATAAGTGTTTTTGTAAAAATGAAATTGCTGTTTCAAATTTATTTCTATAAAACACAAAGATGGCCGGGCATTTAAGTAGCAACCAATATTCAAATGACTGGTTAAGGTTGCTGGAAATTATCACAGTGTCAGCCCAAAGATATTAACATCTAAGCATAAGTACAAGTACATCCAGACTAACAGTATCACCAGTGTGCATTGCCTGGGAATTTGTTGCCCACACCAAAACATATCAGGGTGTGTGTAGCAATTTAATAGTATAGAAAAGTGTCTAAGTCTACATTTTTTCCCTTTCAGATTACTAGTATATTGTAGTGTTTGTTTGTTAGTACAGTATAGTGTCAGTCATTTCTGTTTATTTGCTATCACAGCTTTTAAATAAAGAGGAAAAAAATGTTGTATTTAGACCAATATGAATATAACTACAGAGGATTTTCTTGAGAGTTGTAATGTCTCAGCAGGTTTAGGGGAAGGTAGCTAGATTTACTCTGGGCAGCACATAGGAGAAACATCAAAATTCTCAGGACATTCAAAAACATTTTACTTGCAAACTTTAGAACTTCAAGGGAATAAGGCACTTCACAAAGTTTAACTTAGCAAACTTTAAATTGTCCAGACCCAAGAAGGCACTTGACTGGAATTTCTCCTGGTCCAACTAACATTCTGAGACGAAGATATGAAGAAGAAAGAGAAAGAGAAAGAGAAAAGAGAAAGAGAGAAAGAAAAAGAGAAAAGAGAAAGAGAAAGAGAGAAAGAGAAAGAGAAGGAGAAGAAAGAGAAAGAGAAAGAGAAAGAGAAAGAGAAAGAGAAAGAGAAAGAGAAAGAGAAAGAGAAAGAGAAAGAGAAAGAGAAAGAGAAAGAGAAAGAGAAAGAGAAAGAGAAAGAGAAAGAGAAAGAGAAAGAGAAAGAGAAAGAGAAAGAGAAAGAGAAAGAGAAAGAGAAAGAGAAAGAGAAAGAGAAAGAGAAAGAGAAAGAGAAAGAGAAAGAGAAAGAGAAAGAGAAAGAGAAAGAGAAAGAGAAAGAAGAGAAAGAGAAAGAGATTTGGGATTTTTTATAGAAAAAGATAGAAAATAATGTCAATTAATGTACAATTAGTATAGACCTGAATATCATTAAAGGATGAATTAGATAAGTATTAAAATGATAATGGGCATGTGATGGGGTTTAGGGATGTTGGAAGTGAAGGCGGGTTTTTCATTTTTTTCTGGTGGTGATGGAGAATAATTTTCTTTCATCTAATTAAAAGAAATCTTGATAGTGATAGACATCCTTGTACTCAGGTTGTGAAGAGGCAGAAATATGAGAAGAAATAAGGATTTAATGTGTTTTCAAGTTAACTGCAGTGCAAAGTAAAAACACTCTTTAAGAATCATTCTTCTCCTATTCATACATTCCCAGACAATACACCACACCACAATAAGACACCAAGAAGTAAACAATAAGACAGAGGGACAAAGTGTAACTAGACCATTAGTTCAACAACCCAATTCTTAACCAACACTTTAAGTAAGGGGATGCAATTAAGCAGCCAAATTTTGCAGTGTATTCTGGGTTGGAAGGGCGCCTCAAGGATCAAGCCCAACCTGTAAGAGAATGACCCAAATAGGGGTTGAACCTGCAGCCCTGGTGCTATCAGCACCATGCTCTAAACAACTGAACTAATCACAGAATTACAGTTCTTACTTTTTCCATTACCGAGCCTACACTCCACTTCTGTCTTTAATTTTGAAATAAGGCAATGAGTGAAGGAATTGAAGTAAAAATATGATATGAAGTTAGTTGGTTTTTCTATAAGAGATATAAGAAAACATCCTTCAGATCTTTGACTTGTGTTTAAATGAAAACTGAGATCAAGAGCAGTCCTGCAGGGATGAAAATGATTTTTCTATTCGCAGAGGTTGGATGGTTGTAAAGTCTCTGATAGTATTGGGAGCTGTAGTTTTTACATCTACTTCTATGTTCCTGGTCATATGTTCCACTTCTGAATTTACTACAAAGGACAGATAACACAGCATTCTATTTCGCTTTGACCAAGAAGTGATTTTTTTCAAAAAGTCCTTTAATTTGTATCAACAACTAATCTGGCTTGTACTAGCTTTAGTTATTTTTATTTTTTTCAGATTTAGAAAGATTTTTATTTCTGATCATGTCCTCATGAGACCATTGACAAAGACTGAATGAAAACTACCAAAAGCTACATTATTTTTGACATTTATATCCTGCACACTACTGTGATTTCCATCCATCTATGGAATTTCCAGGTTTACATTATACATACATGATTCTGGAAAATACTGAAGAAATGAAGAATGATTGCGTTCAAATGGCATAGCTGTTGCATTTACAAAGCCAAATACATTATATCAGACAGGACAAACCATACCTCCTTTTTTAGTATATACAGACTTGAAATACAAGTGGTATTTAAAGTTAATGCATCTCCATTTCTTTTAATTGTCATACAATAAAGATTGTGCTCTCATAAGAGGTCTGTGAGCTAGTACAGAGTTTAATTTGATCTTTTAGCATGTAATGAAAACGCAGTCCTTAGGGATTCTGACATAATTGAAGTTCATCTCTAATGTTACTGAATTCAATTTGAGTGTAGTTTGCTTTTTTTTTATGAGAAACAATTGTAAGACAATTATAAGATGCATAAAGAGAAAGTGAGAGGAGAAAAATAAAATATATTAGTTGTCTTCTTTTTATACTTAAACATCAATGCTAACTAAAGTCTACAAAATTAAAATAAATGTTTTTGTACAATTTATACTCACCCTTCAATGTCTTGAGATAATAGTGAATTTAGTAAAAAATGTATTTTAATGAGGAAAAACATCTAGACCCATTAAAATATATCCAGAAGAGTATCCTTTTAATACAGCTGAAAACACTTTAATTTCAGCACATAAGCTTCTCATGTATGGCTTAATTTTAATAATTGTTAACAATGAAATGTTTATGAAAGTTATGTGAATTGAATGTGTTATATAAAGTTTGTTTCTGTTAATTTACTTTATGCCAGAATGCCATACGATAAAATAAAATTTAAATAAATAAATAAATAATAAGAATAAAGAAAGGAAAGAAAGGAAAAAAGCGGGGTGGGTGGGAAATAAATTGCTGTACTTTCAGGTATATAGCTCAGTGCTTATCTGCACTTCTTATGAGTCACACACTTCTTTTCAAATGAACTATACCAGTAACAGCCCTGTCAAAAAGAGGAGAACCAGAACTAACTAAGAGTCACTAAGAAAGAAATGAAGTACACTAGAACAAAGTAGATACAAAAAATATGAAACTGAAGGGCTTGGTAGAAAATGGCTCTTTATTGCCATAAACAAATTCAATCTACACTGCCGCTCAGTCAAGCTTCTTTCAGAAAATCTGGGAGTTACTTGCATGAAATTTGGTAACACATACTGTTTCTAAAGACAGTAAATATAGGTTATAAATTGTGATATCAGTGCTGTGGGCATGCTAAGTATAGGCTTTCCATGTCTGTCCTACAGGTTTCTAAAAGAGGAGGGTAGAAACATACATTCTCCCAACCGCTACTCCCGTGTAGTCTAGTGTGATTTTGCACTCACAGATAAACTTGTTCTATTAAGTGATGGATTCAAGGATAAAGTTTGTTTAACCATGTTCTACATATCATCTGCAAAGGTCCACAGTTAGTCTTCCCAGGGAAAAGAGTTCCAAATTTTCATGTATTAATGAAAAAGTTTGTTACGGTCAAGTCTCTTTTGCGGTAACTGGACAGATTACAATGTCTTATACGCAGGTTTTTGTGTATGTTTGAACTTTGGTAAGTATGAAAAAAATGTTTATAGACGGAAGCAATGCAAATTTCTTTACTTCAAAAACTCCTTTATAATCATTGGCGAGAACTTGGCTCTTCTAGGGTAAAATTAATTTTAATTCTTGTAGAATCTTAATTTTAATTCTTGTAGAATCTTAATTTTATAGTAAGGAAAAGCTAAATAAATAACCCTGGGACTACAAAAGAAAAGGGAGCAGTTTTCAATTCCAGTTTAGAATTCACAGAGATGTGTGACTACATTCCTGAAATTCATATCTAAGCTCATGTGAAACATAAGTTACAAAGACTACATATCTAATATATCTTATTACTTCATGTTTCTAGTTGTATCTGAGCACCATTTTGTCTCACAGTCTCTTTGAGCCTCTACCTAAGCCAGTATTTATGCTCTTTTTTTTTTTTTTTTTGTTAATAATTCCTTCTACTGTCCTAGCAGCTACAAACAGCCACTCCACAGAAGCAGAAAAACTACTTAAATTAGCATTATTGCTAAAGAAATGCAGATTTTTAGTAGAAGATGTCCCTGCTCATTGCAGGGGGGCTGGACCAGGTTATTTTAAAGGTCCTTTCCAACCCAAATAATCCTTTGATCCTGTGATGATAAGTCACTGGTTCATAGACAGCCAAACTGCTCTATGGATACTAACCAGATATAAGGCAACTTCACTTGGAAAATAAATGAAATCAGCCACATTAAATGTTGGTGTTTTTCATTTCATAGATCTGGTTTTAGTTCAGCAAACTCTTCATGAATTTAAATGGGATCCACCTCTTAATTCCAGATGCTTAGAATGCACACAGACATCTGAATTAGACACTGCAAACATTATAGTCACTTAACCATTACTGTCAAGGGATAGATGTGGGTACGTTTAGGGAGTGATTCTTTTAATCCTAAATTAGCTGCCTGAAAAAGGGTACACTAATTGCTCCTCAGAAGTATTTTTTTGTTTTTTTTTTATTGATCATAAGGTAAAATGAGGATGCTCTCTCAGTATATGGAATTATAATATTAGGGGAGAAAAGCTGATACATTTGCACACATGGTGCTTCAGGAACTTTGGCACACTGCTGACTGAGTTATGTAGGGTAGAAAATGTGTAGACAACATGAGGGGATAGGCAACTGGAAAACTCTCTGAAAGTCCCCAAAGGGAAGGAATGGAAATCTGAAGATTACATTGAATTACTTTTTAAATTATTGCAGGGAATTCTGTATTTAGTTTTGCAGCTTTCTTTTTTTCAACTAATCAATAAGGTGTTAATTCAGACTGTGTTTTGCATAGTCACAGGGAGATTTAGCTTCAGCTGCTTGCTATAGATAAATTAACTTTGTGTTAGCAGTGCTTTGTATGGCTTTTTCTCTTCTTTTTCTTCACTGAAAAGCACACTCTGGTAACTTATGAAATGGAAGTTTCTTTCTGCAGACGTTAAGTTTTTCTTTTCCCTTGAGTAGACGGACTGGCATCAAGAATTTTAAAAAAAATCAGGACCATAACAGTATTTTGAACAGACAATCCTCAAGCTAGTTCATGCAAATTCATTTACACTGTCTTTTGATCCAACTCCAGGCCTTTCCTTCCAATGCAGTGTGTGCTTGCAGCTCAGAGATCTGGTCTCATGAGGGATCTGTGTGAGTTCAAGTAACTGTTGTGCACTGTCAGTGGGCTTTCTCAGGCCACACAGAAGCTCAATTACAGCTGCCTGGGAAAGGGTCATTGTATGGAAGATTTAGAGGTATGGGCTCATGGTAACTCCTGTTTTGGGGAGTTAAAAGTCACAGCCATCCTTGATAGGTACCAGAAACAGAGCAGCAGTGGAGAGGTGAGGTCCTGGGAAAGGCAGTCGTTAACATCACGAGGAAATCAGAGCCAAGGGAGAAGTGGGGATTATGAAATAGTGAAGTTCATTGGTTTTGTAATAGGTTCCTTGTGTGGTTATAAACTGTTCACTGCAGCCTGGTTGACATGACCTCCGTTCCCAGGAACAGTGACAAATTAAAACAGTAATTGATTCACATTCTGTTTACATTTAACAAAAACAACTACAGCAATACCAAAAAAACTCTCAAACCAACTAAATCCAACACCTGTGACTGAGATAATAATTTTTCAAAGTATTTCCTTGCCTGTCATGGAAGTTTTGATTAAGTGCTTTCCAGTAGCACTCCATCATATATAATATAACTTTGTGAGTTCTGGAAAAGTTAATCATGTTACAAGATGTAGTGAAAGTTTCAGAAAGAAAATTATAATTAATCCAGAAAAAGAAAGTTGGGCTTGGGGTTTTTTGTGGTTGTTGTTTGGTTGGTTTGCGGGGGGTTTTTTGTTGGTTTTTTTTAAGTAACACCAGAAAATGTTTCTATATGTATTTGTCCCAGGCAGAAGTCATCAACCTGTTTATCTTCAGACTTCCCATATTTAATTTTATGCCATCTGAAGTCTTCGGCTTCTCATCAGAGTGAAGAGTTACTAATACCTACTCCAAAGGATGCTGTAAGAATAAATTATTACAAATTGTGAAACACCATGATAGAAGTTATAAATACCTGAATAAGCAGAACCCTGTACAGTTTTATAATTAACAGAGCAGAATAGATTCCTTGGGAGATACAGAAAACGTGAAATGAACTCAATATTATTTTGCAAAGATGAAGTTCAGAGAAAAGAGTGTAGTAAGTAAAAGCTAATATTATTAACACCACAGTGATTTTAGCATATTTCCCAGACACTAGAAAGGATGTTTGTTGATCACTATGTGCATATTAATTTTTTTAAAATTCTGTCATTCCTACAATTTCTCAGGATTTCTATAAGGTCTTTTTCTTTTTTTGTTGTTGAACTACTTAACCCTTACTTTTTTCGACCAATCAAGTCAACACAGGCAAAACTGACTTTTTGACATATTTTGGAATTTTGACATATACTAAATTGACATATTAAGTTATGGCTGTCCCTCAATTCATTCCTTTGGAAGGTACAATGAACATAGCTGTAGTGTAAATCCCAGCAAGAATCTGATTCCACATACTGTTTTATGGTGAATAAGACCTGTGAAGCAGTTCATGCTGATAAATGAGCAGCTTGACAAAAGGAAAAATAAAAAAAGGTGGATGTTTCTTGTGATGTTAAAGAGACAAAATGAAGTAAAGAAAAACACAAAAGAAAACACACCAGGAGGAAAAAAAAAAATACCAAGTTCATTTGTATTGTCCTAGCTGTGAAGGTTACAAAGAGCTCCTTTAAACTGAAATTCTTGTCTTGAAGTACTTTGGACATAGTTATTCAGAATACTGCTTTTCATTGCTTGGAACCATCAGAAGTATTTATGCAGACATTGGCTTTCCACATGCCATGTAGCTGAACACACTTTAAATGCCAGAAGTAAGATCTTGACATAAGACTTGTTCTGTTCTTTAAGCATTCCTGTTTGTTCTTGCTTCTACTCTTCCAATTCTGTTAAAATGATTGTGTAACTCTTCATATCCAAGAAAGTCAACAAATTTAAAACACTCTCTTGTTTTCTGCTTGCCTCCTAAATTCCACACATCTGTTTAACTAGGACAACAGGATGGACATTTCCAGAATAAATACAGTTGTTCACACATGGATATCTATATTCCCAGAAAGGAATTCCTCTTTGAAGATTTGCATGAATTAAAAATGTCTGTACAAATGACATTTTCCAACCAAAGCAAAGATGACTTTCGGCATAGTTAAATCGGGATTCGCATTTTCCAAAACTATTTTGTCTTTCTTATTTCTGTTTACTTCTACATAAAAGCAAGCAACTCTTCAGTGAACAAGCACCAAGGAATTTTTGGCAAGAACAGAACAATCATCAGCTTGTTCTAGCTGTTACTGTTTGAGCAGTGGGCTTGGACTAGATCATCTCAGAAAGAACCTTACAGCCTAGATGGCTCTTTTTTTCTGTGTGTGTAATATTGATGGTGCAATACATTAAAAAACACCCAACAAACAAACCCTGCAGTACTCTCACTTGCGCAGTTACTCCTAGGTGTTTGATACCATACACCAGAAGAAAAATGTCAAGAGCTTGCCCTGAGATTTTGTACTGCACTCTGATTAGAAGGGCATTCTGACCAAATCAAGACATTCCATGGTTTCTCCTCTGACAGTATTAGGTCAGGAAACATGAGTGTAAGACATTTGGAATGAATGACCCAGTTACTCAGACTGCATATTATGTTTTTAGAGTTGTCATGGTATTTGAAATTTTTCACTAGCTTACTTAGAATTGGTAAGCAGTGTTTTGGAAAATTTAGGGACAGCAGTTCCATAGCCATCTATTCGGGAAAAAGAAATTCTCTCTTAAGAAACATTCTTGAAGTAACTTCTGAAATTTTAACTTTTGATCCTCTATTGCCATGCAAGGCACTGAAGATATAACTAATCTGATACTGCAGTTCCATTCCATTCCAATTCCTTCAGTAATATCAGTAAGATATTTGAGATATACTCAAATATTATCCACACCTGTTCTGGAAGGAAAGAAGAGTCACAAAACAAAACAGCGACTATAGATTCTATTATTAATTACTATGTGGAAATAATGAAAAGCAATTTAATTTTTATAAAGACTTAGTAGTGTAACTTAGGTTAAAATTAGCTGTATACTGTAATTACAATGTAAATGGCTAAATTTTTAAAGTATCCTTCAAACCATGTACTCTAACAAAGTACACTTGAAATGTCGCTATATTCTAGCTACAGAGAAGATTTAAAAATGCAACAAAACCATCAGTTCAATGACATATTTGAGCTGAACTTCAATGCATAGAGAAACAAAGCTCTGGCTTTGCCTCTTCCCAAGTATCCACGAATTTACAAAACAAAGCTTATTTATGTCACATAACTCTTTACAAGATGATCCTTCACGAACTTTTTTTAAACCTCCATTCAACAGTGAAGTTGTTCACGTTATTGACTTTCAGCACAACACGCTTTCATTGTAATCTCAGAATCTCATTTGAGATGTCATGGAGCAGTTTTATTTCTCAACAATAGTATTTATGAATTTCATTGTGAAATAATCACTTGAACCACTGCAGGTAATACATGCTCTTTACAGTATTGAAAATCAAATTAGATTGGTGTTTTTCTGAACACTACTCTGATTCAGCAGATTAACTTATCCTGAGGCCTTATCCTCAGCTAACAAAACCCAAAAGGAAATTACTTTTTGTTTGTCAACATCATATATCTTTCTGCTCCTAGATATCCCAGATGCCTTTCTGGTTATTTTTTTTTTAAAACAGCTAATCAAGTTTCCAACCAGCTAAGCTATTAAGCAGAATTTCATTCTATGTGCAAGACTGCAAGTGCTTAAAATCCTAACAATAACACTTCAATAGGGAATGAAGTAGCTAAAATCAATATATGTTTTGTAGTACAAAATGAGTAGATTAGATGTTTACAATTATCTATTTTAATTCAAAAATCTATGAATTTGTGGCTTATTAATTAGTAGAAAAAACTGTGGTTACTTGAAAGTAAAATATGGGAAAGAGGTCTATTCATAACCCATGAACCATTCCCAAATTAAACTTTTTCCTTCTTTAGAAATCTAGTCATTAAACATCAAAATATGTCATAATGAACTCGTAGACCAACTTGATTATTTTTTATAAGGACAGTAGATAGACTGTGGGGTTCTCCTCTGTCCTCTGCAATGTAATGTATTCCNTCGATGAAAAATAAAGAAAACAAAAAAAAAAAAAAAAAAAAAAAAAAAAAAAAAAAAAAAAAAAAAAAAAAAAAAAAAAAAAAAAAAAAAAAAAAAAAAAAAAAAAAACAAAAAAAAATACAACAAAAAAAAACCCCAAAACATAAAAAACTCCTACAAACAAAGAAGGGAGAAAACCAAAAACCCGTGAAAAGAGAAGGGGATAAGGAAACTGAGACTCAAATACATAGCTATGTTAATGATATGAATATCAAAGTCATTTTTTCATGCTCTGTCAAAGGTACAACTGTAATTAAACTACTTTCAGCTATATTAATGAACACTGTGGAAAATAATACTATACTATGAAGAGAAATTCTCTTATGCATTCCACTAACTTCAGAAAGGAGACATTACTAGTAGAAGATATCTGATGATACTTGATACAAAACCAGAAAATCTACAGCCAGTTTAAAAAAAAAAAAAGTATCAAAATACGTATTGTGAGGATTTTCATCAATGTTTGACTACAAACAAAGTAAACTAAGGATTATATGCTTTCCCTGAAACAGAAAGGAAAGCAACATACTCTATAAAAGTTTTACATGATTAAATGCTAAGTCTATATTAAAATTAAAGATTGAAACTTACTCTGAAAAAAAAAATTAAGCCACTTCCATCTAAAAATGTCTTTGCATTTTTAGCATAGACTGACATTGTTTTCATGCAATGTTTCATAACAGTGGAAGAAACATAATACTACACACTGCTTTATATCCAGTTCTGTGATGTTTTCAGGTCTGGGCATAAAGTTACAGTCAGAAGACATGAAAATACAGCTATTTTATTATCTTCAGTTCAGAAATGCATTTTTAGGAAAGTCATTGCTGAACTTGATTTCATCTAAGGAACTAATTGTCTCCTGTTGCAAAATATAAGCCATGTTCAAGTAACATTCAGCCTGGGTATACTCTTGTCTTTCACCAAGACCTAGGCTCCCTTTCTTTTCCCCCAACTTACAAACATGTTTTTCTGTTAAGATCTTGGAAAACTTTGGTGATAACTCTCTGCTATGGATGTCTCTCTTTACCTGCAGAACAATTTCCTGCCAAATTCAACTGAGATCTACATTTCAAGGAATGACCAACAACTTAAAATACAGCAGACAAAGTGTAGAAATCCCACTTTCAGAAACAGTGAATCAGGATATGCTCAACAACAGCACGAGGTTCAATATTCTACCTCTCCAGCCATCTCTTATGTAACAGGTATTTGTGTTCCAGTTCAAAAGAAAGTTCTCTTGTATAACAATTATTTTGGAGTTAATGAATAACCTCTTTGGTTTATATTCATACTGTATTTTATTCTGTATCCTTTTGTCTTTCTTTCTCAAAGGCAACTAAAAATACTAGAGATACTGGATTTCTACAAAGCTTTTAGATATTTCTCTCTCAGAAAATTCCCTGCACACTCATCTGAACCACAGGACACAAAAAAGAGATTACAAGTTTATGGTTTGTTTTTATACTTCCAGCAAGTAAGTATTCCAAGCAAGCAAGTACTTCCAAACTGCAACAAACTGAAGATCTATTAAGTTCAAAATATTGCATTGCCTTGTAAACTAACTGTGTTTATATGCTTCTATGTAAAAGGTAAAAATAACTTCGTGGGGTTCTGGAAATTCACCCCAAAGGATGCTGCATAGTCAACAAGGGAAGACTAACTGATTTCTGTATGGCTAACCTAGATTTCCATATGGCTTTTGACAAAGCCCCCCAGGGCATCCTTATCTCCAAACTGGAAAGAAAGGTTTGAAGGTGCACTGTTTGGTGGATAAGAAATCAACTAGATGGACAAAACTGTTGGAGGCTGGTGCTGAGTGGCATTGCCCAGGGCTCTGTCTTGGGACTGGAGCTTTTCAATGACACAGGCAGTGAGATCGAGTGTACTCTCAACTTCCCTTACAGGGCAGAGTCTGGACAGATTAGGTCAGGAGGTTTTTCACACTACGTATTTGCCAAATTGCTGGAAATTTTTCCGAAGTTCAATTCTATATGCCATCTAATGTTTCACATTAATGTTTCACATTTAAATTTCTTTTAAATTTACAGCATAGGAATATAAGTAAATAGAACTTCAGAGAGCATTGTGAATAATTACTGCAACTAGGTTACCAAAAATGTTTATTCAGCATTCTCTGTTTTCCTGCACTTTGAAATAATTCTTCATAAAGATGATTTTTTGAGTTGAAATTCTAATTTCTTGATATCTGCATAAAAAATTACATAGATAAAATTCCCTACTACCCACCACCAATCACCCATTCCCTGGCAAAAATACAAAGCACCACTTTGGTCTCATGAGGTAAGCATATTCAGGAGATGTAAACATCCACATATATATTCAATCAATTGTGTGCTTTTGAAAGCTCTGAGTAGAGATGACTTAATGGATAAGACATTATATTCAAATACTGAATTGTCTGATGTACTGAGGTGCTTAAATGACCTTAAACTTTTGAGTTCACATCAGTTTGTATCAACTGAAAAAAAAATCGGAAGTGAAAAGATAAACAGTAAGTCCTTTTGGTTTAAAATTTCTTTTTATATTTCTTTTTCTATATCAGAGGTTGGTTAAAATTCGAGATTATTTTCAAAAGCTGCTTTTACTTTAATTGTAATTATTTTTTTGTACTTCCGGTCTTTGTTCTTGTATTGTCAGTCATGACACAATAGCATGTTACATATATTAAGAGCTGATTAATGGATAAACCTCAGAAAATGATAAATTAATTATCAGGTAATATAATATCAAATATTCATCCACCTTTTATGTAAATATGGAGAGCTTTGCATCAGAAGAGAATTTTAGAATTGAAAATACATTAAGGCAGAAAGTAAAAGCCCTTAGACAGTTATCTGATAAATATATATGAAGTCTTCCTTTTTCTCTTCATACTCAGCTACTTCTTAAGTAAACCTTGAAGCAATATTAATATCAACATCAGCTGTGTTATGATAGTACTATGCATAATCTGCCTCATCTGTTTTCCACTTTGAGTTCAACCTATACATACATTTGGAAGACATTCCAGTCACACTAGTTTTTAAGAGTAATAACCTAGCATTAACAGAACAGAAGTGAAAAAAATCCTCAATCTAGCAACAAATAAAACCACCACTGTAAAGTTTAAGCTGTCATTTTTGCTTTGGCATGTGCATTGTTCTGTAATAAAAATTCCTAAGTGCACAGGTGCTGGACTTCCAATTTATTTTCACCTTCTATTCAGTTAATAATCCATAAACTCCATCCATTACATGGCTGTGTCCTCAGGCCACTTCAGTGAGTATTAAAAGATTTCTTTTTCCAGTTTCTTGTATAACTATAATATCCTGATAAACTTCACATACATCAGACCTAAGGTTGAAGTTAGATGCTGAGCTCTTGTTTCATTCAGTGCTTCATCTTTTTCAGGATCTATGCAACTGATGCTCTTCATTAAAAGAAAGTAGGGATATAATCTATTTCTTTAGCTTTTATTTTCTAAGAACAATTTATGTTTAAATTTTAGTGGTAGTTTGGATTTGTGGGCCTGCATTTGTCAAATATGGATTGTTTTTGCAGGTGACAGCATGCTGACCCTATGTCCTACAGAAAGACATTCAGTTAAAATATTTTCATTAAACCAAAAAGTTGGTGAATGAAAGGCAATTTTATAGCCCTGTTGGGGAGACATGGAAGGTTATGGTGGACTGCAGAGAGGTAGGTAATGGGTTCTGACTCTGTATTTTAAAAGGAGATGCAACACGTGCAAATACAATCCACTAAAATTCAGATTTACATACCTGCAATACCTCTCCTCTTCTAGTTCTTGTCATTAATCTTGATTTAGGATCCCACTGACTATGCCAGTTTGTCAGGAACAAATGATTTAGAGTGCTTAAAGGACCACCATCAAAGGTATTAGCAAAAGTCATTTTAATATGATGTCAAAGTGCAATTTGGTAAAGGTTCACTTTATTGCTGCATGGAAGAAACATACAGAGGAAAATTGGATTAGAATTGAGCTAGAATGATTGATGTAGAGACTGGAGAGAAGACAGTGTAAAGGCCACACTCCCGTTGTGTTGTGAGATTCAGAGTGGACTCTGTTGCTTTCTAAACTCCTGATGGAGTTTAGGCAAGGCTGTATCCAGTCTTAGACTTGAAAAATTGTTTATGTGTAAAGGAAGAAATGCAAGAAAGGGATATCTGTGCTTTCTCATAGAATTGCATCTGGATATATTTAAAAACTGCACTACTTGGTGGAAAAATCCTTTACTTGGAAAAATAGCTGCCAAAAAACCCCTACCAAATATTAAAGCATGAGGAAAAGAAATGTTAATAAAGAATGAGATCATGGGCAGCAAAAAACCAAAAACTGTTTTTGTGTGTAGTGTGAAGTTAATTGGAGACTCTGACATTGAGGTGTGAACCAAAGTAGAGCATTACAAGAACCAAGGTACTTCAGAAATACGAACCTATACCGGGAAGAGAATTTCACAGAAATCTTTCATTTAAAGCTGCATGCATGACTGCTTTTTGTGTCTTCAAAATATGTTCTCAGATTACTAAAATAAGGTATATACTCCAAATACACTTATAAGGGATCAGAACAATGAAATTATTTTACAAGATCAAATAATCTCTTTTCAGAAATTAATTTCTCTTTCAGGAAATTCCTGTTCCTGAGCAATAAACAGGAAGTCTCTAAATCATGTCTTTAGCCTTTCAGGTTTTCCCTACTGCTCTCCATCCATGCTTCAGATTTTAAGACCAAGAAGTCCTTCCTTTTTGCTGTCTTGAACAAAAGGTTAGGAATTTCTTTCCTGCAATCTTGTCTAAACAATCTGTTGCATTTTTTTAGGAAAGAAATACAAAATGTAGGTGTAATATGCTAAATAAAAGAAACAGTAAGCATCATCAAAATGGATTGATCAAATCTATAGCATAGATGGATTGTATTTCTGTATTTCAAACTCTTTCCAACATGACCAGCATGATAACTATTCCTGGGCACATGCTGCAAAATATTTCCTGATTTTGACAGATCTGTTTATGAAATCCTATCCAATAACTTAAAATATGTATTTGAGGACATGTCAACACAGTCTCCAAAAGTATTTTTTTAACAATGGTGTCAGGAGCAAAGTCACAACCTTTAACTATGTCTTCACAGCAGAACCTATTGCTTTATTATCTTTGAGCAGAGTTTTCTTTTTTTTTTTTTTTTCCTTTTGAAGTAATTTTAATTTTGACTCCCTGTACAGACTTTTCTATATGGACACCAACTTCTGGACTGCTAGGTGATTAATATGATATTGATACAGTTTTTCCATATAGATATAGATATGTGTATATATATGTGTGTGTGTCTCTGTGTTTGTGTGTGTTGTGTGTGTCTTTCCAAGGCATCACGGAGGTGGTTTTTCATTTATCAGTTACATTTTTTGATGGAGCAAAAGTACTGAAAAACCTAAGGACTTGTCTTGTAGACAGCATTTCTGTTTATTATCATTGCAACAGATTTATATATGCTTGAAAGAAAGTGTGAATTAATTATTTTGTTCCAACAAATATGGAAAACAAAGTATTGTAGGAGTACTAACATTACACAGTCAGGCTTTAAAAAAAAACCACAGAGTGCCTGAATGGCTGCTTATCTATCTAATAACCTCCCAACTCCTATCCTAATATATCCATTATGATGCATATTTTCTTTGGATGCACCTTTTTTCCCCCCTAGGAGCCTAGTTCCATATGTATTCAGGATAGCCAGTGCTCACTGAGTATGTACAAGTGATTCTGTAAATCCTCCTCTACAAATTCTGCCTACAGAGACAGTTTCTGCCCATACAGACTCCATTTACAGAGAGCTATCTCAAAAGATTCTCATTTGTTTTACTACCAAATATTTAAACTCTTCTCTGTATTCAGCTCTTCCATCTGGTCACTCTTTTCTGGATTGCTGTTTCTACGAGTGTGCTGGGGTAGGGTTATTTTGCTTCACAGTGGCTGATATGGAGCTGAGTTTTGGATTTGCACTGAATACAAGAGTTGATAGCAAAAAGATGTTTTTGTTTTTGCTGAGTGGGACTTACACCAAGCCAAGGCCTTTTCTGCTGTTCATGCTGCCACACTGGCAAGGGGTTGGGGGTGCATGGGAATTTGGGAGGAGACACAGCTGACCCCAACTGACCAAAGCAGTATTCCAGACCACATGGCATCAAGCCATATGAAGTGGCAGAAAGAAGAAAATAGGGGTGGACCATTACTACAAGTGATGGTGTTTGTCTTTGGAAGTCACCACTGCATGACATGGCACTCTGCCTTCCTAGAGATGGCTGAACACCTGCCTGCACAGGGAAGCAGTATTCCCTGTTTCCCTTTGCTTGCACACACAGCTTTTGCTTTCCCTATTGAACTGTTTTGAATTCAACCCACAAGTTTTCTCACTTTTTCAATTCTTTTCCCAATCCTACTGGTCAAGGAGTGAATGAATGGCTATGTGGGGTTCGGATGCTGGCTGGATTCAAACCAGGACAGGAAGGTAATTCCATTCATTCTTAAGAATCAGCTCTCTGGGAAAACTCAAGGAACATATAGACTGGTTAATTTTGGGTTGTAAGAACAAAAATAGCAGGAGGGGTTTTTTCTCATTTTTGAGTAGCAGTTAAGACTGCAAAACAGAACTGGTAATTCCTGACATGGCAATTCCTTCTAAGGCCTTTTAGAGGCTGTTCATCAAGATTCTTTCAGCTTTTCTCAAGTGCTTTATCTTGCCTCTTGGTTAATTTCTGAGGTAGGCTATGTTACAAGTAGAATCCGGGAAAGAAGCAATTGAAAAACCCCACATTTGAGAGCGGGAAAATTGTCCTTAGGAATCGTAGTCTCCTCTCGCAGCAGGATATTTTCTCCAGGACCAAGAACAGATCTCTGTTAGAGGAGCTTCTCATGATCAGTTTAATCTGTTTGGAAGTTCTCATGCACTCTGTTAGGACTAGGAAACTAGATTTAACATTTTGTTTCACAATCTGGCATTCTCATTTTCATATTAAATATGATGTACACATATGCATATGAAAACACACATATAAACAAAGGCGTATATGCATGCATGATGTACTATGATTGGTTTAATTTAATGAAAAAAATAATAATCCTAAACATCTATATAGATTAATCTGTCTCAGTGTACAGCTGTATAAAACCAAAAGCTGTACAGCTCTATAAAATAAAGGCATATTAAAAGTGTCTAGTTCTTTCTTTAAGAACATCAAGATACTTGAAACTACAAGCCACAGTGAATTGCTTCCCAGAATCCAAGTGGTAAGGAACTGTTTAAATACATGGCACCACTGCCACAGGTATGTGGCTAAAGTGTTATTCCTCCCATGACTCTGGAAAGAGCAATAGTGGAGATGGTGAGAATGTGCCTGTGCTACCACACAGTTCAGAAATCAAGGGCCTCTAGCTTAAAGAAATAGTCAGCATCATATTATGACATTTTACTCTTTTTATATTTACAAGTCTGAGAGGAAGATTTTTATTTTCCAACGTTGCCTGTGGCAGTAAGCTTGGAAAACATGGTTATATCAAACAGCCAAATAGCTGCAGACCACAAGAGATTTCAAAGTCAGATATGTAAACCATATCCCAGAGAATTCCGTGCTTTTAAATATCGGTCTCCTAGCTGAATATTTCACCTGATTTTCTGTAGTTATATTCCTGTGGGCACATTATTCCCATTTTAATTTATTTTATGTGTCCAGATTCATGATACTAAGTTAAAACACTCAGCCAACAACCCTTAGGAAAAACATGGTAGTTTGATGTACATACACACATTGAGCTCTCCCTTCTAGGCAGTGTGGCTGGATGGCAGTAATATCTTCTCGAGCTGGGACACCTCTAAGGATTGCTCTTTGGGGAAGAGAGAACTTTTAACTAATGGCAGATCTTTGGATGAGCCCCATTTGAGCTCTTCCTGAACTGCAGCTGGATTGCACACCAGGTAACTCTATCCTTGAGCAACCTCTAAAGGTTTCATTTTCCTTAACTGAGACTTAGAAACACTTATCCTTTATTTCCACCAAGTAGTGAGGTTTTTATAATATAACCAGATGCAATTCTATGAGAAATGGCAACAATGTAGGTGGAGGTTGCATTTGCTTTGCAGAATCTCTATGACTGATATTATACAATTAATAGAGAAAAGGAGTGGTGAATAAATGGAGAAGCAGGCAATCTCAGAGAAAATACTGCTTTAGCAGATGCCCCTGAGATTATTCAGCTGCTTTTGATTGATCTGGATTTTTCTTAATTCTTCCTGATTGTTCTCTTCTAGTGGAAATATGTTGATGTGTAGTGAAAGCACTCATAATCAGCAGAAATCTCAAAGTTTGCCTTGCTTGTCTAGAACTGAGCACCTCTGTTTGCATGAGATATCAAATATGTCAAACAATTATGTAATTGCTTTAGAGATTTCTGGAGAGAGCTGATTAACTTACTACTTATCTTTCTGTTGAATAAATACTGCAGCTGAGTCAGGAATTCAGTATGAGAGGAAAATTTCATAAGACTGGCAATTATGAGTAACTGATTATATTCCCACAGCAGAGGGTGAATGAATTAGTCCCTGGATCTCTCAAGACATCTTTGAGTAATCTTGCAATGCAGAAAATGTATTCCTCAGCTATTGATTTTGTCCTAACAGTTCACAAGGGCCTTGCTCCAGGATAGATCCTAGTGTGATAACTGATAACTAAGAAGGAATGGCTCACATAAACATGTTTTTCTAGTGGTCTGATTAAATTTAAAGTCATACTCTCCAAAACCAGACATTAAGACTCCATGAAACTGAGTAGTATGGGGGCTATTAAATATTTATTTTACTTGTCCAAATTCTTTTCATAGAACTAAAGATTTGAAAAATAATTCTCTTTATATAGACAGACAACTCACAAGAGTGCTTTCTAAATTATTTGCTAATCCCATGCATTGGAAACTTATATCTCTGAAATTCTGCGTTTTAAGTTAGTTCAAGTAAAACTTCCTACATAGCACATTTTCATATATTTAAAGCATGTACTATTTCTCTGTTTTGCACCAGAAAAAACACTGACATGTACGTGTAAATATCTTTATTCATAATTTTCTTTTGAGTTTTGAATTCTTGTCTGGTGGCAGTGATTACACATATCCTTTCTGTCCATCAGAAAATAGTTTTTCTATTAGAAAATAGATTTTGAGTTATTACATAAATTTGTACTAATTTGGTAAGGAAACCTTTCTTGCTACTTTATGAAAATGCATCCAGAAAAGCATTTAGGAGAACTGATTTAAATATTATGATATAGTGAAACTACAAGGATTTTTTTTTTTTTCTTTTAATGTGTCAGTTACACTGGTGCATCCTGGTAATTGCATCAAAATTTTAAGTACTGCCAAACTGACTATTTATCGTAGTGCAGCCAGTAAAGTTCTTGTCTTACTTATGTCTTTGGAAGTTGTGTTATTCTCTTCAGGAGACTGGACACCTAATTTTTTAATGTTTCCTTTTGCCCTTTTTTTTTTTTTTTTTTTCAATTTCCATCTTCCATTTGAGCACTGTGTTTTTCTCCTGTTTAAGAACTTTAATTATAGATCTGATCTCTGACACTATGTAATATATAAACCAATGACAAAAAAAAAAATTATCCTAAATCATAATTCAGGAAAACACTCTTTTTAAAACTACTGAAGTATTTAATTATCCAAAGTTAGTGAGCAATTACCCAAGTTCCCCTGATTTTTTTCTGAGTCCCTTTGTCTTTATCAAGGTACCTTTTTTTAAATTTGGCTGTATTTAGACAAGTTATGTGCAAACATTTCAGGTACCTGAATTTCAAAGTAAGCAAACAATACTTTTCATTTTCAGCAGTAAGACATTTTCAACAGTACCTTTTCCCTTCTTGAACTACTGTTCTATTCAGAAAAGACAGACCCTGAGATATATCTCTTTCCTTGAAATAAAGGGAGTATGAAATAAGGGGCTTGATTCAGCTCATAACTGAAACTATCAAGTGAATTCTTTTTAAAAAATATGTGGAATTCCATACCATACATTCTGAAATTGGGAACATTGTTTAAAAAATTAAAACAGCAGCAAAAACAACTTAGCTTTTCATCCACCCAGATCTATTATTTATGTAATTATCAAACATCTCAAGCTAAGTATTTCTGTAAAAACATAGTCTAAATAATTCCTGACATATTTGTTATAACAGCTGGTTTCTTTGTAAACTGCTATTAAACCTTGGCCCAAGGTTCCTCTCTACCCTCCTTCCTTAGATAAAATACAGCAACATATTTCAAAATTATAACATTTGCTATGTTTCTCAGGTTTTTATGTTACTTTTCACCATTTTTATGCACTGTCAAAAGGCACAAAAATATTACTGCAGTAGGGTTCATATATGAACAGTGTATATCTATTAATAAGATAAACGTAGAACAAGAGGTGCTATGTGTTTTTCAGTTCTTGCTGTTGCTGCACTATCCAGCTGTCAAATTCTGAATAATACTCCAGCATTTAGAAACATTACAAATGCGTTATGAGTGCTTTAATATCTCACAGGATGGTTTTATATCCCAATAAAAGGAGCATTTACATTTTGTTGTTTGTATTTTTATGCTACTTAAGTGCCCAGAGAGTGAATATAGGATGCTCTGTATTTATTGCAATGAGGTCAAGAGAGGCAATCTCTCTGCAAAGTTGCTGTACCTTTGCATATCATGGTTTCATTGGTGCCCTTAGCCTAACCTTCACATAGACAGCTATTCCCTGTGCAAGCTAATCCGGCTGGGATGTCCCTCAGCAAACTGTCAATTATGTTAAACTGTGTCAACCTGTATGTATTGTGTAATTTTCCATTCTGAATTATTGTCTACTAAATAGAGTCAGCTGCAAATATTGAACTCTTGCCATGCACTCTAGGGGAAGCAATGTAGAAAATTTATGCATTATTTTAACATCAGCCAACTGGCCTCTTGCAGAGATGTGGAGGGCTATAAAAGTTATACAAAAGTATTGCATGTACTATCAAACTTTATGAAAGCAACAAATACACTGCTTTTTATTTACTATATTAACAACCCATTTAGTGCACTGTTGTTATTGAGAACAATGTAAATGCTTAACAAAAATATCTCCATATTTTCATGTAAGACAGATCACATGCTTTCATATCAGGAAAATTAGCCAAGGAGGGGTCTGATGTCCAATTCAGGTGAACTGTTATCCAACTATCAGCTACAGAAATTCAGTTTACAGTTCGGTTTGGCAGGTGAGGATCTGTACTGTGATACTGTGTCTGCCTTAGGAGTGTAAATTCTGTAGATGTAGTTTACACAGCTATTCAATGTAACTGTTACAGTTATGGTATTCTATGGAAAATTATTAGGTAATTTTTTATTTTCCAAAAAATTAATAAATCAGTTACACAATTCCACTGGCTTTAAAGATTTCGTTAGCTTTCAGGGAGAAAAGTCATAAAAATATTCAGCCAGGCAAACAGTAAAAATGAGACAAGAGTAAATATGCACTTAAAAATAATAGTGGATATAATTTTATAACTCTGAAGTATGTATTAATAGTCATATTGTTTTGTTTAGGCTTAGCTATTTTTTCTCCATTTCTTTTCCCGATTGCTTACTTTACTCCATTCTTTGCAAAATACTTTGTTGAAATTTATTACTCTCCTTATAGATATATTCTTACAGAATGGTTAGGAAAAATATGCCTTAAAATATTGTTTCCCTATTCAATGACGCTAATATTTAAACTATTTTTATTAAATTTATTTTTATTATTTTTAATGTGTAAAAAAAAAATAATGTGCAAAAAAAGTACCAAGAACACAATTTCTCCATGTTCCTATTAAGAAGAAAATAATTAATATGCTTCCACATGAGCTACTTGAAAGGAAACTATTGAAACCACCAAGGATAACAATATTCTTTTGCAGTGTAAACAAAGGCAATTCAATAAGTGTAACTTGTTAGCAATTAATTTAACCTGAACACTACTTAGACTACCTTCAAAGCAATATGTGACTTATAAGTACATTCAGCCATGCAGAACAGGAAATGTCAAAGGAAAAGGCCAACAGTTTCACAGGGAACCTTAAGAGAAACAATATATAATAAGCATCATGAGGCTTGACAGCTCTAATGTGTTGTAGGTAACCTTGAAACTTGCAAGGACAGGCTGGTATATTAGAATGTTTTATTTGAGCAGTCATAAAATAAACTGTTCAGACTTTATGGATGTATTTGCTTAAAACAAATTTATCAAATCAAGTTTCAAAGAGGTGTCTTAAAATAGTATCTTTGTGTAGTCTTAGAGAAAAATCTGTTTTTCTTTAGCCCCAGTTTGAATCTTTTGTTTCCTTCTCTTCTGCACTATGCAGATCTTAACAGACATTGCATAAGCCTTGTTAATGAAATGTTTACTTATGCTTTGAGGCACGACCCTTTGATATAAAAAATTGTTTTTTGATGAAAGCCATAAATAAAATATTGTTGAAAGACCTCTCACCCTTTTCTCAATTGGACTTTGGACTTTTTCAAAAAAAAGAAATTAATCTTCCTCCCTCCCCTGATATCTCATTAAGCTGCAAGGTGTTTCTCCTCATAGGAAGAACTTACCAAAGCAGTTTCAAATTGCTTAAGTTAACTCCATGAAAGATTTTAGGCGTGGCAGAGCCTAATTGTTGGGCATATTTTCACTTTATGAAATCTATGGCCCAAGTTGTGCTCTGCTCAAGTACTAGGATGCCAAGGATCGATGCCTATCTATAGAAGGAGAAATTAAGCTCCTACCACTTTCTATGTGCACTGATAACTGGGGGCGGTAGAAAAACACAAACAAGTTCCATGTCCCTTTCAGGACTTAATGCAGTTCTCTAGTGGGGTTTTTAATACTTCTTCACAATACCAACTCATATGCTAGAAACTTCTCCTGTCCACTTCAGAGAAATTATGAAATTAAACAATGGGAAGTTGGAAGAAACAAATTGCCAAGGGGTAGGAAAGAACTTATTCACTACCTTATTACAGCAGTAGGTGTCTAATTGTGGAAGCATTGGGGATTCATCTGTCAGTTTTCCCTGGCCAGACTTCTTTCCTAGTCCCCCTGAAAACATAAGGCTGAGGCTTAACCTGTTGATTAGAACAGCAACTAATCTTGTGCAATAGCAGATACAGGAGTATATGTTTCCATTGCCATGTTTAGAACAGAGATCCTGACCAAATATTTTTTAAGCTATGGCTTTTCTTGAAGCTGTTCCACTGGAATATATGCAGAACAGTAAAACAAGGAAATTAGTCCAGATGGTCAATTGGTTGTTATCTAAACTACCAGACTGTAGGACCACTCATACTTTCCCTGGCAAGACTACTCCAACTACCCAGTCTGTATTTCTTTCTTTAGAGAAATGTTGCAGAACTTAATTATTCAGACATTTAGCTCATAGTACCTTGGAGACTAATGTTAAATAGATCATGTGCACCATGGGTTAGATGTCCTTTCTCAGATGTTCCAAATAAGGCAGAGAAGAAAGAAAACCTGGAGGTGAAATACACTGGGCCTTGTTATCCACTTGAATTTCTAAACACAAACTTGACCTCTGCACCTCTCTTTAGAAATCATACTGTGTGATGACCTGCCCTTAAAAGGAAGGAAGCATTTAAGGTTCAAAAATGCTCATTAGTCAAAAGGAACTTTGAAAGTCAGAGGGTCCACAAACATTCAGAGTGTTTAATTAGTAAATTATATACTTGGCATGGAAATTGGTCTTTAAGTCTCTGATCTACTATATAGGCACATGGCAGTGGGTTTTGGACAAAAGGGAACAGTGAAAGGGAAAAAAGAAATTAAAGATGTTAATTTAAAAAGGAGAGATGAAGTAAAGAAAGGCAAAGAGAAAAAAAGAGGAAAAGAAAGAGAAAAAGAGAGGGTAAAAAAAGAAATCACTAGCCCTTGTTACAGCATCAATACAGTTGATGGGATGCCAATCCTTGTCTTAGAGCTGACCCCGTTGAGGGGATTCCAGTTCTGGTTTCAGCATCAAGCCAGCTGATAAGCAGCGATCCAGTTGCGTTGGTCCAGCTAATGAGATGTCTGGGGTGGAGGGGCACTGCCTGGGCCATGAGGGGTACCTATTTATGGACAAGTTTCTCCACCCCAAAGACAGGTTTCCTGCTCTCTATGCTAATTAGTTGTCATGTGTAGTCTGTTCTTTTAGGCCTTTCTGGAAATGGGTCAGAGAGCTTTGGGGGCCTTTGGTGCTCCCAATCCCACCATATAATCCATGTCCAGTTCCTGCCAATCATTCCTGCACTTGGGCTGTACTGTGTTGTCTTTCTTATGGAAAAGTGCTGCCCTATTTTTACCTGCCCCCTTCTGCAGTCAAAACTTGTTCTTTCTCACAGCACATTTATACTAACAGTCCTTGGCTATTACCAACAATTCTTATTTGTTATTACTGTCAGTCCTTGGTTGCCTTCTCAGCCATCTGGTTATCAGTGTCTGAGACCTACTCAGTAACCCCTTATCTCCTGGTAACTGAGGGCTCAAAAGCATCTTACTTTGGACCGCTGTTTGTAGGGTTGTTAGAGAGTGGGCTTTAGAACGTCACAGACCCTCATAATTGTTTCAAAGGACCAATTTTCATTAATTCAAAGGTGATCATCTAAACTGAATCACATTAACTGCTTTATAAATGAAGAGAACTCTACTGCTTATGAAAGGAGATTATCTCCCAGTGACTAGTTCTCAGTAAGTAGTGGTTGCATATATCTAGAGCACATGAATTCTAATTTGGTTTTTTTTCATACCTGATCTCAACATCTACTTACTAGACTATTAAGTCTTGTCTTTGTCCTTTATGTGAGTTAGACATTGAAAACTTACATTGGAGACTGATTCAGAATAAAACCAGTGAATTTCTAAGTCCAGATGGGTTTTGGAAGCTGGTCAGCTGTTCATTAGCTTCGTCCAGGAGCAGAAATATATGGAAGATTACGGGGTAAAAAAACCCACTATAACCACAAGGGAAACAAAATCTCATGAATTTAGGTATTTAGGTATTTATATGTTTAAGCTGCAATTGAAGCTGAGGTTTTAGGATTAGGGCAAGTCCATTTCTTAGAATTAGCCCCAGACAGATATACTACTTCTGTCCCCTTCTGAATCAAGCTGTTGTTTGAAGCCAAATTTTGAAAGAAAAATGCATGGTTTAAAAACCCACAGTAATTAGATATTTTAACTAAGTATCACTCAAATGTGCAGATGAGATTTGACTGCTTCCTGATTCACATCAAGGAATAGCAATATCCAATTCCGAATGTCTGTAACAAGCAAATTAATTGAGGAGCCTTTTGTGTTAGAAAGAGATAAAGTAGACTTGACATGTTGGCATGACTCAGTTAGTAAGCTGTATACTTGATTGCTTCTGGGTACACACGTCATTACTGCTTCTCTGTTGCCCTCGTGCAGAAAAAAGTTGCATTTGAGTGCAATAGAACATTTAAGATTATAAAGAGGAAGAAAGGGATTTGGATGGACAGAAAGCTAGAGACATGAGGTATGTTTTGGCTATGAGGGAATAGGGAAGCCGTATGGATATCATATAAGCCTGATATTCTAAAAAGTAAAAAATAAGGAAAAAATGAGTTGTGCAGCATATATTGTTTTGTAATGTTCACTCAGCAACTGAAATTTTTATAGAACAATAGTAGTATTTTTTAATATTTATTAGAACTGCTTCCCTTATAACTTGTGAAGTCCTTTTATCTGAATTCTTATCCTGTGCAATATATGTTTACTAAAATCAAAAATTTTAAAATTATTTACAGAGTCACAGAATTATTTAGGTTGAAAAAAGATCTCTGAGGTCATCAGGTTCAACCTATGGCCTAACACCACAAAGTCAACAAGACCATGGCACTGAGTGCCACATCCAGTCTTTCCTTAGAAATCTCCAGGGATGGTGACTCCAACACCTTCCTGGGAAGCTCATTCCAATACCTAATCACTCCTTCTGTGGAGAAATTCTTCCTAATGTCCTACCTAAATCTCTCTTGGGGCAGCTTAAGAATATGTCCTCTTGTCCTGTTACTATTTACTAATCAGTCACAAAAAAAATTTCTACATCCTTTTGAATTTTACATGTGACACTTTCTTTGCAAAGTTTTCTAAGACAATAGTGAAATGAGAAAGGAAATATATGAGCATAATTGGAAAATTACTTTCATATAAAGTAAAATTCATGCTCTTTACCACTGTTCAGCCTTGTTTAGCAGTTAGTCCTGTACGGCTTTGACTGCAGGATGTCATATAACAGTGGGGAAATCTACTTTTATGTAATCAGTACTTTTTGTTTTTAACTGAAAGTATGTTGTCTTATCTAACCTTGAGACAGTACTTTTGCTGAGAAATTGAGAAAATACTGAACAGTTAGTATACTGAAACCCACTGGAGCAACAGTGTTAGAATGAGAGCAACCACACATGATGTCAGCACAGCATAAGCATGAAAAGAATGCATTTAGCCTAATGTTCAGATTGCATTTTGATTTGAGTCAGGTCACTAGAAGTCAGCAAAGGCAATAAAAAATTTGGGTATGTAGGCTTATAATACACCAGATCAGAAGAGCTGAAGCAGTTTAAACTCTGCAAAGTATTAGTATTGCTTTCCAGTCCCTGCAGTGTGAGGGTACGGTAGTAATTGGAGACTGTGAGATATGGCACAGCAAGGAATGGAAGAAAGGAGAAAAATTACCTATTTGCATAGGAGTCTAGAAGATGTAAAACAATACAGAACTGGTATGATCTATTTTAATATATGTAGAGGTTATTGCAGGAGAACATGGTATATTAATTATTCCCCTCTCAAGGGTGTTAATTCTCTATGAAATATATTACATCAGCTTTACAACTTTTATAGCGTGAATCTATTACCTGAAAGTGAAAAGGAGAGAGTTATACAGACCTTGTCTACACATCAAATTGACCAAAAGTGCAGCTGAAAGGGAATGTCGCACTTGCAAAATTAACAAATTTGATCACATGAGGTCCACCTGGTTTAAGGTGGTTACTGAAAAGGGATTCATCATGTATTCATGAATGGATTTGAAGCATTTATCAGACTTGTCTTTCCTGTCTAATGTTTTCAAGAGGACACTTGGAAAGTCCACATCTTAACATTTCTGCCTTTATTTCTTTCTTTCTTTCTTTCTAAAAATACTGCATAAAGTAGCCTGGCCTGGTATACAGACCTGTAGCTATTTTACTTGTTTTACTATTCTGTTGACTTCTCATGCACCTGTTAATTGATTACCTTCAGAAATAAATACCCTTTGTAAGAAACAGCTTTAGTCCCTACTGGGCAAGTTACTCGCTGGTTTTCTGAGCCAGAGATTTTCAGCCTCTTTTCTTCAACAATGGGTAAAAGCTTGGTCACAATAATTTTTTATGTATCATGGATAAGATGTGGTCACCTGAATTTAGATGTCTGCTGTCATTTGCGATGTTTTAGGAAATACTTTTCTGGTCTCCTGAAAGATATATATCTCATGTAAGGATTTTGTCATTTCCCCCAGCCCTGGGTGGATTTCTCTGACCTGTGTTTTCTTCTGGTCCATCAGAAATCCTGCATGTCTTTGGACATCTGCAGTCAAGGTTCTGAACCCATTGTAATGTATGGATTTTGTGTATAGGCTCCTTTAACACAAAAAATGTATATATACCCAACATAGTTCAATGTTTCTATCGTTTTTATATGAAGACACTCAAAGTACTGATTTTGCTTTGCTTTTTGAGCTGATGATTAAAAAAAAACCCTTAGTGAAAAATACTAGAGGTCATTATTAATGAAAAACTTAAGAAAAGTTAATAATTCTAGATATTATTAATCTTTTCAGATTTTACATTGGATTTGAAAAGGCTTGGAAAAAGGTCATAAAGACATAAAGGCATTTAATTTGGAACATACCTGTGAAGGTCAACTGATACAACTTCCTTCCCACTTACATCAGGCCTGCCTTAGATGAGGTGTGATCAAAATTTAATTTGGATAAGCAAGCAATCCTATTATGCAATAGTTCATTGTATATCAGAGCTAGAAAGTAGTATTAAGACTTAATATATGGAAAGCACTTACCTGAATCACTACAGAGCGGTGAGGATAAGATGACTTCTTCAAGCCTTTACAGACAGTTTTCACTCTTTGCTCCGTTACAGTTTTCCTCTGTAGCTTGGACACCTGTTAACTGCCTTTACAACTTGCAAGCCCTATGCTACTTGTTTTATCTTTCAAATAGCTGCGCAAAACCTCAATATTTAGCTAAACAGTTGCTGTATCCCAAGTGTTTCATAGTAGTAATGCAGAGAAGAATGTTTATAAAAGTTGGCTGCTTTTATTGGAAAAATGGCTTGCACTGACTTTCATTCATTTTTATCCAAAATGTCCTTCTTAGCGGTAACAGCCAACCTGAAAGATTCTCCCTAGTGCCTAGAAAACTTCTGAATGATTTATCACCCAGGATTACCAACTAAACAGCTGACCTTGGGGGGAAAAGGAATGGCAGGGCAACAAATAAAACCAACCAACCAACCCAAACCAAATACTGCCCGTGTTCTCATTATAAAATATGCATCATTAGATAATGGAAAGAAAAAAGTCACAATGCGTGTGTCTTTCAACACACAAAAAGCATTCCATACAATTAGGAATATGTTCTCATGTTCCTAATAGTAATAGAGATAATTTAGAAAATAAAAACTTGAACATGAAAGAGACAGAAAAAACTAGGAATTACAAATAGGTAGCTGGAACAACTCAGAAGACATAAAGTAGAATGGAAAGTCTGGAAGAAACATACAAACACACAAATCACAACCATCAATGAATATTTCAAACCATTAAATAGAGTCTATGAAGGCAGAAATTTACTTTAAAAGAACTTTACATTTAAAAAAATTGTTTCCTTTCAGAGTATTATGTTCAACATCCTGTTCTTTCTGTCAAATGCAAACAATTGCAACCCAAGAAATTTCTAGCATATATTCTTGCTGTATTTATGCTCAGGATACCTGGAAATACAGTTCAGCATGCTAAAGGACCTGGAGTTTTGGACCTGGAGATCCAAATTAATGGAATTCATTATCTGGAACATTTTTTATTTAGCTAAAAGGTTGAATATTGTGTTATTTGTGACTCATAAAATGAAGATGTATAATGGATCAGAGGCTTTAGCCAAAGGTGTAAATTTTGTTAGATATGTATTAACAGAAAAAGTTTTTGTTTGAAGTGAGAAATAACAGATGTGTGGCAAGCTTGATTTTCCTCTATGTAGTTATGGATGTTTAAAAATAACCTTTACAGTTTGCTAGTTCAATTTTGTTGTTTATGGTGTTGTTCCTGGAGCCCAAAGGACAAAAAAGTAAAAATATTCCTTTTTCTCTTTATTAATAGAGATCTGTCACCATATTATATGTAGCATATAAAGATTTGTAATTGCTTTGGAGAGATACTCTGCCAAAGCTCCTCAGTGGGGTTTTCATAGAAAGTAAAATATAGCCATCAGAGAGTAGATATTTCTCTTCTGATTGGGGTTCAGTCTCTGAGTATTTTGTCATGCATATTGACTTGAAATAGACACTAACCTAAGAAAAAATAAAAGGAAACACTTTTAAAAATTGGAATATAAAATAGGAATGAATAGAATTCAAAGGGAAGATGAATATTATTATAAAATCCAAATTAGAATAATTTGACTGTATGAGTTTAGGGAAACATACATCTCTGAATCCCTTGGATTAACAAAAAAAAGAAAACAGGGAAATTAAGGAGAAGTGTCTTGCAAGGATGTGAAATGATTGATTTGTGTCATCTTCAGCATGGGGAAGTTGAAAAGATATGTGATTTGGAGCTGTTCTCTTCAGGTAATGAAGATGAGTTGTTGTCAGATAATGAGAAGTCAGATGCAACTCAAAGTGATTTATTAAGGAGCAAACATTCAAAGAAGCAGATGGTTCTCACCTGAGAGTTCTTTGGGGGGACTTAAAATGAAATGGCTTAGTTACTAAGAAAGATGTGCAATCAGTCACACAGTTATGACAGCAGAGTAAGAAACTGTAGGTTCAAGCAATGTAACTATTTTATTATCAAGGTATTTGGGATGATCCAGGGAATTACAAACCCATGGGTCCCGACTCAATATTTATAAAGCTGGCTAAAGTAATAAAAATATACATAGGTAAAAAGTAGAATGAGAGCAGGGACAAAACAAAACACAAACCGCATTTCTGGTCCTCTTGAAATCTCTGAATAGATCTACATAATCCTGTGTTAGGAGCAAAACCAGTAAAAATATTGTGTTTGGGCTTCAAGAAGTCCTTAGAAAGTACTTTCACTAAAGACTGTTAATGACTTTAAAGTGAGAGGTAATATTAGCGGTTAATTAAAAAAAAACAAAAAATGAGGCAAAGATTGCAGGGCGTATGGTTCTTTATCAACACGGCGAAAGGTTACTCATCTAATAAGTAGCCTGCCAGGTTAATGCTTTCTCTTACAGTACTTGCTGGTAACCAAGTAGCAAGCTATGTTTAATTTTACTGCCATGTGGTATGTCTTTTTTCTGTTGTTGACAATGGGAGGCGGGATTGTTTTGGCTTGCTTGGTTGGTTGAAGGAATGTTCTGTAGATTAAGAAATGCATTAACTTCTTTAATTTACTTCATACTTTATACTAAGAAAAGCTTTTCAAACTTGAAAAGTCAATTGAAGTGAAAACATTTATATACAACAAAGCAAAAGCAGCTGAAGATCAGATAGAAATGGCATGTGCAAATAAAGAAAGCAATTTTCCTTAGGGTATTAACTGAAGTAGAGCTCATATGCAAAAGCTTTTGCAGATTCATACTCTTAATATAGGCAATTCGATTTCTAATTATGGTGAAATTATCCGTGTAGTTATGAACTGAATAAACACAAACCTGGGCCTTCCCAGTGTACTTGCTTCTTAGTCAGATATGAAATAGTTTTCTTCTGATTCCCGCCTGTCAGATAAGGGAAGTGAATACAAGTACAATTACTGTCCTTAATAAGAATAAAAAATGCATAGTCTTAATTTCTTTTATTTGTATATTTTTGTTTGTTTTACAGTATTGACTAAATGCAGAAATTATTTTTGAGTGTTAGTGTGGGGCATCTATTTGGAGGTGGATTCTTCCTACTTACTTGTGCATAACTTCTACAGATTTGCTTTTAGAAGAATTCTGCTCTGTCTGGGTTTGGATTCTTACATTGCATTTAGTCAATGGCAGTGACTGCAGTGTACTCTGAGCTCCTGGTCCCCTCTCTGTCCACAAGAAGTATATGTTGGAGCACTGCACATGGCAATCTCCAGCACATTTACTTTTTTCTTTTCCATACAAACCAGGGAACAGAAAATGTCTGTTGAACAAAAGCCTTGTTCTAACAGGGAACCAAAAAAAGGCTGATGCTTGTGCCTGTACCCTGGAAGTCCAAAGCTATTGCAGCTTTGATAAGGAAAGACACCATGTTAGGCACACAAGTAGGCAGGAATGAAGGTGAGCATCTTATCTAAATATTGATCATGACATTTACCCAGCACTTGGCATACACAATGCTCAGCTTCAATTGAAACCGGCTGAGTTCATGTTCATTTTTTCAAGATTATATCTTAAACACTGGGAATTATACAAGTAAGCAATTATAAATAATATTTTAAAATGTTAACAAATATGTAATTTTAAAAAATCTGAAGGAAATGTCTATAAAACACCTTTGGCAAAAAAAAATATTAGTAAATTTTCTTTTTATTCAAAAATGTGTTCTAAGAGCACTGCATAACAGAAATTTTCTTTGGTCTCAAAATGGAAAGAACTGACAAATATCTGCCTCATTTTTCCACTTCCTCACATGATAGTGTTGAAGCCTCAGGAAGAAAACAAATCAAAGAGAGAGAAAACCAGAAATGTTAGAGCTAAGAGAGCTAAGATGATGAAGACAATTAATATCTTAGAAAAATTAATTAATTATGGTGCATTTTCAAAATATTAAACCAGAAAAGAATAATTTCAAGCATGCGCAAATAAATTACTATAAAATTACTTAAGAATCATGATATAATGATAAATCATATTGTGTTGTATAAGCGAAGAAAGATAGATATTTCAAATAATCAGAAATATTGTATTGAATAAATAGTATATAATAATAAACAAGTAATAATTTTTAACAACATTACAGCCTATCTCAGATTTATACTCTAAAACTTGAGTTTACTGTAACGGAGAAACGTTAGAGAAACATTGTCTTCATAAGAGAAAAAAGAAAACACAACAGAACCAAAACTAAAGCAAGCAAATAATACGACACTCAACCACCAAAAAGCCTGTGGGGAGAGGAACTCCAGTGTGAATGTGGACTCTTTGTGCTACTGACCTGTTTTTAAATCCTACTGCAAAATTTTTTAGCTAAGCTTTCTGATGTCTTCAAGGTGGTGTATCTGTACTGAAAAGGACCAATTGACTTGGAGCAACTAAACCCATAGAAAAACATTAGTATGTTATTACATAGGACAGTGGTTTTATCTTAATGATATAACCTTATCACTGCAGCTTGTATAAATTGAAATGTTTTCAAGAAACATGAGTTTCAATCATTGTTGCCAACATTTATAATTTTTCCTGTGCTTTTACATAAGAGCATAAGAGAACATAGCATAAGACAACTTGGCTCTTTTTCATTTCATTCATGGCCTCAGAAACAACAGAAGGTTTCGTGCAATAACCTTATGAATTAGTGTTTATCTGACAGGATAATGTCAATTTATAGAATTACAGTGGCTGTAATTATTATTATTGTTGCATTTATTCTTTGAAATGTGAGTCAGAGTAGAGAGAACCAGTAGCAGGTAGCTGCATGTTTTAAAAATCTGCAGAATTTAAAACTCAAACGATAAACCTCCTTAAGACTGTGAAACAAACTAGAAGCCTAACCTGCCTAAAAATACCTTATTAGTGATTGCAAATTGGTATCCCAATTGTTTTGTATAGTTTGTTCTAGCTATCCCAATAGTTTTCTAAGTAAACTATTAAATCTCCTCATATTACTTAAATACATTGATCAAAGCCTTTAAGAAGTAAAATGAGGCAACTTCCAACTTCTTTTTTTCCAAAATGGGTAGCTTTAAAGATTTACAGTTGATTTCTTTCCCTTGAATATTATAATTGATTATAGTCTCACTGTCATGATTGAGATAGCTGTTGACAGACATTAATTAGGCAATTTTGAATTGAGTAGCCTGTGAATTTAACTGCAGAAAAAGCTTCTGGAAGGGCTAAAGGAGTAAACAGTATTCCTTTTTTAATTGGAATTGTAGTCAACTGACAATTTTCAAGATTTTTATCCTTTTGCACTGTTTTATTACTGGTAATGATATGTAAAAAATACTAACTTTCCCAGTCAGGGAAGTTCCTTAAAGAGAATGCCTTATATATATATATATATATATGTATGTATGTGTGTATATATATATATATATATTCTATGAAAATATACAAATTTTCTGATGGTAACTAAAAGCAGAAAAATTTTCAGCATAGAGGGATAACTAGCGTGAATGATCACATCTGGGAAAAAAAAAATCAAATAATGTCACACCTATAAATGACAAGAAAATCATACCTGCTTTCCAATTCCCACCTATGAATAGAAAAGCATAGGAAAAAATGCTGAAACAAAGATGTCAGGAAAAAATGGAGAGCTCCATAAAACTTAGGAGTTCAAAGTTACAGAAATTAAAAACAAAGCAAAACGGATTGCATCATTTTTGCTGCCAAGATTCTAATTGTTAGGCTTCCTAGATAGACTTTTACAAATGCATTGCATTACAGAAAATGAAAACATTTAACCATCTTGGAGTGCCTCAGTGTAACTTTGTGGAACGGTTCCTGTATGATTGATATCCTTTCAGCAGAACTATTAAAGTGTGCTTCAGGGACTACACAGAATACAGCAGATTCTTTAATCCGGTGGTTTGGGGAGTTTGTAAGGCTTAAAGCCCATTATCGTCAGCTTCTCCAGGTTATAAATTCCTGAGCAGCAATAAATGACAAAAATTTCCAGAAGGTATACTGCTGAATTAGTAGTCAACAAACATAAGCTCTCCTCTCACCTTTCATTATATTAATATCACTGTCTTTACAAGGGGGCAAAGAGAATGGATTTGCACTTGCAAAGGATGGTTTAATAATTTGAGTATTTAGTGTAAACATAAAGCCTACTAGCAAACAGAACTTGCTTTCTGATTCCATTAACAGAGCACGTTGAGATGTAACCACATTTTCTTTCAGTAAATAGAAGAGCTATTGTGTGCATTTTAACTACCTCTTGAAAAGAGCGTACTTTCATAAGTACAATTATCACACAATGAACAACAAAAAAAATGGTGATATGCATCCTTAGCATTTACAAGTGGAAAGCCTTAGGTGAAGAGTGAATCAGATAGTATAAATACAGTGATTATCAACTTCAAAATAGTAATAGTGGAATTTGAAATATTTTAGGTGTCATTCTGGTGCCCAGAACTTGGGGTGGGGAATTCATATTTTCAAGATACTACATCTTGGATATGCACATATAAACGCTACATTCCTAGGAGGCTGCACTGAAAGCTTTCATCTAAACATTTACATTTGCGTGCTCTTACCCCATTTTCCATATTAGCCATCTCACTTACTGCTGCATTCAAACCCTAACAACTAACGTAGTAATTGAGCCTCAAGTACCCACAAGCTGTTGGTGTCTTTGATAGATGAGTCCTCTGTAGAAGCAGAGGCAAAATTTCCCAATTTTCAGGGAATTGCACATCATTCATGCCTACACCGCCTCCTATAGCCAGGATAAGAAGTGATGTTCTGTGAATACAACCACTATTCATATGCCAGACAGAACAGCCACAAGTTTTACTTACTGAAACACATGTATAATTGCTGTAAGAGAGGAATTCCTATGTCGTGGAAAAACCAGAAAGAGATAAAAGGCCTTTCAGAACAGATCTCGTGGTATGGCAGGAAGAAAGAAGCATGTGTATACATTTGTATTCTTCTACTGCTTCAGGGATTCCACTTGCTTACATTGATCAAAGAGAATTGAAAAAAAAAACCCAACACAAAAACACAGGCAGAGGTAGCAGAAAGCCCTGTCTGCCAGGTTAATTAAGTTAGACAACAGTGCCAAACACTTTTGCAATGTGTATATCAACACAATAGAAGAAGATTAAAGCCAGTTTGGACACTTTTCTGGGTTAGCACATGACTTTGTCAGATGACACAATGAATTCTTTTATTCCCGATACATTTCCAAAATGATTTACCACACCTAGGTGTCACCTAGAAGGATTGGACTCTCCATCTCATTTGACAGGTTAAAAAGGAGAAGCACTAGGAATTCTTTCAAGTGTCAGTGAAGCTAGCAGCCATCATTCTGCCCTCACTGCTGCCCCTAAAGCTTACTGAACTGTAGTCCTACTTTTGTCCCAGTCCATGGCTTGTGATACATAAAGATATCCAAATGATCCTGTCCCGTCATACTGACAGCATCCTCAATATTGTACAGCATCATATCTGCTCAAAGAATGGACTGTTAAGATGGTAAAATATGTCATCTTTGTCTTAAACTCATACAGCTAATTTCTAATGCAATGGTCACATCTGTTTTTGTCAAAGCTAAGGGAACTGGGAAATGATTGTCACCCAGATACCACAGAAAGGCCAATTCCAAGTTTGGTTGGAAGTTTGGTTCTGAAGAGACACTGAAAGAGGATTAGATCAAGAGACTTCTGACCTATCAGTGAAATCATCAGCTATCTGCAAAAAGACTGAAGGCAACGTGAGTGCTAAGACTCATACAGAAGAGGTATTTAGAGCCATTTTAATGGGAAATAACTGCTCGCTGGAAAAGAAGGGCAGTCTCAGCTTCCAGATCTCTAGCAAAGCTGTTGCAAACTCTTCATAGATAAAAGCATCAGTGTAACAAAACATCATCAGCTACTTTCTTTTCCATTTATCTTCCATACTTGCAGAAGAAAACCAGGATGATATATGTCACTGTTACAGGAAGTAATAATGCTGTTGCATCACTTTCTCCAGTAAAATTATTCTTCTCAGAAACATGAAATATCTCATTGTCTTTCCATGACTTTTTCTAATCCCCACTGGGACAATGAGGCAATTGGAATATTTCCTTAAAAACTATGTTCCAAGCACTACACAACTCTTTCTTTATTCCTTTCTTCCTTTCTCTTGGTTTATTTTGTTTGGGGTTTTTTGATGTTATGGGTTTGTTTTGTTTTTAATTCTATGGTGTGCAGATGCCTGGGGCTTACCAGCTCTCAGGACCAAGCTTCCAAGATTATGAAATGTTCAGCTGGGCTCACGTAAAGATTTCATCTTCCAGTTATGCTGGCAGTTTCATGGCATAACAGCCCTCAGGACACAAAGCCTGCAGTGGAAGTTGCTATGGGAGCTCCTGGGCGAATAGGCATGACATTTGAAATCCTTCCATCTAGAACATGTTTGGGCTGACTAAAAGTCCCCCAGCACAACTCCCACAGCTGCTTTGAAACATTGGTTAGCACAGTGAAGACTGCCACTGCAGCTGGGAGCAGCTCAGAAAGCTGCTGCATTGAGGAGGCTGGGGAGAGCCTGGCAACAAGCACCGTGTGCTTCACCAAGCCACTCTGTCTGGCTTATTGGCAAAAGGATCAGGCCAATATATAATTAAACATTTACCTCCCAGTAGCTAGTGTCAACATGCGAAGCTAAGAAGAAACTCTAATATCTATGTAATAGGAGCTGGAACACTCAATGTACTGTAACATCTGATTTCTTTTTTTTCTTTTATTTCCCATCTCTATATTTCAATATATTAAATGTAAAAAACTATCTTGTTTTCCTTTGTTTTTTCATTTTTCCCTCGACCTATCTGTCTTAGTTTATTTTCTCAAGAACAGTCCTCTCTGCTGGGATGTGACATAAGGAACTTAATTTGTTGAAAATGTTGAAACTTCATGCCTCAAAATCCTGAGAATGCAAGTTAAAAGCTTGGTAGTTTCAAGCATTCATAATGTTACAGGAGAGGCATCAGGAGTGTCTGTTAAGCCTCTGTTTTCGTGTCCCACTAAATACCAATAGCTGTCCTCTCTATCCGTCAACATTTACAGGTTATGAAAGATGTATTATAATTAGCAGAACAGATCTCATTGCATTTTCAGAATGTGAAAACTTATTTTATTCAGAGAGACCACAATGTTAATGTGGGGTTAATGGTCATTTTAGGTGTCTGCAAGGTCAGAAAGGTTAGGCATGTCATTATGTAGAAAGAGAAAAAAGAAACTTATGTTCATTGTTCATGTCGGCAGAGTAACAAATAGCTTTCCCATATCATCTTTCAGTCTAGCACCTGCTGCTAGGTTGAAATTAAATTGGAGGGAAGTTGCTTAGATGTGTTGGGAGATGAGCCTGGAAAAATAAATCAGAAGAGGTCTATAGGTATTTGCTAATGGGAGATGACTGATGAGTCTTTGTTGCTGTCTGCTTGCTTGATTATTACCTTTACATGTCTGAGACAAGTTTGTTTCTAGGGTTGACCAGAAATAGTATCTATCTCATGAATGTAAATGTCTTGCAGGTATTAGAAAAGTAGTGGGATAAGTTGTAGTAATGTATTATTAATGGCATACAGACATCTTAAACAACTGCTGATGGATAATCTTTGTCAGGTGAAGATATTCACGATGTATTAAAGAATCCCCGTATTAAAGAATTATTAAACTTTTCCATGTTGTCCTATAATGCATATTAAAAGAGGAATTTAAAAAAAATTATTTTTAAAAGTATTGCCACTCTGAGACTCTTAACTGATTCTGTTCCATTTTATAAGCTCTGCATTCTCAGGTGCGTACTTTGTAGTAAGAATGCTTGTGACCAGATGTCAAATCAAGGGTTGTTAAAAGTAACACAGAACAGATTATGCTGGAATAAACCTTTTTCTTGTAAGGAAAAGCAGAGGTGTTTTCTTTTTGTTTGTTCATTTCCCTTTTCAATGGTAATTTTCTCCTTTTCACTTCCTATTATTTAAAAATATTTCCAAAAAACTTTGTGGTTGCCCAGAGCATCTGTTTTACAGTAGAATTTTTTTATTATTTTTTGGTTTGATGTTTTTTTTATTTTACTCCTTTCCTCATCTTTTCCAGATTCATGTCTGCCTGTCTGCCTTCTTTCCTTCCACCATTCTGTAATGTAGACATGTTGTCCAATAACTTTTCTAAATGTAGCCATCTGATGTAAAGAAAACTGGTAGCACTGTAGCATTTTCCAAAAGTTTAGAAGCTATTGAAAAAATAATGTGAAAAAGCAAAATATTAAACCAGCAGTAAAGGAAACATCAAAAATAATAAATTATATGGAGGAACAAAACATGGTTATTACACATGTTCTACCATTCCAAGGTAGAAATAAAAATGTAAGACTAGTAAGAAAAAATAAATAAACAAATGATGGTATGTTGTAATTATAGTCATCTCTGATGTCTGTGAAAATATTAACAACCAAAACTGTATCAGAAATTATGTTATATATTGGGCAGAAGAGGAATTCTACACCCATTTTCGTTACCTGTTTAACCATTGCAAAGGACAAAGAAAAAAAATTCATTATATTATCTGTTTTTCGAAAGGAGTAAGAAACATTATACGTGATGTACTCTCAGCATCTCATGCAACACTTCAACAGGTCTCCAAAGAAAAATAATAGAAGTGAACTTTGTTAGTAGCAGTTTTGAATTGTTATTTGATGTGACATTGAACCTAATATCAAATTAAAATAGAAGAAGTTAGACAGGATACATCCTGGGGGGAAGTTCTTTTTTTTACTTCCCAATCATCTGAAATTCTTTCTCAACAATACTCTCAAATAATTCATTCAATACCCACCTGTGTATGTGAGAAAAGGCAAAAAAAGAAGTAAGAGAAATGGGAAAAGAGCATGAAAGGGCATCATCAAGGCCTTTAGTGGAACAAGCTTGGCTGGCTGTTTCAAGGTGAGTGACAGTACTTCAGCTGGTGGTCATAAAAGTGATATACCTAGAGAATCAACCATCTGCAAAGGCTTGAAATAGGATGAGTTCATCCCCTGAATGTTTTTTGTCTTTGTAGTTTTTAGCAAGCCTCTGCAGAAGCTAAATTTATGGTTGCAGCTGACCCCAGTGCCCAAGCTCCTCACACCAGGGATTTTTTTAATTTTTTTTTCTAAATCTTGAATATCTTTCTGGCTCTGCCTCTGTCAGTTAGCAGACTGCAGTGTGAAATTCCTATGGTCTGTCTCTGGCTCCTTATTAGTGCTTGAGATCTAAGTTGCCAAAGCAAAGCACAAATGACTACTGGCTGCAATGGTGAAATAGACAACTAAAGAAAAGCTTTTTGTCGTATTTCACCTTCACACTCCATGTTCACCTATTCAGCCCAGTACAATATGAAGTTAGTAATTCCAAAAAAAAAAAAAAAAAAAAAAAAAGCAAGCTCAAATTGTGTGTCTTGCTTTCATTGAAGTGTTGTTGAATGTTTCTAGTGTTTTATGAGATGCACAATCTTTCTTCTGCTGTTTGGCAACTGAGCTTCAGTCAGTGAGAAATGTATAATCAACAGAGATGTGGGAAGCCTCTGATGGATGGGCCTCTTTACTTGTAAAGAAGGTTTAATGATCAAAAAGACCATCTGATCAGAAGTTTCAGATTTTCAGAGTTCTCAGATATTTAAAGAAAAAATAAAGTACTTCAGTGAAGCAGAAGCCTTGGTTGTTAAAACACCTATTCAGATGATGAAGTAGGAAACTTGTCCCTAGATAAAATATAAGTATTTTTTATACTATTTGTATTTCAAGAAAAAAACTGACTAGTCTCTGTATTCCACCTTCCCAGTGCATAAGCATGGATATTTGCATGTGGATGATGGCACACACATGACATGCATATCTCTCTAAGAGAAGGGACTCAAAAAATGTGGAGGAATATTGAGAGGATATCTGGACTAGAGCACTTAGGAGTCAGAGGGCTCCTCTCCTGCCTCTCTAGAAACTTATTAAGTATGAGTGCTGTTCCTCAGTAAAGCTTAGGCTTTGCAGCTGCAATCTTGTCAGTAATTTAATGATCATTTTGTTGGTCCCACAATCTCCTTCTGAGTTTACAGAAATTCCCATATGAAAGAAGTTCTTTCCTCTTATCTTTCTTTGTTGTCACAGTTAATAAAAACTTGTGATAACTGAGATGCATATGTTGCCTTCAATGACTGGGCCAACACAATATTAAAGTCTGTTGGGGATTTTTTCTGTTAGTAAAAGTTGTATTTTGTCTAATAAAAAAGCTATTGTTATTATCCTTGAAGACTGAAATTTTTTAGTGTGACTAACTTCTCAAAAGGATGCTCATAAAATAAGTACCTTACTGTAAGGAAAAGTTAATAACATTTGCAGCATATGCCCTAAACGTTCTTAGTGGCAAAACTTGGAGAAAACACCACAGGTATCTATGCACAAGCTGCAAAAAACACCCCAAAATTTTCAGTTCTGGCCTCACTGAGGCAGAACTCAACCTGAGACTTTTTGCTGCAGCATTTCACTGAAATGTGTTATAGAACAAGTGCATAACCGCACAAGCCCAAGAAGTGGGGTCACAAACAGGACACTTGATTTTGGCGGTACTTGCTTCATGTAATCCCCCAAAATAGTTTACTAAAATTTTTGTAATTACAGCATGTTAAAAAAAACCAAAAATAAAAATTGTTAGAAATTATTACTCCCTGCCAGCTTGGCCTCAATTATTTCTAAAATCTGTGAAGTGTAGAGATAACTAGAGATTTTTCCTAAACTGACAGGTTGGCATAACTTTTCAGAGAAGTTCACTGAAATTTTCCTTGATGAAGTGTCAGCAGCCAAGAGCAAATTTTTTTCTTATATATGTTTATGGTGGATGCAGGTGTGTCACAAACCTCACACAAATTACCAAAATTAGAAAATAAAGAATGGGCTGTTTATCATCCTTCTTACTTGACAATATGTACATTAGATAGTATCATATGCAGAAACAAATGATGTCCAGGAAATACTATTTTTTTTTTTTTTTTGGACAATTTTAGGATCAGATCCTCAAATTCAGCCCTTGCTTGGTTCTGTTTGCATTGAAAGCACACCTTTTCACTGATTTAATACATGTTGCCTTAAGAAATTAAGCATCACCTAAAGAGCCTGGTCAAGAAGTCAATAGGGATAACAGTAACTGGAACACGGTGTTGATGATTCTGTCATCTTATGTTAAAGAAATTGAATGTAATTCAGTTATAGTATTAAACAGTTAAATTCTATGTAGCATATTGCTTTCCTAGGAAGTGATTAATGACTTAGAGTCTGAAGCAATCTGTTAAACGTGCACATTCTTGGACATAAACCCACTGTGCTGGGAGAAGGCTACCAATAAAAACTGCGAGAACATTTATTTTTTCTTATCCTGCCTATATTCTGATGGTTGCTTCTAGGAGTAACTAACAAGAAGATAAATTTGATATAAATTGAACTAACTTTATTTTCCCCACAGAATTCCCCCATACCAGTTCTGGAATGGCAAGCTACTAAGTATGTAAACATAAAAAACCAGAAGAAGTAAATCAACTACACCCATATTCATGCTCTGGCACTGATATTCTAGGACACATCAAAAGATATTTCCATATATTAGTAGCTGTCCACACTTGATGGCAGAAAGTGATTCATTACAATGAGTCCTTATTCTAAATAGAATTTTCAAGATACTAATTTAATATAAATTGTTATTTTAGCTATAAATGTCATTGAAATACATACAGCTATGTAATAACTGTATTACTGTGTATGTTATAATTACTTGTCTTCATCAATGTGGCATGTAATGAACACAAATTTTTCTCATTATAAGATAAAAGAGTCAAAAACTAAACAAGTAATACAATGAAGAAGATGAAACTAGACAACTAAAACTGAAATTTCAGAAAAGTTTAAAGCTTTTTTAGAAGTATCTAAACATGGGAAGGCAATTAAGAACCATACAAACACAAGAAATCAAAATATAATACTTTATTTTTCATATTGTATTTAACTAGCATTTTTTGAATAAATTTAAAATACAAGTTAAAAAATAAAATTAATTCCATTATTTTATCAAATTTAACTTGAAACCATAAAGGCAATTTTACAAAAGAATTTCATCAAACCTAAGGGTAACTATGTAAGAGCTAAATAAGATGATCAGCCATAAAGGAAAGCTAGAGTAGGAGGCAAGAGTGAAACATTCATTACCCTTCATATTCATGCACATAAGAGGCTGACACAGCAAAAGGATTATCAGCTATCTCAATTTCAAGACAGAAACAATTTCAAAAGGTGAAGCACAGTTGTTAGGAATCGAAGATCAGGCAGCAATCAGCCATAAATGATTGAGTCTCACAACTAATCTATTTTAAGTAATGAGGGAAGATGGCAAGGAATGCAAGGCAAGCGTTACAATTTGACGTTAAAGTCCTCTGCCTGAACCAAGGTGCAAACAAAACCAAAGGCAGGTTCAACAATTCGGTCTTTATTTTGTAATGTTTAGTGTGTACGGAAAAGGAAGCGAGGGGGAGAAGGGGAGAGAGAGGGAGCCCTCTTGTAGGGCTACTTTTCTTGACACTTTCTTTCACTGGAATGTCGTTCTGTAAGCCTCCCCACCCAATTACCACTCAGAAAAAGCAAGTTATGCTTTATTTTTTTAGTATCATCTCCTCACTTTTTCACTCACACAGCATTAAACCTTAGGAAAAATATCTATTTTCTGTTAACATTTAGCAATTTATTTGGATTTCTGTAATTCCTCTGGTGATGCAATGCTACGGAACGAATTTAACTTGAGTTCTTCAGGACACATATGTCTTTATTTTGGTCATATAATTGGTCTCCTTAACATGTGGTTCTGCTGAGCTCTTCAGTGGGGCCTTCTGTCATTCAGTGCATACAATAGTTGCAGCTGGAAAGCTTACAGAGAGCTTCCACCCATAATTAATGCCAGCTGTGTGAGACATAATTACAATAATTATAGTTTTACTAATTTGCATAGAACAATTATATATGCTTGATTTGTGGAAGGGACATTCTGAAGTGTGGTGGTTAAATTGTTTTTCTGACAATGATTTCCTAATAAAAAATATCTAGACACTGATTAAACGCGGAATGTTTTCATCTAAAGTACATGTGACAACCCTTATTCCCAGGTCCAGAGACTACTTAACTACCACTCTGGTACAGTAGATTAAGATAATTTTGATGTTTTCCTGGTTTGTTGTACTGGCTAGATCTTGCACTTTGAAGATGCAGATTAATTTTTTCTTTCATTCAGAGGGCAGTTCTCAGTTTCAGATTGGATCTTTCATTTGTTGAATTCAAGAAGGTTTCACTGTTCTACAGAGAGCATCAGATACAGAGATCACCAAGTCTGCATATCGAGAGAGAGAATGCTTCTCAACATAGACTGCTTGAGACTGTCAAAATTTGGCCACTCAGAGTTTGAGAGGACAGAATTCCTACATTTTTATTACAGCCATATATAGGCACAAACTCCTTTTCATATCTAGTTACTGTAACCCTTTTAAAAATTTCTCTTCTTTGTATGTTCACCGTTTTAAAATAAAATACTTTCTAGAGAGGTGAAATTATGTATCAGCACAGAATTAAGAAACCTGGGGACTCCACCCTTATTACTATAAAATTGTAAGTAACAGCAATTGTATTAACACAGTCACACATGACATTCACTTCTAAAATAAATAAAACACTTTTTTTTAAATCCTTCATGAGACTTTTACTGACTTCATGTAAAGTGCCCAATATATCACTCCTGAATTCTGTTGGTGTTCAGTGGAATTGTATTAAGATGTATTTGGTCCTTGACTAGAACAGCTGTTGCTACATGGATAGTTTTGCAGTTCATAGTCTACCTAAACAATGTCTTAACTGAGAGTAAATTCTATTAAACAAATGTGACATGAACAAATGGAACAGAATACACGTTTCAAACAAGTATGAAGCATGTTTCTACCCAAAATTCATTAAAAGGCCAGAAATGCAAACATCACTGGAAAGCATTCAGAATTCAGTATATGGATAGAAGGAGGCTACTCTGCAAAGAAATACTTCAGGGATGATGTAGCAACCACCACTTTCCTTTTATTTGTCTGAATTTGTTTAAAGAATTCCCCACACGTTATCTGCATGTTCATGCATATGCATATTTCAGCCTTCACCTCTCTTCTTTGGTTCCGTTCAGTGGTGCACAGGAGTAAACAGCATAACATCCCCTGCCCTTTCCTGTCTACTTGGCCTCCTATAATCCTGCAAACTCTCCACAAATTATGCTCTCAGTGGAACTGCCTCACTATACTCCATTGTTTCTACAGGGATGAAACACCATGATAAAGCTTATCTCCCTAGTTATTTTTTTCAGTTAGCTGGAACTTTGCCTCTTTTCTTGGAGAAATGCCGTTAAATAAGGACAAGGCATATGCACAGTGTCTTACTGATGCAAAAAATAAATGAAAGGATATTCATTATAAAACTTGGGTGTCGGGCAGATGTGTTGATAGACATTCTCTGATAAGCATGTTAAATATACTTGGGAAAACAATGATCAATGGGAATATAAAAGAACATAATTTCAGATTGTATTTTATTATTTTAAAGATATTCCTGCAGAAAGAGAAACAGATAAGCTGAATGTAACATAGTATTCTGGTTTCAGGTGGAGTAGTTAATTTTCTTCACAGTGGCTGTGTTTTGGATTTGTGCTGAACACAGGGTTGAAAATACAGAGATGTTTCTGCTATTGCTGAGTAGGGCTTACAAGAGGCAAGGCCTTTTCTGCTTTTTGTACTGTCATACTGGCAAGGAAGTTGGGTAAGCAGTGAATTAATTCTTCGTTCTCTTTTGCTCGTGTGCAAGGCTTTTGCTTTCCCTATTAAACTGTCTTTATCTCAACGCAATGGTTTTCTACTTTTACTACTTCTGATTCTCTCCCTGATCCCACTGGTGGAGGAGAAAGTGAGCAGCTGCATGGGACTTGGCTGCTGGCTGGGGTTAAATCATGACATAGAGAAAACAGACAGAACAGGGAAAGAGACAGTTTTTGCTGATATTTGAAAGTTATCTGATATGTGTCAGTGGGATATAGAACACTCCACACCAACAGGAAGATGATTTCTGGAAAACTGCATTTCAGCTCCATTAGATACTATGGGAACATGGGGTGGAATTGAGTTCAGATGTCTTTACCATTCCTCAAGATTTTCCCAGCTGAGAGTTAGTCCACGCAAAAGACCTTTGGGTGTCCTATGCTCTGAACAGCACAAATTATTCTGAAATGTGTAAAGAAGCCCTCTCAAGATTTTCTCTATCTCACCTGAAGAGCTTGAACTGCCTATTCCAAGGCTGACCTTCAAAATTAATCAGTGTGAAGGGAACCGGGTGAGGAAATCAAGAGGCAAAATATAATTTTCTAGAGGAACATGTTAATATAAAATATAAATATCCATTCTCCTGGACATAGTTTTCATTTGAGATTCCAAGTCCATCTGAGAGAGCAACTATTATCTATATGTTATAGTTTCTTTTCCACTTTCTCGAGCCCCACACTGGGTGCCAATTATGTCATGGTTTGAGCCTGGCCAAATGCCAGGTACCCTCAAATTAACACACCCACACCCAGGGCTCGTGAGTTGAGATAAGGAAACCCGGGAGAAGACGCACTCAAATAGGCAAAACAGGTCTAACTTAGGTTGCAAAGTGATCTAATTTATTACTAACAGAGTCAGAGGAGTAAATGAGAAGTAAAATAAACCCTTCAAGGCCACCGTTTCTCCGCTCACCCCCCTCCCTCCTTCCCAGCAGCTGCACAAGGGAACAAGGCATGGGGGGGTTAGGTCAGTTCATCACCCAGATCTTCTTCCCCTGCCGGGGGAGAGGTTCTTTTCCTCTGCGTAGCCATGGGTCTCACCGTCGGCAGCCCGCCCGACACTGCTACAGTGACGCTGGTCCCCACACAGGCAAGCAGTCTCCCCAAAACTGCTACGGCGTGGGGTCCATCTTCCACGGGGTACAGACCTCTGAGCCGGGCCGTTTCCATCTCGGGAGCAAGGCTTCTTCTCTTTACCGGACTTCTGCTGGGCTTCTCTCTCTCTCTCTCTCTCTCTCTCTCTCTCTCTCTCTCTCTCTCTCTCTCTCTCTCTCTCTCTCTCTCTCTCTCTCTCTCTCTCTCTCTCTCTCTCTCTCTCTCTCTCTCTCTCTCTCTCTCTCTCTCTCTCTCTCTCTCTCTCTCTCTCTCTCTCTCTCTCTCTCTCTCTCTCTCTCTCTCTCTCTCTCTCTCTCTCTCTCTCTCTCTCTCTCTCTCTCTCTCTCTCTCTCTCTCTCTCTCTCTCTCTCTCTCTCTCTCTCTCTCTCTCTCTCTCTCTCTCTCTCTCTCTCTCTCTCTCTCTCTCTCTCTCTCTCTCTCTCTCTCTCTCTCTCTCTCTCTCTCTCTCTCTCTCTCTCTCTCTCTCTCTCTCTCTCTCTCTCTCTCTCTCTCTCTCTCTCTCTCTCTCTCTCTCTCTCTCTCTCTCTCTCTCTCTCTCTCTCTCTCTCTCTCTCTCTCTCTCTCTCTCTCTCTCTCTCTCTCTCTCTCTCTCTCTCTCTCTCTCTCTCTCTCTCTCTCTCTCTCTCTCTCTCTCTCTCTCTCTCTCTCTCTCTCTCTCTCTCTCTCTCTCTCTCTCTCTCTCTCTCTCGGTGTCTCTCTCAGGCACCCACCCACTCCAGTGTGAGGCGCTCAGTTCAGTCTCAGGGTACAAGTCAAGGCCTGTTTCTCCACTAGGACTCCCTCTGGACCATGGCCACTTTCAGGGTATCCTCTCGCTTTGGCATGGGCGAGTGGATCTCAGCATTTCCCGTGGGCCCCCACGGGCTGCAGGGGCACCCCCTGCTTCACCATGGCCTCACCACGGCCTGCAGAGGCTGCAGAGCTCCGGCGCCTGGAGCTCCCCCTCCCCCTCCTTCTCCACCAACCTTGGTCTCTCCATGTTGTTTTCCCTCACATACTCTCACCTACTCCTCCTCCTCTGGCTAAGGAAAAGTGCGTGCGCCCATTGTTTTGATTTCTTCTTAAATATGTTTTCACAGAGGCGTAACCAACATCTCTAATTGGCCCAGGCTTGGCCAGCAGCATGTCCATCAGCTCAGAGCTGGACATGGTGAAGGCTTCGAGAAGCTTCACCGAGGAGCCATCTTTGTGGCCCCCCCCCAGAAAATCCTGGGCCAAGCTAAACCACGACACTATAGCTTAATAATTTGGAACACCTAGAAGCCAAATATGAAAACGGTTGTGCCTTACTGACTGAATTTCAATTTTGCCTGGACATGGAACAATATGCCAATAGTCCCAATAGCCAGCAGTAGGAGAAAAAATAACTCTCACTAAGAAAGCTTACTGATTTACCCTCCACAGTTATATTTGTTGATAGTAGAGCACTTCAGAACAGATAATTAAAGATTTCAATTCAATTCTGTCACAGGAGACAGTAGTCTAAAATTCTTTCAGCAATAAAAGTGCCTGTATTCCTGCTAATTTGTTAAAAGTGAATAAATAGATCTTGAGATAAGTCTTAGCAAGTTTTATTTGCCTGTTCAGTAGCTACTGTTCCCAGTGAAATAAAGGAAAATGTAGGCAGGAGTTAAAAATTCAGTAATTGTTAGAACTTTTCAATACATTTGGGATTCTGTATGTTACCTTACAGTGATGTTAGTTTTAATTTGATTGTTAATGGATATTATAAATGTAACTGGTTTTTTCTGCACTTCTAACTCCAAAGTAATATTTTTACAATATTTTATAAACAAAGAATCCATGCAAAGAAAAATAAAACCAAGCTGTCTTTATTTTTTTAATGTCACCGTTCTTTATCTGGATTGATAAAGTGAAAATCTACCAGACTTAGTCATTAAGAAGCAGGACACAGTGCCATAAAATCAATGTGAGCTGATTAAATCTTTACCGGTTCTAAAAGCCTTTGAAAAATAGAAGTTTTGTTTCACTTGGCTTATCTTAGCCAGAATATATGCACTGCACACTGCCTGGCTCAGACTTTGTAGTGCATACTGAACTGTACAAAAATGGGTGGGCATCACCAGCTGATCACCCCCTTGATATGAACACAAAGATTATCTCAAATTTGATCACAAAAAAAAAAAAAAAAAAGTTGTTTAAATACTGTATCAGGTAATGAGCATTATTCAGACATATTGCTTAGAATTTTATTTTTTCAGAGCTGGTCTATGCATTTCTGATCATCTGCAGTTCGTTGTGTCTTTAGGAATAGGACAATCAGCTTTTAAGTTTCACTCAAGCTTGACAAAATAGAATGAAGAAAAAACAAATGCACTGTGTTACCTGAATGTTTTGAACAGCTTTTAAAAAGAAATTATGTTTAATAAAAGAGAGATGAGAAGGCACCTAAAATTCATCTGCTAATAAGAACTAAAGAAAATGTGACTAATCATGGACAAATCTAATCCTTAACCAGATTTTTCCAGGTAAGGTCCACAAGTCAGTTTTGTAAAAACAGCATCTCAAGAACAGAGGGCTTAGAGGCTTGTTAATTGGAAAACTTACTTTTATTTTCATTATCACTCAATGAAAAAAATATATCAAATATAATAATATATGTGTACATACATTATAGATACTGTATAAAAAACTCCATACAACCTAATTAGAACATTCCTATATAAAAAATACCCATCCTGTGTATATGAGTTACATCTTTGTTTATATTTTAGTCTCATCTTAAACCCACTGTTTTGTTCTAAATTTAATGAAATTGACCCCAGAAGTTAAATATTTTGTTAAAATATATGAGATGAATGCTGCAGAACAAATATCAGCAGTTATTTCAACAATTCAACAAAATTAGATCTGGACTAATGGGTTTATTCATAAAAAAATACTTATATTTTTACTTAAGGCAAGAGAAAAGTATGTTTAGCATTTGAATTATGTGCCTAGGGTTTGAAAGATCTATTTTCTTGGGTTTTTTCCATTTCATTTCTCAAGTGAATGTGATGCCACTGTACACTTAAGCTTAAATATATCTTATCTGTCCACTTCCTTCAAAAATACTTAGTATATCTTTGGTTCTCACAAAGCAGGCTATTCTCATCTGTAGTATGGAGGACAAAATCACAAGGTATTCATGCATGAATTACACAAATATTTCTTCTTTTGATCAACTGCACTTTTCTAGAAGGTTTGTTGCCTAAGCTCTGTTTCTTTAAATATATTCTAAGTTTTTTGAGGTGAGCTTTTGTTTTACCAATTGTCAAACTCTTCTATTGCTTTTTTCTGTGTGGTATCTTTTGTCATATATTGCTTTATAGTTATATGTGCTGAGCTGTATGGTGTTTTGCCTACCATCACCTGTCTTTGAAATAGTGTCTGCATAATCTGTGTCTTCATGGTCATTTCAAGTCTGTGACCTCTTAGAGGTTTTCTCATCCCTTCCCAAATTTATTCCTTTTCCTTTTATTTCATCATCTTCTTTTTTTATTATGAATTGGGTTTTTTCTCTTTTTTCCCCGCTTTTTGCCCTAAAAATTTTTGTATCAGGGAAAACTTACTCTGTCAATCCACATAAGTCAAAAGAACTAAATATGCATAAAGAAGAAAAAAGTAACCTTTGCCCCAAAGAAATGACACATTTTTATTGGAAAAATGAAGAAAGAATGACAGAAAGTCAGAGAATACAGAACTGGAGAGCATGGAACAAAGGCATTAGAGGGGGTTTTACAAGTCTCAAAGGAAGTCAGAAACTTTATTTAGATACAATAAGCTCTATTTTTATCTTTTCATTCCTGAAACTCATTTCTATAGCATGTCCAATAAAATGGACACAAATTTCCACACACAAAAAAAATCTTTTTACTTGAGCTTTGATTGTAAATATTTGACTAATGCTGATCTATCATATTCTGCTGCATCAGAGATTCAAGTAAGACCTATGGAGTCCAATAATTTTATGTAGATTTAAAACATTGCTTGGATGATTAGGAGTCCCAACAGTGGTAAATTATTACCATGAACAATAAATATATTACTATTATCTGTGACAGATATAATCTTATTCCAGCTCAATTTAGTATTTGCACAAAGCAAGAAATTTTTCTTTCTTCCTTCTTCCTTTCTCTTTCTTTTTGTTTCACTGTCTCTCCTTCCTTCCTTCCTTCCTTCCTTCCTTCCTTCCTTAACCCCAAACAAAACAAAACCCTGATCAACCCAAAACAAATAAAGAGATACCTCAACATTTTGTAAAATGAGAGGAACTTCTGTGAATTAATAAATATGCACAAATGTGCTTGCAAGTTTTGAAAAGTGGCTTCAAAGCATAAACCATATATTGGGTTATAGTGGTAGACTCATTTAGTGATGGACTTCTCTCAGTTGCATCTACAAATGAGACTATATGCAGTTCTTATATATTTATTTATTTTTCTTATGTGTTTAACAAATTAATGCTTGCAATATAAGATGATCTATTTATCCTTCTAAAACACAGAGTATTGCACAGGATTTATAAAAGAGAAATAATTGACAGCTAACTCTTTTTGTTGCATCATCTGTGTGGTCTTTCCACAAACTTAATTTAATATACCAAAGTCCAATGCTTTTGTTTTCAGAAGTCAAGCCAGCTGCAAAATAAGCAAATCAAAAGCAAAGCATTTGTTTTTTGTAATATGTATATCCATTTAACTTGCCCATATGAACCGTTACATAACTTTGCAAAGAAATCTGCCCATTGCCTACTGGTTAGATTTCTAAGAAAATATGCTTAACATCATGATGTATGAATCCTTGTTGCTATTTCACATGTAATTTTTATTATTTTTTTTTTGCTAGTCATCCTTTTAGCTTTTCAGCTAAATGGGACTTATTTCTCTCTTTGTCCCCCAAAAATGAAGCTGTGAAGGAAAGCTCTGGTACAGGAGCCACAGATCCCAGTAAGGCTTTTAATGCCAATCTCTAATAGGCTATTGATATTTGTACAGTTCAAATCGTGTAATGCACACACCAACCCGATACAAGAACTTATATTATCCAAGGAGCATCAAGCTGAATGGTGCAATTGGAGTAAGCATCACACTGAAGGTCATATCCTAAGAAATGTACTTTAATAAGAAATCAATTTTGTTTAAGTTCAGCATATACTTAATTGTTTTGCTAACTGGAGCAAGACAGACCATAAACACTTTCATTTCCTTCACTTAGCTGTGCTCGAGGAATAATCACACCTATTTATTCCCCTTTCTTTATTTATTTAGAATGAAATCTCTCTGATTAAAAGTTCAACTCCTCAGCTTTGTTGAAGCAGCTTTGAGAATAGGACTTTAGGTGACAGTGTAGCATGATAATAAGTCATAAGCCTTATTACTGATGTATTATAAAAGTATATGTGCAGGCTCTGGGACCATATACTGCTTGAAGTAACACATTTTTTAAAGATATTCAAATTTTTAATTATATAAACAATGGTATTTCCAGAAATCTCTCTTTTAAATTTGATTATAAGTGGCTACCCTCCCATATATTGGTGGAGAAATACATGAGGCTATATTAACAGAATGAAGCATTTTTTTAGTACCACAGATAAAATTTCTTATTCATTTAAAAATGAATAAGAACAAAGAAAAGAAAATGAAACCTTTCCCAGTTCTCCTCACCATTATTTACAAAACAACACCTTGTAGAAATTAGTGACAATCTGTTCATTCTCACATAAAGATAACTTCCTGAGATAGCCAAGATAATGAGTGTATTGGTTTATCTGATGTGTACATGCCAGTCACTTACATAATTTCAGCAGCTCTTATGGTTTATTAGGTTCTTTAGGAATCTAGTTTTAAAGTTAAGCAAGGAGAGGTGAAAAATATATTCAGTACCATAACAGGTGAGGAGGCCATACAAATACACTAGCTAGGCTTATGGAATCATAAGTATATTGCATAATTTAGGAGGGTTATGCTCTGATACTGAGCTTGTGGTTGCTGTGGAAACTCATATCCCACCATCATGCTGTGCACAGAAACTCCCATGGGAACAGTTTGGCTGTTTGTTCTCTACAGCCTGTTTTAACCTTTGACTTGGCGTCTAAAGGATCCTCACTAGATTTACAACTTTGTCCTCTGTAGTAAGTTACCTGCAGGATAATGTAAGGACTGTTAATAGCATCGATTCAGCAGTGTGAATATAATTCCAACCTCCTTGCTACTATAGCTTCCAAACACATGGAGCAACACTTGATAAAATTATTTAAAAAAAAAAAAAATAAAAATCCTCATTATTCTGGCTTGCAGACTTGAAAGATAACTTTACCTGATGCAGAATTATAGCTCTGACTTCAGTTCTGCAGACTTAGGATCTAGATTTTAAAGGAATAAAATTTTTAGATCTGTATCAAGGAGCACCTGCCATGTTCAGGTGGGCCGTGTTCATAAGAAACAAAAAGATCTTGGAATTGTAGCCATTGCTTTATTCCAGATATAATGCTGACATTAGTAAGCTTATAAAGAGTACCATAAAAATTTTGTATATAAATAGTCCATAGTTCTGAAAATATTGTCTGATGAATACATTTAATGTGATCATATCATAAAATCATTAGGATATTTAGCGGCACCACTTTCTTTGTTGCATACTGTGATTATATTTCATAATCTATTGAATATTGCAGCAGTGCAAATCAGTTTCTCTTGTGAAACTGCTTGTGTGACAGTCTGTCAGTTGTCTTTTGCAATAACAAACCAACTCATACTTGTTTAATACAGGGTAAATAGATTTTCATGTTTAAGTAATCAGTTTGATGGTATAGGATTGAAAAAATATTTCTAATGTCATGCATAGTGATTAAAAAGTCTTTAGGACCAATCCGTCCTGCCTTTATTGAAAGAGTGATAAAAGTGACACAGTCTTAATACACTCAGATTTATTAGGGTTGAAATCTGTGTTCTATTTTATTTAATTAGATCAGCCTGAAGAGAGAAACTAAAATCTCTTTCTTTGTCACAAGCCCCTGAATATTCTCCAAGAGTGAGGGAAACATGAAGTAAGAAAATTATTTTAAAAATAATTCTCTACAAAAATCTAACTTAGATTCAAAACCTAAAATAACCAGATGAAGCTGTAGAATTTTGGACCTTATCCTATTGCCATGCCTTATTACTCACTCATTTCAGCAAAAGTGGAATTAAGTAATATATCTCTGATATAAAAATCTATTTTCAAACATTTAATAGCTCAATTTGTTAGTTTCTGCTTGCTCATCTCTTAAAGAAAATTTTAAATGAGGTAACAAGAGAAATTAAAAAAACTTTAAAATCCTTGTCTGTATGCATGGAAGAGTACAGAAATACATTAGCCTAGCTTCAAATTCTTTATGTAGCAGACCTAATATAATGCCTATTGTATGGCATTTTTATTCTTCCTTCAGATATCTACTTCCTTTTGCTAATGTTATGAATCCCCTATTTCAGCCTCAGATTTCATTGGCTATGATCTATTGAGACAATTTTACATGCAGTCCAGCAAAGGAAAGCAAAAACCAGGAGAATAAGCAGCTTTGACTTAGCTACAGAAAGAAGAGAGAAAAAAAAAAGAAGAAGAAGAAGAAAAAAAGAAAAGAAAGTTCTTTCAGCTCATCAAGGTCATGGATTTCAGCATTTCCTTGTTCAAGGAAATACTAATCCTTCCCAAAGTCTAATCTTGACACATAAATCTGTCTTTTAAAATATTTTTCTTAATTTTAGTTTTATCATTTGGTTTTTGTTGGGGTTTTGTTTCTTTCTTTTTTTATTTTTAATGTGCCATATATTCCTTTCTACATTTAAAATAATCAAAATTATAAAACATATAGGAGCCTTACAGGTATGGTGTCATTAACACTTCACACCAAGTGTTACTAATAATACGTAGGTAGGTAGGTAGGTAGGTAGGTAGGTAGGTAGGTAGGTAGGTAGGTAGGTAGGTAGGTAGGTAGGTAGGTAGGTAGGTAGGTAGATAAGAGACAGGTAGATAGATGATAGATAGATAGATAGATAGATAGATAGATAGATAGATAGATAGATAGATAGATAGATAGACAGAATAATAAAACAACTAATAGTAAATTAATACAGCAAATGTCAAAGTTACAACTTTTCCCCTTAAAAAATGGTACGTAAATCAGAGCTGTGGCTAAACAGGGCACATTACCAGAAATTAGGGTTCTGATCACTTGCAATTTTAGGCTACAGAGATTTCCTTGCTCTCTTGGTTCAGCAGCTCTTGGACAAACTGGCAATGATGAGCCCAGAAGAGTTTCTCAGCCCCACTATTGGATCCATATCTAGGTTAAATCCTGAGCCAATCATGAGGATATACAAAACACATACCATCAACCTGTACTTGTCTGGCTTCAGAGGGAAACCCCATTGACAAGCACATTAGATAGTGCTTTTGACACTTTGTATTTAACAATGTAACTCTTGTGCCAATTCTGTACACGAAAATGCATTCTAAAATAAAGGAAATGCAAATTGCAAAAGGACAAATATGACAAAATATGACTGTAAATTAATTATGTGCTCAAACTCTGCCTTTAGCTTTAGCATAATAATATAAAAATTAGATACAACCCCATTTTCCAAAATCTACCTTTTTAGACTGTACTTGGTGTCTGTCTAATGAATCATCATAAAGAAGTACTAAAAGCTGCAAGCAAACCAGTGCTGCAGAATTGCTAATTATCTTTGCCTCTGGATGCTATTTCACTGCTACTCAATGTGGATACACCAGCTTGCTCAGAAATTCTTTCTGCAGTTCAAGCATACTACTAAATTATATGGGGGAAACAAGCCCTTGAGTTTACATTCAGTTCTAATTGAATGTCCTGAAGCAGAGATGTATGTTTAAAATGCAATAATTGATAACAAACAAACTGATTTTAATAAGCTATGTATATATTTCCGTGTGTGTACTCCAGATTACAGCTCTAAATTTAAACTGAAAAAAATATTTTATGTGCTATATTTTTTCCATAATATTTTATGTGTTTTTCCATTTTTAGTCTCAATTGAAACATTCCAGCAGAGAAAATAAGTAGATCTTTGAATTGACAAAATTTTCTTCCTAAGTATGCATCCTCTAGGGTTGAGGCTCTGGTTTAAATTTTGTGTAAATATTTTACAACAAAAAATCAAGACATCAAAAAATCTCACACTAAGTTTCAGCATGAGAAAAGTTTTGTCTTTCTACTGGGCTAAATCTGTTACACTCAGTAAAATCAAGAGAGAGTAAAGCTCTCTCTTGATTTAAATAGAATTTTATTCACTGTTACCTCGCTGTTCTGTTATTTGTTATTCCTTTATCATGAACCAAAGTGACTTTTTAGAAATCATAAACAGTATGGCACTTCGTTTGCAAAATGAATTCAGAATGAAACTGCTATAATGTGTCCATGTTGTTTTCAGATTCTCTCAAAAGCTCCTGATAACCCCATGAAATGGAGGACAGATGGCAGTCTCCAACCACGATGCTGAAATTAATTCTATTAAATATGATTTTCTGATTTAAATGTTGCAATGCAGTGTATTGGTTTTACTTTTTTATGTATAAAATATTTGAATAAAAAATTGAGCATGTCTGTTAAAAAGAACAGAAACAAATTTAACTGGGCTGCCAAGTTGAAAAATGTAGCTTTTGCCATATGGGTAATCTAAAAAATTATCAGAAACTGAGAGATAGGATGACAGAAACATTGTGCCAGTAAAGATCTTAATTTACTAATACCTCAAGCTCTTACAGTATTAAGATTAGAAGTTGTGGTAGGAAGGTACTTGTATGCTTTTCCTAGTTTGAACATTTTAGCTAACCTTGGAATTACTAACTTCAGTGAAGGCATGGTAAGTATGTATTCTTGTAGGCTGCAGAGCTATGAATAATTTTTTTCCCAAATTTAAACTCTTTATCTTGAATCAATAATATAAATTCCCATTGTATTCAACTGCCATATACCTCATGCATACAGCCTATATCTGTACAGCTTATCTCCTATGCAGTGCTTAAGACAGCTTAAATAATTGCTCTGGAAAAAGTTCCCTGCTAAATTTTGTTGTCTATTTAGGAAAAAAGAAATAACAAACAAATAAAAATCTCAACAAAAAACACTAAAACTTGTTATGTATGGATGTATTAGAACCACATTTCTGACAGAGTAGGTCTCATGTAAGACAAAAGGAAACTATAAGTTATTTCACATATAGTACTTTATTTTTCTCTATTGTCATAAAACGCTGTTATCTGCATGTGCACTCCACACTACAAAACACCAGCAGTTGTTATATACATGTCCTAGTCTAGCTCATGAGACTGAACAAATGTTTGCTGTTGTTTCATACCTCTAACTACACATTTCCAAAACCATAATATACCAACTTTTCTTGTGATAGCAGCCTTACTATATGATTAACAGGGTGTGTGCTGCTTGCTTTGAAAAAGGGAAAAATAAAAGTAGTTTAGTCTTCCTTACTTATTCCTTACTAACAGATGAATTTTTCTGAACTTCATTTTGCCAAAAACTACCTAGGAATTAAAGATTATGTATTCATTCATGCCTAAAATGAAGCCAGAGGGTGATATTTGACGAATGTATTTTTCTGAGTTCTAATAGAAGGTTCTTTAACTGCTCTAGATGTATTTTTGTTTTGCTGCCTTTAGCATTGAACCAAACACTAACTTATAAGCAAATGTGGTGATATTCCTTCCAGTGCAGGAACTTCATGAATACCAGGTATTTGCAGCACTCACTTGCCTACTTAGAATACAGGTTAGGAAATCTGAGCAATATCTCCCTGCTTTATATAATGTAATAAATGCCTTCTTTGGCTGTGTAAATCAAGTGCCACCCTTTACGTTTATTAATTATTAAATGCTCTTCTTCCTCAAACGTAGACCTTTATTGTGTACATTCATTTGTGCAATAAATTCTTGTTTTCTTGCTTCATCTTTTCCTATTTAAATTATTATTTATTCCTCTTGCCTTTTGTGACTTTAATTATTACCTCTTGAATAGCTGACATGTTGTTTCTGACACAGCATATTGTAAATTTTCAGTCTGATTCACTAAATTCAGCATCCCCTGCTGATTATGCCAGATGGGTTTTGTTTGAGCTATTACCCAAATATTATATGCCACAGAAAATCAATACAGATTTATGAATTTGAAATAAAATGGTGATGCATAGTAGCAGCAGCTGATTTCCTTGAGGAATAATTCCATCAAATGGCTTGATATTAAAAAGTAATACCTTATATGTTGCTTATTGTGAAACACTATTGAAAGCCTAGAAACAATAGATCTTGATCCCACATGATATAATGCTTGAGATATCCATCCCATGGAAATGGTGTTAAGGGCTGGGCTTCAGGTGTTCCCGGGTTTGGTGAATGGAAAGTCTCATTCAGAGAATTTTAGTGGTACTGTGTACACACTAATATTTTCCCCACCAGAAGACAAGTCATCTGACTTACAGTAATAAGCAGGTAGGATGAAATAAGTGATGTCTTTTTTT
>VZRN01004924.1:1757996-1779620 GCA_013397935.1 Dasyornis broadbenti | reverse complement strand
TATATATATACTACTTATTTACAGCCAAGCTATAGGAAGAAGCTACATGGAAGGGAGACCTTCATTAATAGGCTGTAGGGGGTGAACAGAAATTTGGATTTTGCTTGTTCAGAATGTGCTATGAAGTTGATTAAAAGTGAAGAAAAAACATATGGGAGTAAAAGTGAAAGGAGAGAAAGCCACATAAAGCTCCACAAAAACAATTTTTGTTGCAATCTGGGAGCCAATGAATGTCTGATAGAATGGAATGGAATGTGATTTTTTGTTGTTGTTTAGGAGCCCTGCAATGGTATGTTGAACAAGACACAGCTGATAAATAGATTTCTGCTGACACTCCATGGGAGCTGAATTACAATAGTGTGGGAGTAGTAGAACAAATGAACAAATTAAGACTGTTTCACTGTCAAGTACAAATTGTGAGTGTTTTAGAAATAAATAAATAATAAAAAGAAGTAGGTTGATATTGAATATTAATCTAAGAAATTTAAAAACCAACATTTCCCTGCATAGCTACAAAGATGAAATGTCTGGAGAAAATATAGAGAATAATTCACAGCTAAATTAAATGCATATGTATAAATACAAAAAGACGTAATGAAAGAATCTTCTGGAGAAGAAATTGCCTATTAGATAAGAGCATTATTTGTCTCTTTTACAACTGTCACCAAAACCAACCCAACTAACAAAAAAAATGTGACAGGCCTAATGCCTAGAGGTAGTAAAAACTAATACTCAAGTAAAATAGTAATTTTAATATATTCTCAAATGTCTAGTACGGACTACAGTAAAGATTTTATCAATATGTTTCCTTTTCCATAGTAGGAAAGCAGATGGCAGAGAGGAAAATGATGCATCTGCAAAGCACGTGTGGAAGGCCCAGACAGGTGAGTGGCTATGGTTAATTTTCAATGCTAGCAAGAAAAGGCACCATCCATGCAAGCAGAATTCTTAGCCTTTAGCTGTCAAACCAGTATTTGCTGCTGGTCTCATCAGTCTGGGAAGTTCAGCAAAGGACTCTTTGAGGCACATTATTACACATAGATGTTTAGAATAGAAATTGATAATAAATTATGAAAGTGCCTAATACAAGAACGTTACAATAAGACTGTACCAAGTTTCAATCTTTGTTTTGGAGGGCATTATATATAGATCATTACTATGAAGTACTGAAAAATAAATATAGTTATTATTATAACAAAAGACTAAAAGCTTTCTGACACACTATAGATTATTACCCAGAAGAATGACAAATTGCTGGGATTTATAGCTTTTAGGTATTTAATGAAAACATAGTCAGGAGAATATGTCATTCTGCTATCAGGAAATAATTGAAGTGCTGTGATTGCCAGGAATCTGACACTGGTGGTAATTCTGATTTAAAAGCTAGTGGAAAGTACTTTTCACACTGAGAATCTAAACTGCAAATGACATGTAGGCAACATGTAACTTTTGCTGGGAAGAGCATCTCGAAAGCTCATAAAATAAGAATCAAAATGACAGAAAACTTTATCATTTGAAGAGCTTGCAGACTTTTGGAGCAGGTAGCTTCATAAATAGGAGTATAGAAAGAAATTGGTCTGACAAAATTGGAAAGTAATCTAACAAAAATCAAGAAAATTAGAAGTGTTAACTGCAGTTTTAAATACTGTCCTTGATTTCACATTGAGGCCAATACAGTGACAGAAAAAAAATGACTGATAGACAAATACTCTATTTATATAAAACCCATGAAGAATGCAACATAACCTAACATGTAATGGAACTTCCACACTGAAAATCTGCTCTAAAGGAAAAACTATTATTTCAAATCTTGGAACATAAACTTTAATCTGTAACCATAGATAAACAAATGATATTTGATTCTTTTAGATTACACCATGTAACCAGGAATGAAAGTCATAATGAAAGGCAAAACTCTTAAATGTAGATGTCAGATTTATGGATTCCCTTTAGAAAGGTGAATTTTTAAAACCTTAAAATCTTAATAGTTTTTACAATTAAATTTTGATTGTATGGCAATGCAAATCTACTACTATGTGGTTCTAAGAAAAGGTGAATGGTACTTTCTGATGTTCCTCTTTTAATTGGAGTTTTCTGACAAAGTATGTTGGTTGATTTCTGTTTCATACACCCCTTCTCCCAGGACATTTCGGACAGTCAGAGTACAAAATCAGTGACTGCCTTCTTTCACAGCAATCTGTGATCTGTGCACTACTCATTCCAGAATGGAATCATTCCTATGTTCTCTGTCTTTGAGCCTCATCATTTAGCTTTTTCCTTAGATGCCCTCGCCCTTTTACACATACATAAATGTGCTCTACACATCTACTCCACCTGGGAAAAAAATAACCAAACAACCCAAATCTTTATTTCCTTTCTTCATATATAAAATATATTTTTTGCAAACAAAATTCTCTTTATCCTCAGCATTACATTGCAATCAGTTTTAAGATACAGATGGTAATGGTCTTTTCTGAATTATCAGAGTTCACTCCCCAAAAATTCCAACCCAAATCCCCTGCCAAAAAGCCAAAGATATTTTAGAGTTAATAAAGTTTTAAACAAAAAATGTCACTGTTATAGAATCACAGAATAACTGAAGTTGAAAGGAGGCTGTGGAGGTCATCTGTTCCAAGTTTCCTCCTCAAGGAGGGCCACCTTGACACTGTTGGCCCACTTGTGTCCGGGCATGTTTTGTGACCAGCCCAGGGAAAGGAATCACACTGGAGCAGTTTTGTGTAGATTCTCATCCACTTCTTTCCCACAGCAAGCATGAAGAGAAAAATTGCTATAAATAGTTTCTGAACAGGACGTATTTTTGCATGTTAAAGAACATGCCGAATAAATTTAAAGAACCCAAGGACCATCTTTTTCTAACTCTTGATGGTTTCAGTGTTACCTAAAAGAAAAAGTTCCTTAGAAGGAAGGAGTTATTTTTGAGTTTGATGGAGACAATGGAAAGGAAAGAAATTATCTATAATTTTGCCTGTATTCTGTGTTTTCTTACCATCCTCTACACAAAATGTCTTAAGACATTAAAACTTCTGTGAAGTTATTAAAACTTTCCTCAAAATAAATATATGATAGGGACTATAATATTTTGTATTATATTTTAAATCAAAGTAATTTCAAACAGTTGCTATGGCAAACCTTGAAAATTTCATTTCCTTGTAAAATAGTGGTTGAATTTCAAATCTTATGCAGGCTGTACATTGAGCACAGGGCAAAAAGCCACATTTTTAACATTTTTAATCTTGGCTCTCAAAGTTACTTTCTCTGCACTTTATGGAAAGTCGCTTAGAGTCTCTGCCTTGATAGATTTATATTTTGCTATTACCTTACAAGTCTCTTCTTCTGTGTATTAATTACCCAACATTTACAGAACATTTTTAGACTACAGAACACGCTATATTTCTGTTACCTGGTAAATCCACCATTTCATTGCATAGTGTGATAGCCAGATTTGTAACTTACATTTGCAGGCATGAACAGGAATATAAAATTTCCACTAAACAGTGAAATTAGGAGTTTGGCTAACCTATTAAACTGTCCAAATGATATCAAAAATCTGCAGGTTCACTAAAGAAAATTTCCTTTATCAAATTCAAAGATTTTTTTCCTGCTCTTGAACAAACAGATATTTATGACTTCCAGATGCCACAGCTCTGTGCAACTCATCACAGAACCTTCTCCAGATGTTAGGTTCTAAATATATGTCAGTCTATAATTAAGCATATGACTTCTCTTCTGATCAGTGAGACCATCTTGCTATTGCTTTTGTAGTGCTCAAGGCAAGTTCATACCTACCTCAAATAAGAAAAGCAAATATACTTCCCTTATGTTCTTCCCTGATTTAAAAGATGCAGATTTCTCTTCTTGAAGATAGCACTGACATTTAGGGTTATGCTGTGTTTAGGAAATCCAATATCATTTATTGCTAAAAAAGAAACAGAGGATAGGCAATTTAAAGGGCAAAATGTTGCTGACCCATTCTTCATCTGCTATTATTACTTTTTAATGAATTTCTGCAGGAGCTTGATCCTAAACTATTGTAGTTAATGGGAGTATTACCTTTAATTGCTATAGTAGAAATGGAAAATAAGTCTGAGGCAGAGAAATGTTTTTCTTTAAAATGTTTTGGTTAGTAAAGTAGACTCTTGAATCAGTTTGCTTTTGACCAACAATATTTGTTATGATCCACAATGACAGTTTTGTGTACAATTATGTGGAAAGCTAAAGATATCAACAGGAACAGGAAGGTTACGTTCAAGGTTAATTTAAGGTCCGCATGGGCAGCAATGTTTTGCTGAGTTGTTTTAAGTCAAACCCTCTGCACAAAAGAAGCACAAATAAATTCACATCCATTGATGCCCAAGATAGACCAACAGTCTATCAATACAGAGACTTCAGGGCATTACTTCAGGGCAGGAGGTGGAGAGACATATGTTAGGACAGAAGCGTATTGACAACACACCGAAAATCCTTCTCAACAAAATGCTTAGGAAACCTTAGCTTGTTTCTGTCAGCATTCTGATTTCTAGGGTTCTCAGAATTACAGGATTCAGAATTTTTCAGAATTACAAAAGTGTTAGATGAAAAATGGCATAGAGAGGTCCTCTTTTAGTTGAAAGAGACCTATTTCCAGTGATAGACGAGGTCAACTACAACTTTGTTTAGATGAGGCTTGAAAACTCCAGGGACTGATTCTTCCACCTGTCAGGACAACAATTTCTATTTCATTACCCTCTTGGTGGTGAGCCTTTTCCTAAAGTTCACTCTGTAACTCCTAAGCAATAATTTGTGGTTACTGTCTCTTGCCTGATACTATTGGGAAAAGTTTTGTTCCGTCATCACTGTAGCAAATTCTCAGCTAATAGTAAGCAACTGTTAGATCACCCTGTAGCCTCTCGCTTCTCTGTCAGACTAAACAAGACCAGGCCTGTCATCCTGTCTCCATCAGACATATACTGTTGGTTTTTAAATATCTTGCTATTCTTGCACGTGATTCCTTCCAGTTTCCGTTTCTCTTCAACTGGTAGCTTGCTACTGAGTTGCAGCCTGTCACTGACTGAAGGGCGATGACCACAGCCCTGCTGTGCAAACCACAGCCCCACTAAGGCAGCGCAGCCTGTGGTTTGTGTTGTTTGCCATGCGAGCACGTTGTTGGTTCATATTCAGTCTGGCTTCCACCAAAACCACCCTTGAATACCAGCAGCAGTAGCAGTACCCAGCCTATTCATTCACAGCCTATCCCAAAGCACGGTGCAAAACCTCCTGCACATTCCCTTTTCAAGCTGTGTGAGGCTTCTTTCGTCCTGGTCCTTATGTTTATAGAGGTCACTCAATTTTTCTTGGTGAATAACTGTATTGTCCCTTTCAAATTACACCCAGTTAAAGGACTACAGGTTAAGCAGAGGAAGATAAGGAAGTTTTTCAGTTTAACTGCACAGCTGAAACATCTTTAGGGATTTAACTAAATACTAATTTTCAAAAGACAAATATCATTTGTATTCTGCTGTTAAAATTTCCCCAGATTTTCAGCTTTCTCTGCTAACTACTTAGAGCCTTTGAAGAGTGCTCAGCACAAGACCTTTGGAAAGTCCTATTAGCACCTTCTGGAATTTTGAACTCCATTTTTCCCTTTTAAGACTGACTGTAAAAGTGCTTACTCTCAAAGTCCAGTTGGGAGTTGTGAATCTGAGTAACTCAAACAGTTGCAGAGGGTATATGAGATAAAGTGGTTGTAAAATCAATGAAAATAAAGGACAGTACATTTGTAAAGAATATAACTGGAGCAACTGACAATACAAGAAAGTACAGGAGAGTATTCTATTACAAAATAAAAAATGAAACCCATGGATCTAGGCTTTGTAATTCAGACTATTAAGTGTTCAAAGGAAACAGAGTGTTTAAATGGAAATGAGGTGACTCAGAGTCTTTGACTTGATTTAACTTGCTCTACTAAAGCTAGAGAGAAAAATAAGACCACATTTCAGTGAAAGGGAATATGCCAATTTGAAACCAAGAACATTTAATAAAACTTCCTGAAAGAAAAATCTATCAGACTGCAGGGGAAAAAAAAAAAAAACAAACCAAAAAAACCCCCAAAAAAACTCCCAAAGGTAATAAATGCCAGAAACCCCAGCACATGGAACATTTTAACTGATCTTAAACTGATCAAAACATTTGTGAATGAACAATAAGGATCAATCCTGAATGGACAGAGAGGCAGAAAAAATAACCTAATAGACATTTTCTTTCTTTAACTTCTGTGAATTTACGGCAAATTGAATAAGCATTGCGGTATGGTGGCAGCACAGAGGAAAATGCATGCAAGGGAAACAAGACATTAACCTTGAAAAGAGAGAACAGAGAAAAGAATATCCTAGCTATTTTTTTAAATATAAAGTTTTGACAAGTAATGTGGGCCAAGCTCATTTTAGGAGAAAATAGCAGTTAGTCTTCATACCAGGCATAAGCCGAGATGGGATAAATATTCTTAAAAACATTGTGCACTTGCATTAGAGACATGGGGTATTGTTAGGGAATTTGTATGAGATGGAGAGATTTAGACTAGATAAAATGCTACTTTGTTGGAAGTAGAGCTTAAAAAAGTTTTGCAAACAGCATTTTTTTTTTTTTCACATGAAAATGAAATCTATGATGTACTGCTTTTTAAATCCATATATGATTTTTTGAGGTATCCTGACTTAACTATGGAAAAGGCTTCATGAGATCATAACCACCAGGTGAAAGGAATACTCTGTACTATTTTATTAAAGATAGATTTAAGCCCAAAGCTCTGGAAAATATTTAAGAAACAGTAGGAAGCGAAGGAAGTAAAAAGGAAAGATTAAACTTTACAAGATCATTTTCTCTACTGCAGGCAGTCGGGCAAAGAAAGACTGAAATTTCCAAATGTACAACTTCAGAATGTTCTAAATGCAAAAATCTTTCTGTCTCTATAGATTAATGGTTTCCAGTCCTGAACTTCTGTGTCTGTAGCTTATATCTCATGTTTCATAATTAAACAAAAAATATATCAGCCAGCTGTGAGGTTTAGAATACACATAAGATTCTCCACAGTGATAAGAGGATTTTTTTCAGCTATTTTTTTTTTTAATTTGTTGAGGTTGGAAGTTTTGTATGGATTTGTTTAGTTGGTTGGCTGATTTGTTTTGTTTTTAATTTTCCTAGCTATATTTTGCTCACAAAAGGAGCATTGGAAAAAAGGAGTATTGCAAAGTAATCATGGACATAGGGCTGTAACTCTTTCACATGCACTGGCTAGTGGATTATTTTAGTTTTAAAATTCATAATCCGTTCCAGTGGCTCCATATATTTCAGGATATTAAAAATAAATCTCAGTAAATATTGAGACTGCTGTTGTCTGCTGCCTTGAGAAACAAGAGGTAATGATTCTAAAGAAATATATCTAAATTTCTTAAACAATCCAAATAGAGAATTTGTAAAGTACTGCAGCAGCTACAAAGAAGTATTACTGTCAACTCTGTTTGGAATTCAATACTTGTGTCCAGCTTGTAACCAAAAAAGAACATATTTAAAATTTCAGCTTTATGTTTTGATGCTATGGCATGGTTTGCTGAACATTTGATAGGCTGAACCACAGTCAGGTTATTAAATGTCATATGTCACAAATGTGAAGGTATCAGAAAAAACAAGTTCTGTACCTGCTTTCTTCAAGACACATAATCCATTCAAGAAAGTATTTGAAATCAGCCATAAACAGTTTATATCCCTGAGAAACAGGAGAGGGTTTTCAGACTGCATGGGCAGCCAATGCAGTAAACCTGAGACACTTAGAAAGATTTACACAGAAATGTAAATTGCAAATAATAGGACATTCAAAATTACATTTCTGAAGCTTTCTTGCATATAGCTCTGAAACTGGATTTCTATGTCCTCATTGCAAGTCCTGTTCTGTTCTGTTTCTTATTTGCAAGACAATCTACCCCTCACAGTTTTTTTAGGACAAGGTAAGGTCCTGTTAACACTAAAAAGGTACAGCATAAAGTGGAACAGCAGAAATTTCCTATTTGGACATGTCTCTTAAATGAGTCTTGCAGTGGAATTAGTACTTCTTGGCAGTACAGAGTGACACAGTTGCAGAGCTGCAGAGTCAGTAGACTGTACCCATATGGTTAATTGAAAAGTGGTGTGTATGCTGGTACAATTTTATTGCAAAAATGACTGATTAGAAACCTAAATCAACACTGAAGAAACATTTAGAATTTCTGTTTATTTATGGACCTTATGTTTAGAGTAACAATCTAAAAATGTATGCTCCAGCAGCAATCTCTGTACTATGCAGTTTTTTGCTTACTTTCCTTGGTAATGACATTGTACATTCCTAAATTATGGTATCTGCTTCTCAAATGAGAGCTCTGCTTCTTTCCCACATGGCTGAGCAATACAGAATTCAGGTTTTTTCATGTCCAAAGTCACAGCAGATGTACTGTTGTTTTAACTGAAGTGACAAAAATAAAATTATCTAAACTGCTCTAATTTCTTCATTCTCTCCCTTTTGTCACTACACTTCAGAAGTGAATTTACAAAGTACTGCACTGCATTTTTAATGTGCACTTCAAATTCTATAAAGCTGTTCAGCTAAAGCCTTTCCAGATTCTTTAAGGAGAGATTTTGTCTCAAGGTGTATGTGGATGTCTAATGTTTTCTCTCAATGACATCTTCTAGAAATTGTACAATGGGGATTACCAAACCAGTATTCTTCAGTTTACATCCCGCAATTAAAACACATGCTCCAAGATTTCACCTAAGAGTCAACAAAGGTGTTGATTTAAATGCCTAAGGCCTCTCAAAATATACCTGAAACATGATTCACTTCATTAGCCTGATTTATTTTAGCACTGTAACCATGTATGAATAAAGACCAGGTAAAAGACAGATTGTACATAATCACCCTTTCACTAGTGACTCTGCATAAATCTGCAAGTGAATATCACTACCTGGCAACTAGCAGAGACTTGACAATCTGGTGAGTTTTTTCATTATACTTTTACAGTGATCTATTTCAATAAGGTTCTTTGTGAGGCCTCCCAATAAAAAAAAAAAAACCCTATGCACCAGTGACATTTCCAGCACAACAGCTCTGCCTTACGAAGAATTCGCGCTAAGGAGAAAGGAAATAAACTAAAGACAATGAGAGATGCAACTTACCTCTGCAGTTCTCTGAAAATTCAAGGCACCTCTGTGCAGGCCATTTGTACATTCAGGAATGGACCTAATGCAGGGAGTTTGAACAGTACTAATCTATGTCTTCAGCCTCTCCATATCTATGAAAATTACTAGATCACAAGAAAAGTTATCTTCAAATTATAAGTTAATTCAGGTAAATTTTATTCTCTGTATAGTGGATAATTTCTCCTATTTACCTAAAAAGTAAAATGTTGCAACTTCTGTAGTATATGCCAGCAGTTGTAAGAAACAAGGGGCTTTCAGAAACTTTCAGAGGCTGATAACCTTTCAAAATTTACTCTTCAAATCACTCTGCAAAATTAGCCCTTTAAAATAAATCATTATTGTTTCCAAATTTTCTAAATTATATTAATATAGTGAATTGCCTAATAAAACGGTATTTATTTTTGGGTTTAGTCTTATGTGTCATTAGTGGTATTGTTTAAAGAACTCCTCAATATCAGTATTGGTAGAATACCAATTACTGAAACATACACTGCAAAAATGGTTTTGAGGCATGAAATTGTCTCTGTATTCTAGAGAGCAGTGGGAGTTGTTCCAGGAAAAATATTGAAAAAGAAAAAAATCCTGAAATATAAGACACCAGCAGTTCTCAAAGTAAATCCAAACCAGAAACTTCTTCCTCCTGTCAGATAAGAAAATAAATAATTTCTCTTTCATCATCTGCTACAAGAAAAAACAGTAACGTTTAAATTTGGGGATATTATCTTAAAAAAAAGAAGAAAAGAAAAAAATAAAGAAGACAATTTGTTAACGTTGAAGTTTTTGAAGAGATGCTTTGAGGATGAGCGATGTTTTACAGCACATCTTTTCTCCTGATAGGCAGTCATTTACAACGGTGCAGATACTGAATTCCTTATTTGTTAGCAGTTTATAATTGCCCGGTATAGAGTGAAAAACAGTGAGCCAAGCTGTAAAATAGTGAATAAAGTCAGGATTTTTAAGTAAAACACATTACCATTAAATGTCAAGTATATCAGGTTTTAAACTTCCTACAAACCAACATCTCCCTCAGCACAGACTTGTAAAAGCAGAGTAATCAAGTTTAGACCTTGCCAGAGTACTAGGGGGCAAGAGGAAACTGTTTACTGCTGTCCTCACAAAGCAGGTAAACAGTGTCATACAAGACCTATATGCCTTTAAATTTGAGTTTCATGCATTTACCTGATTTATCCATTCATCAGTTTGCTGTGTCACCCTGTCCTTCATTAGCTTGTGCCATCAATAGATTAAATACAGTTATTTGACTATGAATAAATTGGGTGTTAACCTCCTCCCACAGTGAAATACTCTGGAAAAGTTGTCACAGAAAGTAATCCCTAATGTGACCTTAAGCTCTTCCTTCTTGTTAATTTTAATTAACTAACATGCCAATCAGATTTTTAGTGCAATTTTTTTCCTAGCCATTATCACTGTTTTTGTAGATCTTTATTTTAATCTATGTATTGGTACCTCTGCCCAGCTGCCTCTGAGTGTGTGGATGTGCATTTTCATATTGGGTTACTCAGGCAATTTGCAAAACTTTGGAAGATCAACAATGCCATCTGCAGGCATAAGATAACTCCTGATCTGGAGACATGCTTGCTTTAGGTTTTTTGTTTTCCTGTATTGGATTAGGCTATTTCTTTTTCTAGAGGGAAATTAAAAATGACCAAAACTGTGTAGGTCTGTTTTGCCAGACAGCACCTAGACATAAAGATTTTGTCTTTGATCTGTATATTATTAATGTATACAAAAGATTGAATGGAGGGGTTTTTTAGCCTTATTCAAACTGCTCAGAGATATTAAACCTGCAAAATGGAACTGGAAAACCTGTTTAAAGAATATCTTTCCAGCTTCCTAATATTCTTGGGGTTCTAGCAAATTTGTGATTTGAGCCAGGACTGCTTTTCTCATGACTGTCACATTCTCTTATTTTCAAATGCAGCTAGTAGCAAACCCTAGAAGGATATATATGTTATGGTTACTCCCTGATTGTTGTATTTTCTTTTTCTTCCTGAACTCTCTTCCATACAGAATTTCAGGCATAGGGGTTGAGGTATAAATCTCACAGAGAACAATAAGTGATGTGACAGACTGAATGGATTACTGGTAATGTACAATTCAGAGCATTTTGTCTCTTTGTTCCAATGTCCTCTGTTAGTTAAAGTTAATCTTTCCCTCCCTATTGAAGACAAAGAAGATTCACAACAAAGTGAAATTTAAAACTGTGAGGAAATATGTACAGTAGTCTTATAAGAGATGAGCTTCCTAGAAACTTTCTATGAAAAGAAGCTAACTCCTACCATCCCTAAAGTGAAAGAAATTCACCAGTTTTATTTTTTTTAAAAATGATTTTTTTTTCCTTCTAGGTCAGCATGTTATTATAATGAAGAAAAACTTATGGTCAGAGACCAGAAACTTGTGATTATTCTTCTGATTTTTTAACTGAATCAGTGGCTCTGGGCAAAAGCAAAGGTTTTTGTGCTCACTCTCTACATCTCTAGGATTAGAATACTAATGCTTACCCCTCACGAGGGAATTGTGAGCTTTTGATTAGATAATGCTAGTAAGCTGTTCTGAGTCTGTAAGTAGCAAAAAAATATTCCTAACAGTTCTCAGTTATAAATATACTTCTTAGAGAATGTAAAATTAGTAATCCTTTAGAAAGATTCTAAGATCAAGTATTTTCATGAGTGAAACTAATTTAGTCTTCTCAGTAAGACAAATCAACTGAAAGATTTGGTTCAGAAAGGAGACATTTAACTTTGTGCAATCCATTCAGGAATCTGTCCAAAATCTAACAAAGGCAATGTGATCCTTTCAAAAGAACTGACTTTTCCCCCCTCAACATTTTATTAATATTAAATAGAAATTTTATTATGAGTGATTTATTTCAATTTCCCCCCAAAATTAACTTTTCATAACCACCTAAAATTAATAATCTTGGAATAATTAAGACTGGATTTTTTTTATGACAATGATTTAAAAAAGAAGAAAATAGTCTGAAAATGTTTCCCGACTTTACTTATATCTGTTTTGTGATACAAGAAAATATTTCAGGGCTGTCAAATAAACATAGATAAATATACTGAATTTCATAAGCTGCTTTTTCTGGCTTCAACAGACCGCATTAGATTTTAAAATATTTGCAATATATTTATTAGTTAGTAATGAATTTATATAAATGTATTCTTACTCTTAATTTGGCATCTCCATTTTTAGAGGCCATTACCCACAGCTGATGGCCAGATGCACTTGTAAGAAGCTTTGCCCCACAGCATGACAGTGCATCATTTTTTATAACATCATCTTTCCTGTCTCTATATGCCTCCCTCTTCCCCCACCAATTTTTTGTATTTAGTGAATTTACCTTGGATTACATTCTGAAATAGGTTTTACAAGTGTCTAATGAACTGGCTGCATGATAACAATTCTGTTGACCTTGTAAGCATAAATGTGAAATTCAGTGCTGCACCTCTAACAGGCATGAATGAACCAGCAGATGCAGCAGAAGTGTGAAGGGGTTGATTAGCTCAAAGGTACCTTTGAGACCACCAAAAACAAACTGCTGTAAAGGACAATTAGCATTGCAATGCCTTTCCTGAATTTTCCTATGGATCAGAAGGCTGTACTGAATCTCAATAACGCTTCGTATCCCAAGACATTCTATGCCTGTGAGGAAGTGCTTTGTATATGTCTCCTACATCCCACCTACTGAGAAAATCCTGCATCACTGAGCTAAGTTTTGAAGTGTTTTTCCACCCTCTCCAAATGACTCTATCACAAAACATAACACCTGTGCACAGAAAAAAAAAAAAAAAAAGGAAAATAATAGCTTACCATTCCTTTCCCTGGTTCTGATTAAAAGTAAATTAGAAATAAAACTGTTTAAATGTAAGTTTTTTCTGTGTCTCTGTGGGTCTATATAGCACAGAAGTAAGCAGAGAGATGTTTCTTGATATTTCTGTACTTTGGAAATACCTGTAGTTAAGATAATTTAAATTGTGCTTGTGACCTTCACGTAAATACTGTGGTTCAGAAAAGCTAAAAGGTGCTTGTGTTGCCAGATGATTTGTTTGAGTTTCTATGATTCAGATAAAATACAAGTGAGACAGGTGCAATTTTAGGACCTTATCAAAATTTCTTTGAGCTGATTTACATTTTGCCAATGTTAATATCTGGCATCCTGCCTCAGGGTTTAAAGTCTCAGGTTAAACCAACTGTTTGAAGAGAACTTAAACCACTTCCCCCCTTTATTTCTTATATATTAATCTTCTCAACCCTCCCCTCCAACCAACACAATTTCTTGTACATAGCTTGGAATATTGCCCTCCTTGGATGCACCAGTATTGCTGAATACCTCAAACAGCTCTGTGAGAGATCAGGGCACAGTAGGGTGCCTTCCATGTTCCTACAGATGAAATATACATAAAACCTGAAATCCAGTATTTGAGAATAATAGTTTGATTATCTCATTATAGATAACATACTCTGAATTCTACTTTTGAAAGAGTTATATTCCAGTTGGATAATAACTAAAAAAAAAAAAAATTCATTTGCAATCTCATTTCAAAATCCTCTTTAAATCTTAACCCTAGTTCCTATATATTTCTCCTGGATGTATAATTATCCATTTGGAGGGAAAATGAGAAAGATTAAACAAGACTTGGCTGAATACCTGTCTTCACCTACTTAACTGACAATTACAAAGACAAGCTTCATGCTACACATAGCTTTTTTCACTTAAAGAGATATAAAGGCTATCATTAGTGTCATTATTATTAACTGTAGCCGCTAGATACTATCATTATTTTACTATCTTGTCATCTTTATGGATTTATACCTATAAAGCTTTATTGACTCCTCCCTCCCTTAACTGCAACACTCTAAAGGCAGGAGGGAACCTGCCTACAATTCTGGGTTAATAAGCCAGGACTTTAGCACTTAAAATAGCATTGCAGAAAACCTCATTATCTTCAACATACTGATCCATCATACTGCCAATCTTCCTCAATCAATCTGTAAAAACCGTGATTTCTAGCTGAATTTTTTCAAAGCAGTTTTCAGGTTGTTAATAGAAAGGACATAGTTTCTCACACGGATTATATTCCTTCACTCCTTGCATGTTCAATTTACCCTTGTCTGCAATGGGCCCAGATCTACTAAACCAAGCTGGATGCAGTGTATTGGTGCTCACAGGGTATTGCTTCTTACAGAAAGCGTTTTACCAGTATGCAAGCAGTAGAAAACAGAAAGGCAGAATACTTCTAACCCATTTGTATTGCAAACTCTGCTTTCATGTGGATCCTGGGAAAAAAATCCCAACTCTATATAAGTAAACACACCTTGACTCATTTGATATCATATTAATTTTTCAACTAACTGAATATGTGGAAAACCAGATTATCTCCGTCTTCTGTTCTTGCTTTAACTCATATGTCAAACAGAAGGCCTGGTTTCCTGTTAATTCCCTTGAGCATGTTTTAAGACAGCACAGTAGTGCAAGTCAGAGGGAACCAGCCATGAAGCAGAGCTACACAGAATATTGTTATCTGAAGGAAAGATGGGAAGTTTATAAGTGTTTCTTTCACCTTTTCTTCTATTATGTTTTGTTTCTCTGGTGTCATGAAATAGTTGGGGAAAGGGAGAAACACTGTTCAGCAATGCTTCTACACTTGTTTTTGAGCTAGTGAAAAACAGTCATTTTACTTTTCAGTAAAAATGCTTTGCACTTTGCAGAAACAAAATGTGTGAATCACAGCAGATGAAGGAGATGCTGATTAAAGCACAAATTTTGCTTGCTGCAACGTTTTTTTACTTTGCAGACTGGTTCGTATCTTACCATCAAACTCTGACTCATACTGAGGAAAGCTTGGAAGTATATATTAGTGGGTGTCCTAACATTTGGAGTAAAGCACATAATAAAACATAATTCCAAAAGGCAAAGAAAAGGCATTATCTTTTGTCCACAAGGGACCAAATTCCACAGATCTCTTTTATGAAACCCAAACTGACCATATTACATATTTACAAAAGCTGTAGAAGCCTGATATTTCAGAGAGACCTACTGTGCATGGACAATTCATCTGTGAAAAGATGCTAATTCTAGCATGTCCCAGATGCATTGATTTCACTGTGAATACACAGAATGATTATGTCAGTACGGTTTGACTGTTATTCATCAGAGTTTGTAAATATGATAAAGACTTGGTCTGTACGCATACTATACTGTCTAGGATTTCTGGGCACTAGAACTAGTGTTTCAGGGGGTGAAAGAGAGGAAGGAAACCTCCCCTGACACAACTTCAGACCACTCCCTTGGATCTTGTCATTGGTCACCAGAGAGAAGAGATCCATGTCTCCCCCTTCTCTTCCCCTCAGGAAAGGCACCAAACAAGGTATCTGTTCAGTAGAGCTGATTGTACTTCATGTATTTTTCAGGGCAACATGGATGTTGCTCATACTCTTCCCCTTTCACTAGCTTTGCTTTGTGAGTCAGAAGAAAGACGAGCAGATGTGTTAGTGATGCCTTAGGATTTTAGCTTCTATATTTTTCATGTATAAGCTCCTGTTCCCAGCATTTTTAGACAAAACTATTCCCCTCTAAGCCTGAACCTCGAGGACACCTTGCTGTCTCAGGCCCCAGGATATGTAAACAACAGTGAATTGGGGGGGGCAGCAAACTTGGAGTAATTGACATCATTACCTGAAGCTGTAATTGGAGGGTTAAAGCTCAATATGCAAATGGAGAGAACATATAAAGTATGGAAAGCTCTTGACTCGGCGTCCATTTTGCATGTAGCCCCTCAAGTAGGCTTTGCCTGCCCTAAATGCACCTTGAAGACCATTCAATAAATCAAACTGCTTTTTATTCTCTTAACTTTGTCTAGCCTCTGTTTTAGGTAAGCCTGTCAAGACATTATTAGAAGTAGGGACCACTTTCCTAAACCACTAAATTAGCTGCATCACACCCACCTTGAACCTCTATATCTACTTTCAGCTGAAGGAATTAGAAAGTCAGGGTGATGAATCTTGGTGCTTAACTTTCTGGCACTGCAGTATCAAGTGTCACAAAATCTGAAATTCATTGTTGGATTTAAACTGTGACCTTTAGAAAGTCAAGTGTTCTTACAGTCCCTGCTGCTGAGTGCATGAGTGTAAGCTCTCTGATGAAAATGTGGTTGCCTGTAGTTCAGGGTAAAACTTGACCTCTAGTTTTACAGTGACAAGCTTGATGCTCAGTTCCAAAATTCTCCTGTGAGACTGCTGAATTCATTATCTTGTTAGCTTTAGCAACAGACAAATCGACTGCAGCAGAAAAATCAAAATAAGCTTTTCGTCTAACATTGTAGAGTAGGAAAATACCAGATATTTTATAAGAATAAGAAATGTGATTTATATTGAAGCAAACCAAAACAAAGTATTCTACTAATATACAAAATACATGCCTGATGAAAGTAATTAAGAGTTTTGAAATAATATTACAGAATATAAAATACTGAAACATTAAGATCTGTTGTGACACTTGCTCCCCTATTTATTGCTATTCCTCAAGAAAAACAAAGAAGTAAATATGTTCCTGATATGTGATACCTATGCTCCATGTTGTCTTAGATTGATGACTGAATCTGTAGCAGGTTATGACTATGGAAAATTACCTAGCATGTTTGCTAATTATAAGGAGTATAAACATGAATATTTATCATTTTAGGCAACAGACAGTGCATGACCATCCAAACCCTGTAAGACACTAAGGCTTTGAAGACTAAGAGCAATCAGTACACAATTTCAGTGGGATATTTCTTATCAAGCTGTAGACATTTCAGTGTGGTCATGTCTGCCTGATGGATATATGCTTTTTTTTCCCCATCAGGAGTAATTTTTAATTGTGCTTTGGGTTTTCTTGTTGTTTTATTGAGTACGGGAGTTGATATGTTGGCTCAGTTTGTTTTTTTTTTTTTCCAGTTCAATTCAACCAGTGTATTTTAGATGTCTGCTTTAAAACAATGTATTTTGTGCTTTAGTGGTGCCTATTTTCCTCTAACAGCTGTAAAAGTAACCTAGGGTACTATCTCAAATGTCAAAATCTGCTTATGATCAGTGAATTCCTGACAGAACTTATTTAAGGTAAACAGATACATGGATTTATTTAGGGAAAAATTTGTTTCCCTTTCCTTCCTCTCTTTTACCCCCTGAAACACTAGTGCCCAGAAATCCTAGACAGTATAGTATGTGTACAGACCAAGTCCTTATCATATGCTGATTGATATCAGGAAAAGGTTTTTCACATGGAGGGTGATCAGGAACTGGAACAGGCTCCCCAGGGGAGTGGCCACAGCACCAAGCCTGACAGATCTCAAGAAGAATTTGGACAATGCTCTCAGGCACACAGTGTGACACTTGGGGACGGTGCTGTGCAGGGCCAGGAGCTGGACTTCAATGGTCTTTGTGGATCCCTTCCAACTCAGCACATTCCATAATTCTGTGATTATTCTACTGTATTAGTTCTTTATTTTGGGGCTTTTTGGCAATAATATTGTATTTTGAAAGTGGAACAAAGGGAAGAAATTCGGAAAAGTTTAACATAATTTGACAAATTTAATAATTTCAATCAGTCTCCTGAATTCAGGAGGATAAATACCATGTCACATACCTGATCCTAAAGGGAGATGAAAACTTCTCTGTGTGACCTGTAAATGTTATCACAAACAGTAACAGTATTTGACAAATGGTTTCATCACTACAGTGTAGATCAACCCATTTTTCTTTGCTGTAATAAAGTGTCTCTTCTTAGAAAGCATATGGATTTATATTTTTCCAAATTCATATAAAATCTCATATATGTGCTAACCTTGTTCTACTCTAAAAAAGCTGAAATGTTTCACAAGACAAATATCTGTACTTTCCTAACAGGTCACACATTATTTTCAAGGGTTTAGTTATTTACAGTTTCTTATCTGTTTTGGGACAGCTGTCATGTTTAAACACAAGTTTAGCCTCCCTTCCATCAAAAAGATACCCAAGAGAATCGATATCAAAAGCCAGTCCATTACAAAAAGTCTTATATAAAACCTAATAATAGATTTTCTCAGGTGACAATTGGTACAGCAATTGTATACACACCTCAAAGAGCACCCATGCCAAATTATGAGCATTCGCACTGCATCATAATGTACATGGGAAAGGAAAACACTCTTTCTGGAAAAGACAATCTCAATAATTAAAACATGAACTCTGATAGGATTTCTCACATTTGTTGCTTCAGTCCTCAGGCCATTTAACAACAGGTGGTGAAACTGCCAATTCACCAGTATTGGAACTGAGCATCAGTGCAGCCTTCAGTGTGAAGTTGCTCCAGCCCTTTGATCATCTTCATGGTCCTCCTCTGGACCCGCTTGGGCATGTCCAGGTCCTTCTTTTGTTGGAGGCCCCAGACCTGGACACAGTGTTGCAGGTGGGGCCTCATATGAGGACAGAATAGACGGGGGCCATCACCTCCCTTGACCTGCTGGTCATGTTGCTTTTGGTGCCCAGGACATGGTTTGCTTTCTGAGCTTCAATGAATTTTCAGACAGTAAATGAAATTAAATTATTTCATAGAATCACTCAGTGATTTGGCTCAGAAGGGATCTTAAAGATCATCTGGATTCAACCCAGCTGCAATGGGCAGGGATACCTTCCTTCAAACCGGGTGGCTCAAAGCCCCATCCAGCCTGGTCTTTGTTAATTTATTTTCAAAAATCTGAAAATTATATGCTGTAAACATAAAGCATTTTTGTTGATTTTGCTTTGTTTTTTGCATTTTTTTTAAATTCCAGAACTATTAAATTAAAATACCTGTATCTTTTTTATCATCAAAGTTTCTAATAAAACAACAACAATCTTGACTTCTTTTGCTAATGAAGTTATAATTATCAGATACAATTTTATGGACTGAAATTCTTCAGCTCCATCTTCCTCTTTTGTTTCACTCTTTGACTCAAACTCCACTATGTCTGATATACCAGCATATCCAGTGTTGCCTGCTCTCAAGCTGCCTCACTTCAATATTAAACTTTCTGTTGTGTAACACAGACAATAGCTATTCAGAGTATAGCTGCATTTCTCTAATGATACAATGTAAGTGACATCTCTTTGTAAATTACACTTTGCATTTCAAGCAATTTCCTCATATTTCAAAGTCCTCTGCAGTTGGGAACTTCCCCAACGATTTGTGTTTATTCATTATATAAGTAGGATTTCGCTTAAAACCCGATGTGACCTGTGCAAATTCCACCTGAATCAGTTTCTTAAAATTTCTCTTTCCTTGAAGGGTATCTTTTGCACTGGAAAATAATCATATTAATAAATAATAATTAATATATATGCACATCACACAATTTATTTTACAAAACAGTTTAATACATTCTTTTAATAAATGGCTATAAGTTATATTAATATGGCTTGCATTTATATGAGGATTGATTCTTTCTTACCAAAACTGAAACATCTAAACTTTTAGAAATACACATGCATACCTATAAATACATATGTACGAAGAGTACAAGACTTTATGAAAAGTGTATGAATACCATATTTTATCTTTTTTCTTTAAAGTACAATGATGCAAAAGGGAGTGTATAAACATAATAGAAATTGATTTTACATAGCTGTTTCCTGAATAAATTTAAGCACATTTTTCATAGTCTTCCAGTTTGTTAAGAAACTAAAAGTCAAATAAATTTAATAAAAATTATAGTAGGAAATATTTCATGTAGCATTTAACTAGAACTAAAAATATCTTTGAATAGAAGAAGAAATCATAGAATTATGTATGTTCTACTAATTCATCCATAGAAGTAGCAATATTTTTAGAGAATAGCTAGAACTATTAAATGACCTTCACGTGATTTGAAGTTTTAAACTCACATCATGGCAAGACATTTGCCTTGGTACTATTACATTATGAACTATATCTGGATTATATTCACTTTCTTTACTTTTCATTATTCTCTTGCACAGAACCTCTAGCTTTCATTATGTGGATTCCAGATAAATCCAAGGTCAAATTTACATTACAAGAGCTTTACTGAAAGGTTATGTAGCTATGCAATATTTTGCCACCTATCTTTTTAATCTGTTTGAAATCCAAAAGGAGTCATGAAGTATATCAAAGAGATAAGATGTGTTTCAGGCATTTGTTTTCAAATTTGAATGTAAATAGAAATTCAAAAGCAAAAGATCCACATGGAAATCAGGATAATTGAAAAAAATCTTAATCTCTTAATTTTGCCAAGATTTTAATCAGCATAATGTATGACTTGCAAAACCTTTTTAAACTTCAGTAATCCAAGCATTTGGGTTTATTAAATTAGGGAATTCAACAGGGAAGACTATTTTTAGGACTCTATCCTTCCAAATTTTCCTTTTGCTATCAAATGGCTTGAACTGATTAGGAAATTCATTAATCTAAACTTTACATTGGGAACTATTAAGCGATGCAGATATTTGTAGTTGCTTTCATCTTTGAAAACTAGAAGCCTCCCACAAACAGCCCTCAGGAAGGAATTCATTTATAGTGTTTTTGAATGCCTACACATCGCTTACAAAAACTTGAATAGTTAAGAAAATAGTTTACAACAAATTACTTATTGGGTAAATGTTGGTTTATTGATAATCCTTCACAATCAGATCAGTTATTAGTCTTCTTCTACTTAACTCAGTATTTAGAAACAATCATATGAAAACTAAATAGGAAAGAAACAGCAGGTTTTGACAACTTCCTCCTATGTAAATATAGTGGAATGCTTACTAGACTTACAAAACTGACAAAGACTGACATAGAACATCAAAGGAAAGGTTCAAAGTGTTTGACTTTCAGAATTAATTTTCAGTCTATTGACTTTAAATCAGGTTAAATACATTGATCTTACAGTTTTTATTTTAAATATTCATATTAATTTCTATGTATTTTTCCTTTATTTTAATATCTGTCATCCTTTGGAGATTGAATGTGAAAAGAACTGTGGTATGTCATCTCTTTTTTTCTACTACAAAGCGAAAAACTAATGTATCTGGTGATGGTGCTAAATACTAACTTGCAAACTTACTAGCAGGGTTTTCTGGCAATGCTTCACTGAGCAATGGTTTTACAATTCATTATTAACAAATTTTATGCACACTAGAAATGAGCTTTCATTATCAAAGTAATTTTTTTTTTTTTGTGTTAACAGCAGTCAGAAAGACAAGATTACATCTCCACCAGACTGTTGTGTGACCTCTTGAAAATCAAGTCACTTCTCCATGACACATATCATTACTAAAAGAGGGATAAAAATAATTCCCTTCCTTTCACAACTGCTGCATATTTTATTGGATTCTTGTTTGGATTCTTCACTGATGCAAAATTCTCTTCCCTTCCCTTCC
>VZRN01004924.1:1701339-1743800 GCA_013397935.1 Dasyornis broadbenti | reverse complement strand
GTGGAAGATGGACCCCACGCCGTAGCAGTTTTGGGGAGACTGCTTGCCTGTGTGGGGACCAGCGTCACTGTAGCAGTGTCGGGCGGGCTGCCGACTGTGAGACCCATGGCTACGCAGAGGAAAAGAGCCTCTCCCCGGGCAGGGGAAGAAGATCTGGGTGATGAACTGACCTAACCCCCCCCATAACTTGTTCCCTTGTGCGGCTGCTGGGAAGGAGGGAGGGGGGTGAGCGGAGAAACGGTGGCCTTGAAGGGTTTATTTTACCTCTCATTTACTCCTCTGACTCTGTTAGTAATAAATTAGATCACTTTGCAACCTAAGTTAGTCCTGTTTTGCCTATTCTAAGTGCGTCTTCTCCCAGGTTTCCTTATCTCAACTCATAAGCCCTGAGTGGGGGTGTGTTAATTTGAGGGTACCTGGCATTTGGCCGGGCTCAAATCTTGACACTGTAGATTTTTAATTTGGACCTCCCACAGTTGCTATGAGTACTGTGAACTTCTCCATGCATAAATTAATGTGGTCTGACCATATTTACTATGTTAGCTGAGTTACATTAATAACTGCTGAGCAGTTCAGCTTTGTCAGGATTTATGTATACATGCCTAGAAGCAGAAACAAGAAATAATATACCTTACTGGTATGCAGCTATTTTGACTAGCCAACTCATAACACTATTTATACTTGTAGTTATTAGGGTGTCCAGGGATCCTAGTAGGGATCGTGTATGAGAAACCTTTCTTAAAGGTTTGTGGCTCAAGGCTCAACAAACAGTCTTTTGTAGGTAAGCTTGTCTCTGTGTTTCAGTCAGGTCTCTACCACAAGTTTTATTTCCACAGTGCTAACTTGGACGTATTAAGCTCTGTACAATAAACTTGCATCTACTTGCTTCAACTTACGTAGCTGGTGTTTTTAACACAAAACTGCATGAAACATCAGTGTATTTGTCCTTATAATCTTTTGATAAAATGGTAACCAGCATTATTTATTCTATTTATAGAGAAGTAAGTCACTAATGAGGCTTGTCATTTGAGAAATAAGAATATACAGGAGTGTTTCCCAAAATGTGAAGAGTATTCTAGTCTTAAACTGTGTCCATGTATGTGTTAAAATTGTGGGCAATCATAGATAATATATAAATATGATATTAGAGTTTACTTTACAAAGTTTTCTGTCTAAACGAGACAAAATGAAACCCCTAGGAGCCAAGGAAACTCACAAATTAAGAGTTCTGCAGATATTCACAAATTGTGTCAGTTATGAAAAACTATTTCCTATTAAGATCTAGCAAAAATTCAATAGGAGCACAGCAAACATATCATTGAATGGTGACCACTTTGTCTCTTACTGAGCTGTGGCATGCTCTATGTGTCGCAAACTTGATGGCATTAGGAAAGACATTAAATAGCATCATATTTTGTTAAAAGAAACCCAATGAAACTACAAGAAAAACCAAAATAGCTTGCAATAGTACTTTTTTACAGTGTAACCCTTGTCTACTGGGTATCTTTTGATTGTTTATCTGGTTACAGTCTCACCCAGCACCAAAGCATATCCTCTCTACTCCATATTTAATTTACTAAAACCAACATTAAACTTCTTTTGTCTTAGCACAAAGTTTTCTTATTTTCTTTAGTCAGAAATTGCTTCCAGGTGCTGGATAAATAGCCTTCACACACTCTCCTGTAATAAAATTTGAATGAAGTGCTGAAACATTTGGTATAATATTGGTAGTAAAACTTATTTGGTGTGAATCAGATTAGCAATTTCACTGCCATATAAGCAAAACAAATAAGCAAAGATAAATCAATTGCTGACATTCTTCACAAAGCACTAGGCCTCTCTTTTTATCTGAATTATCTCATTTTGTCCATTCTAGATTTTAATTATTGGATGGATTTAAAACTTTGTCCTTCAGATATAGGAGTCCCTTATCAGAGCTGGTTCCATGTTTACTGTTTTACTGACTCTGATGAATACATTTTCTTCCTTAATGAAGGAAATGAGCTGAACTCCAAGTTTTTCACATTACAGTTAAGCAGATTTAGTAACCCTTCTTTATTTCCAGTAACTCAGATTTTTTTGGTTGCTTAGCCCAACATCATTCAATTTATAAGACAGTCATTTCATGAACTGACACAGATTGTATTTGATTTAGTGCTTATCTTTCATTTTGAATAGCAGTGAGCAAATCTATGTCACTGATGGAAAGGAAAGCCTTCAGGTCAAATTCATCTCAGGTGTAATTCTGCTGCATATAGTAGCTACACCCAGAATTCAAATTGTACCCTGTTACTTCAGACAAGACTAGATTGAGATTACAGCATTTGTGGGACGGATGGGAAGAAATGTACTATTTCTTCTATGAGCAATTGAGATTTTTTAACTTCTCAGTTGTAACAGTTCTCTAATTGTATGTACTTTCTCATGGAATGTACATGGGAAAAGAAAGAGTTTTAAGATCTCAGAATGAAATCTGAGACACAAACTCTCACTTGATACAAGATGCATGTCTTAGGTTAAGCACAAGCGAAAATTTAAATCTTCCTCTCATTCAAATAACTTGAGGTTTCATTTCTATTCCTTTATATTTGTATTGAACAAGCAAAATGTACTGGCTAAAATCCAAGTTGTTTTTTTCTTTTTTAATCTAGTGAAAAGAATTTTTAAAAAATAAATTTATATTTATTTCATGCTACTTTGATTCTGTAAATAACATGGAAGAACTTCTGGGGGATCAGATGTGGAGAAAGGGGAATTTCTGTTGTGATCAGTGAAAGGAGAGTAATAATATATTTTGAGAAATGGAGAGATTTAACCAAAACTCACAATTCAGTAACAAGTTGCAGTGATTAAGGTTACAGGTTTGCCCTTCCTATTATCTTCTTCTTTTACCTTAAGTACCTTTTGGTTGGGTTTTGGTTTTATTTTTTGCTCTAATCCAGGAAAATTGCTTTTTGTGCTGCATGCTGTGCAAAATTTCAGTCAAATTGTACTTTAAAATTCAGCATTTAGTTAATCTTCTTTATTTAAAAGTACTAAATTCATAATATTACAGCCTCAATTCCCTGTTTCCTATGCTCTACCTTTTTCACTGGTTCAAGTTCAAAACATAACCAAGCCAAATGGTCATGCTGAATAAAGAGGGGAGGTACAAAGTACTTCCAATATCAGTGTGTACTGGTATTTCTTACCACAGCCTAGGGCACATAAGTTGGAAAGTGAAGGAGTTTATGTGTCTAGATTTGACAAATAAATAGAAATAAATTCTGCCAGGCAAATCTTGAAATAGTGCAGTATCAGACAGCCTTCAAAACTAGATAACCTCATTTGCAAGATCTTTTTGAGTATCTGTTGTTGTAAGCAGTGACTACACAAAAGGCAAGATGCAACAATAAGAATAAAATAAGGACAAATAAGGACATTGGCATAATTTGACTAAAAATAACCTTTAAGAAGAGGAAGGAAATTTACAGAGGATTCTGTAATAAAATCCTATCCACAGACAGTGATTTTATAATTAAGGTGCACTTTCTGCTTAGCATAAGGAAAGGCAACAAAAAATTGAAGCCAAGTTAACAATACAATATGTTTATTTAATAAATCCTTTAAAAAGATATTTATATCGGGCAATATATATTCCCATGGCAACTTCATGAACAAGTGAAATTAAGATTTGCCTTCTTCAAGTAGAAAGCCTAAGGAATATCAGGTATGTTTGTGTTTTGTGGAGGCAAATTAGTTTTTATTCACCTGTTACCATCCTGCTTATATCTTGGTAGTGAAAGGTAATGGTTCAAATGTGGAGCAGAAATGTGGGCATGTTGGTCAAATGCAGAACACTTCAGACTATTAATCAGAAACAATTTCATGTAAAAAAAAAAGAATGTATAAGTTAGTTCTGCAAGCCAGAAAGGCTTGAAAAGAGCCTTGAAGACAAAGTCACATCGTGGAAGCATACGTGCTTAGAATGCTTGCATCACAGCTCTGCAGCCCTGCTCAATGTCTTTAAAAAGCTTTTCAAAGACAGAAGGAAAAGTCCATTAATAAAAAAAGATATTAGACATACAGAGAAGTCACAAGACTGTTTAGACAGTCTTGTGAGGTTTTTTGAGTGTTTTTCACCTCATCTCTAATTGCCACAGACTGTGCTGTAAAGGTGTATGCATAGAAGTCAATAGTGTGCCCTGGCAGCCAGGAGGGCCAACCCTGTCCTGGGGGGCATCAGGCACAGCACCGCCAGCCGGGCAAGGGAGGGGATTATCCCACTCTGTTCTGCGCTGGGTCGGCCTCACCTCGAGTGCTGGGGGCAGCTTTGAGTGCCACAATGTAAGAAAGACATTGAGCCATCAGAGAGTGTCCAAAAGGGGGCAATGAGGGGGAGCCTCAAGGGCCTTGGGGGGAAGCTGTGTGAGAGGCATCTGAGGTCACTTGGTGTGTTCAGCCTTGAGGAGACTGAGGGGAGACCCCAACGCATGTTACAACTTCCTCATGATGGGAAGAGGAGAGGCAGGCACTGATCTGTTCTCTCTGGTGACCAGTGAGAGGAGCCAAGGGAATGGCCTGCAGTTGTGTCAGAGGAGGTTTAGGTTGGTATCAGGAAAAGGTTCTTCACCCAGAGGGTGGTTGGGCACTGGAAGAGGCTCCTCAAGGAACTGGTCACTGCACCAAGCCTGACAGAGTTCAAGATGCATTTGTACAATGCTCTTGGGCACATGGTGTGATTCTTGGGGTGCCCTGTGCAGGGCCAGGAGGTGAACTCGATGATCTCTGTGAGTCCATTCTATTCAACATCTTCTATGATTTTGTGATTCTATTATATCAGTCATGGTATAACTACTCATCAAAACATATGTGAAAGTGTTGTGTGGTTCTCTACTGTGTAAGATGGGAAAATACTTTCCTGCAATTCTTCTTTTTCTTCTTTCCTGATATTGCTGTCAGAAGCCTTTTGAGGTTTGGTTTTTTTTTCAGTTGATTGACTTGTTACTGTAGTCTGGGTTTTGTGTGTGTCTGTGTATGTGAGTGTCTGCGACGCAGTATTTTTTGTGATGCACAAATTTATGTCACTGTTGCACGGATTAAAACCAAATGCTCCACAGTAATTCAAGTAAAATCCTCTTGTTGTTTAGGGCTTTATAATTCTAAGTAGAAGGTTTCTTACCAGCATAATTTTGGAAATATACATTAAAGAAAATTTCCCATTACTCATAAGCATGATATCCAATACTGAAATTGTCTACACTCATCCAGACTAGTGAAGCAAGACAGTAAACTATCATTTGCAAAGGCACTTATTTCCTACTAAATACCAGCTATATTTTAGAGATAATTATTTGTTATTGTCATTGTGACAGTGAAATTAGTTTCTGAAAATATACAAAATGTAGAACCACAGAAAGATTTAAATCAGATTTACAGAAACTTTGTACTTTATACAATTACCATCTCATAATGTGGAAAATAAAATTAAAAACCCCACAAACTCTGTCTCCTTCTCACTTTTCTTATATTTTATACTTCTTTCTCTGAGCATATGTATTTATACATGTAGATGTTTAAAATTTCATGGCTGGTACCAGACTGCCATCTACAGGCTGTATAAGAAAAAGGTGTTTTAAAAGGCTAGACATGGAATCATTTTTAATACAGTTTTAAAAGCAAATTCCAACCTTTTTTTCCCCAAATCTTTTGCTAATCTCTCCACAATTTTGTACTTGATATTTAAACTGGAGTAATTCTGTTTAGGGTTTTACTACCCACAAATCCGAGTCAATAAGACTTAAATTCACCTTTCATACAGGTTCATTTTATGCCTTCCTGCATACAAAAGTGCATCTTCAAAAAATGTCTTGAAATCCCATTTTTATGCAATGTGAAAATGTCGGAAATAAGTTATTGATTACCATAATATATTAAAAATGGAACAAAATATTTTAAATTGTAGAAGTAATCAAATTATGTGGTGTTTCTCTTAGACATATATGTTTAATCAAAAAGTACAGGTCTTTAGACATATATATATCATAAGTATTTTGCTCAAAAAATAAGCATTTATATACAAGATCTGAATTGGACAATTATTTTTATACAATGCATATTCTTTAGGTTTGTCATCATAAATCCAAAGAGTCACTGATGTTTTCTAGGTTTTTTTTTAAAAATCACAACAAAGCGCTCTCAGCTTCTATTTATTTTATAATATATGCTTTGAATCTTATTCATTCCTTCAAAAAAAACTCCAAAACATAACAAAAAGAAAAATAACCAAACAACCCAACTAAAACTAGGGCCTGCATAACCTGAATAAACTCGACCATTTCATTAGACCTTTGATTACATTTGCTTGCAAAACTCCTGCTGGAAATAATGAAAGCTTTGCACAAAAATGGTGGCAAGTCTGTGCACAGTAATCCACTCTAAACTTCTAATAGGAAACGTAATCCTGTCCTAAAAATAGCTACATTTAAGATGAGTAATAATAAGTTAATGAACAATAAACTGGTTTGTGTTCTTATTTTTAATTATTAGAAAGAAAAGTAAAATGTTGTGAGAAACATGTTAATTTTTATGGCTTCAGTAATACATATGTTATGGAATATACAAGGTGTATTGGGAGAACTGAGTCTATTCATCCTGAAGAAAGGAAGGCAAAGACAGACTCTAATTGCTTTCTTCCATTATCTGTGGTGAATTTTTAAAGAAAATGAAGCTAGACTCTTGGTTGTATTATACAATGAAAAAAGAGACACTTGGCACAACTTACAGGAAAGGATGTTCAAGGCAGAGAAAAACGGGGGGAAAAATCAATGAGGGCTGTGAAGCACTGCAAGAGGTGCATCAAAGGTGTTGCAGAGGTACTAAAATGAGACTGGACCTTTTGCAATCTGATCTAACCTCAAAGCTAACCCTGATTTGAAAGCAATGGCAGATTTCCAGGAGTACTGGAAATTTGGTAGCTTAAATTTTTCATAAACCTTAGGATTTTTGTGAAGATTTTCCCATAAATTTTCCCACTAAATTTATGTTGATTTCTGTGGGGTTTGGATCAGGCAGTTACAGAGCAGATGCTAATGTAGTTTGAACTTCACACCTGTGAGTATCAAGAATAAAGGAAAAGCGCAAACTCAGTGCTAAACAGAAATCCATTTTTGCCTTGTGGAGTTAATTAGCAATTGATTTAAACTAGCTGTAAACACATATTTGCTCTTAATGATTCTGAACAGTGTTCTTTAGGGATCAGGTGTGAAGATATAAGTTTTAAAAAAACCCTCAAAACTAAGAAAACAGCCAACTCTGTTATTTTATATTCTTCTTAACTCATACTTTGAAGCTTTTAATGATAATATATTAGACACACAAGAAAACAAGTCAATAAAAGTAGGACTTAAAGTTATTTAAGTTCACTAAATGGCTTGTGACATCAATTAATAGTACAATTTAGTAGTAAACACTTTCGGTAAACTGACAAGTTTAATTGATTATACCAAGTAAAAATACAAAAAATGTATTTGCTGCTAAGACAGCTGGTATAGGAATGTGCATGTCTTCAAAATGGAATTACAACAAGAAAGCAGTAATAACAGGATTAGAGCGTCAAAAATATAGTGGGGTTTATTGTATGCAAGGTACAAGGTGAATTAAAAATAACAGAGAGGGAGAAGGAAAAAATGTCAATACAGTTTTCACCCTCAAAAGAGACAGAAGGCACTGTGTTAAAGGTAACAAAAATATTTGAAGACTCTTTTGTGTTTTGTTTAAATGCCACTCTACAGTAAAGGAGATTACCCTGTGAATCTCTTTTACTGCAGTATAAGTTTATTATAAAAAAAAATCAATGCTTTAGCAAGGCTTGACCAAGACGTGTTGTGAGTAGGGAGGTGGTAGGCACAGGGGAGTGTAACTGTGAGCTCATTATTACTTCACAGGCCAGAGTCTTGCAGAATGCCCAGTCTTGGTTTCTAACCACCATTTTTAACAAAGGTGTGGAAAAACATGGTCTGCTCAAAGAATACCACTGTAACCAATTTAATAACAAAATCAGGAAATGACTGTACTGTAACTGCTATTTGTTTATAATAGCTATTACACATCATGCATTTTTTGTAAAAGAAAGCAAGCAGTTATGATTCTTTATTTTTATTTCCAATGTATGAATTTCAGTTGCAGAAATATTTTCACTAAAAAAAAGTAAAAATACTCTTTCTATCTCACTACCAAATTTGTAGTTTAGGCTGTGTGTAAACTAATGCTAACCAACATGAGTGAAGTAAGCAGTATATGCTGGATTTACATTGTTCAGAATTGTTCATTGCTAAAATTGGGTGGATGCTGAATAACTTGAGGGAACCTATAGACCTTTCCAACTATAACATTCTGATGGCATTAGCTTTAATTATATTAAGCTGCAGTGAATATATGTTTCAAGTGCTTCAATTTGTTCAAATATATAAATGTAGAATTGGAGGAACCTCTTAAAAATGGATGCTGCAGGTAAGGCCTCATGCCATTTGGGTTTCAGCTCCTCTATATTGCCAGTGCTAAAGCCAATGCAGCATTCATAGAATCGCAAGTAATAGTTGTGCTTGAGAGGAATCTGTGGGAATCATTTAATCCAACTCTCCTGCTCAGAGCAGAGTCAGCTAAAACAGGTCACCCAGGATAATGAAAATGTCCAGTCAGGTTTTAAATATCTCCAAGGGCTGGGACACCTGTTTGACCACTTTCATAGAGAAAACAAAAACAAAAACAAAAACAAACAAACAAAGAAAAAAAAAAAATCAAACCAAAACAAACTAACAAAAAAAAAAACTAAAAAAAAAAAAAAAAAAACAACCAAAAAACCACCAAACCAACCACAAAACGGTTTTGTTTCAATTAAGTGGATTTTCCTGTATTACAAATTGGGCCCATTGCAGTGGGCACTACTGTGGAGCATTAAGTGCATATTCTTTATATTCTTTGCTACCTCCCATCAGGTATTTGTATAGATTATATGCTCCCTGAGCCTTTGTTAAGATCCCATTGTTAAAATTATTAGAGAGATGCCTCTGCCTGAATAAAGGTACGAATGATACCATTTGGCAAAGTCAATAATACAGATTTTTATTTACCAGTAGATAATCACCACCCCTTGGATCTCTTGACAAGACTTGATTGCTGTAATTTCGATGTCTGTTGGTCAAACTGATGGTCTTGATCCATCAGGGATGAGGGAAGCCCACGAAACAGAAGAATTCCATGAGTTATACACACTCAGGTTCAAGTGAAAACACCCAGGCAGCTGGCATGGGGTGGGAAGTTTCACACCAAATGACATCACAGGACATTTCAGGAGTCTTTGACACCTTCCAAGACTTTGCAGCTGCTTATTAAGTCAGCACAGGTGAGTCAGTTTTGGCCCATCCTGGCCCATCAGCAAGGATGGACACCTTCAGGCTACCGGGTGTGAATGTCCCGGTACTTCCTCAAAGCTGAGTTATCACCACTGAGTCACTTGAGTAAGGACAAAGAGAGGGCACCCACCTCCTGGAACGATTTGCCTCTTTCCATATCTTGTATCTTGTTCAACACCAGCAGCAGCCTGAGGTGTCATGTGTGCTCACCAGCTGTTTGTGACATTAGCACTGCAGTCTCTCTTCCAGTATCACTTGTGGATACATTTTTCTCCTCAGACCTGGGATAATTGGAAAATAATGCCACCTTTTTTCTTATCTCAAGTTCCTATCATAATCCAGATTCCAGTTAGGCATGTTTGGGAAGGGGTGGGCTTCAGTGGTTTCAGAAGAGCAGCTGCTTCTTTGCAGTTTGCTACAGTGGGCAAAGGTCCACCAAAGATAACGTTCAAGCCATTGACATTTCAGCCTCTCACAGCCTTCTATACTCTGAACAGTTCCAGCTCTCTCAGCCTTTTCTCACAGGAGAGAATCCAAACCATTATTCACTGTCATGGCCCTTTGCTGGACTTCTTCCAGGATGTCTCCCTGTATGAGGGAGTCCAGGATTAGACCCAATACTCCTGATGTGTCTCACCAGGTCAGAGTAGAGGGAAAAGATCACTTCCCTTGAGGCAAGGATCACTTCCTTGATCTTCTGAAAATACTCTCTTAATGCAGCCCAAAAGGCTATTGGCATTCTTTGCTGCAACGATGCATAGCCTGCAAAATCCATGGTCATTTTCAGAGCTCACAAATACGTGACAATGTCAACCAATAAAATTCTGGGGTTTTTTCTGCCCCAAAATCTTATCCTATTGTATCCTCTTGGCTGTTTCCATGCTGACAGATGTGCTACAGACCCTGATTTAGACTGAATTCATATCCTAAAAACCTTTGCGCATGAGAAGATGTCTGTAAGCATTCAGGTTATTTTGAACTTTGAATCTAGAACTTCAATATCAATGAATATCATTATTATAGTTCAACTACCCCGAAAAACAACACAGAAGTGCACAAGTTCCTTTCAGTTAAACCTATTTCCTTTGAGTGCAGTTCACCCTGCTGGAAGAACTATCAAAAGTACTTTCGCAGTATTTTAGTTTCATTTAATCCACTAATGTAATTGGACTTACTGTATTTAGGTACATTTTACCCTCTGAGAAAATATCTGTGCAATATACTTAGTAGAAACCTAATTTACAATAGAATTATTCTATTTAAATAATTGTTCCATATTTAAGCAAGTTTTGTATCAATTAAAATTAATTACAAAGCACAATAAGATCTAAATTTTGTAAATGAACAAGATCTGATTCTGCCTAAATATTCTTGATTTGTATATAAATATGTTTCTTTCTACAAAACAAGAGTAAGCAAGTTGTGTGTCATGTTCTCCTAGTGTTGACCTCTTTCTGCTACTTTAATAAACTGCAGTGGAACTAATCTGAAGTAGATGTACTACGGTAAAATAGAATAAAACAACATCTGCTATAGAAATATCCATCACTAGCCCCATATTCTCAAAGCCTTCTTCAAGCTGGTAATAAGGAGATATAAATGACTTGACTCTGCCAATTTCTAGTTGTGCAGGCAGTGTGAAATACAGAGATTATAAAATGTTCCTCTGCCACATATTTTGGTGGTGATTGGACTATCTAGGGAAATATGGGATTTTATTCTTGGTACTTGAAGATAATAACAATAACTGTAAAACTAATATTGTTCTTTTCTATAATTGCTGCTATTCATCATATGGTGTGAGAAGCTCAGGAACAAATATGCACCACTTTGTTTCATTGCAGGCTTCTGGATAAAACTATCATATTATTATTGAGTCTTTCTTAAAGAATTATTCAAGGAAATAATAATGATTGCTTACATTTGAAGACAGGCTTATGAAAATAAGATCATGTTAATAGTTTTATGCCTTACAGCAGTCTTTCTATCCACTCTGAACACAAAGACACTGTACTGCAGCTGTACCAATGTCGTCAGTGACACACACCCTGTAGTTAATATATTGAGGAAATGTAGTGCACTGATGCCTTGCCTAGATCACTTGCACTCCACAATCGCTCTTGAAAAGTCAAAGCAAGATACACTCAAATTACAAAACTTAATTTTTTTTAAGAAGTGATACTTTATAGTGATTTGGAAGCTATGGCTTCATTATATTTAATTTCCCCCACATTTACCACTTTGATGGAATTTGTCAGATCTTCTATTTATGTGAATTTGTAATTGTTTCCAAAGTGTTAACCAAATAATTTGTCTCTTTTTGAATAGAATGATGATTTCTTTTTCCTGTTTCACTCCCCAGTGAATAAAATGTTACTCATGTAGTTTAAGTGTAATATTTCTTCTTATCTTCATTAATGTTTCAAAGTAGCCAGTTAAGAGCTAGTGAGTATTATTTTGTTGTGTAGGCAAAGATAAAATGTACATTTGAAGAAAGTTAAAAGACAGAAAATATGGCAGATTTATTTTAGTTGTATCTCACACGAAATTCATTAGATGATACTGCACACCTTCGTTTTTAAATAAAAAAAAAAAAGCCAAACAAACCAGTCACAACTATTTAAGTTGTGTATATATGTGTATGCCATAAGGCCATTTTTAACACATGGAGGCACAATCCGCAAGCCCTAATAAAGCATTCAAGGCACTAGGAGGCAGATAATGATTTATAACATCACAGACAGAACTAATTTAATCTAATATATATATATCTTCAGCTGAGCTATTCACTATTGGTTTCCAGTATTTAACATGGAAACAAATAAGGCTTTGAAGGACAGGATTTGTCCTAAGATTGGCATCTAAAATAATAAAGTCATAGAATGATTTGTATTGGAAGGGACCTGTAAAGGTCACACTGTGACCAGGGAGCATAGAATAGAAAGAGGCAACAGGATAGTTGCCCATAGGTATATAACTATTTTTTGCTTCTGAATTTTTCAGTCACTCTGTTAAACCTTAACTCTAAAACTTCTACTAGATTTCATAGCACTTGCGTATCTAATACATATAATGGTAAAAAATAAGGAAATGCTCATAATAGGAGGACTATTCACATTCCACAGGTTGAAGTGGAAAGGTACAAACCCCAGCAGATAACTCTGAAATATACATCTTATACACTGATTTAGGTCAGCTATGAGGACTGAAAAGTACAAGAAATAAGAAATTGTTTGGCAGCAGGAATCTCACTTTAAAAACAAATCTGTTTGGGCTTATTTGGGAAATATATTAGATCTCTATATTTTTATGTCGTGGTGTGGTTATGATCATAAATGGAAGCTGGATTAATACTGTACTATTTCACTTATGTCTAATTTAATTCATTAAAATGTAACTGAGAAGGTAGGTAGATAGGCTGTTTCCTCTTTCTCCTCTTCAAAACTTTACAAACTCACAAAGTGCACTTAAAATTACAGAAGCCATGTTACTATTCTGAGAATTTTCCTCTTTTTTTTTTTTGTCTCACAGCACAAGGCAAACTATCAAAAGAAGGGCTGCCAATTTTTTCCATCCAAAACTCCTCAATTACATTCAGCAGGTGTTGCAAAAGAAAAGAAACTTCCACAAATAAGAGGATTGTTATTATTTTCTTGTTTGGATCAAGAAACAGAGGACTATTATATAAATTGTTCGTCCTCATCATACTAGCTTTCATATGAAAGTGATTTCACCTGAGATTTTTTAATATGTATAGAAAAATAAATAAACCAATGAACTATTGTTATTTCAGTCTTTCAATGTTTTATAGATTATTAAAAAGAAACATGAATATGATTTTACCAGTGGCATTTGTGTTGGTCTGTGTGTGTCAGTAAATAAAGCTGCTTAAAAGTAGTCATTCCCATTATGTCTTTACAAACTTCATTTATTTCTTTCTTCCTATGTGTCTGGGAAGGAAGGAAGGAAGGAAGGAAGCCACTGCTTCTCAGAACGGACTGAAAAACAAAGGAGTTCAATGAATGAGTTGGTGGGGAGAAAAAAAAGAAGATATTTAAAAAAGAGGTGTCCAGCTTGCTTTTAAAGAATATGGCTCAAAACATGAATCAGAAAATTTGGCAGATACTGGATATCAAATGGAAAAGACAAAAAAAAAAAAAAAAACTAATTAGAAGTGAACAGAAAAAATAACTTCTGTAATGAAATTTGTAAATTTTTTAATGACATTTCCAGGTTTAATATGTTAGCACTTTGTTAAATGGTTAACTAAATGTTAATAGGTGCCCAGTATTAGAATTACAATTCAATCTAGCTTCAGATGTAGTGTTAGAAGTGACAGTCTTTTTACACTTGCAAAGAAGAATCTCAGCATGAAAGTAAGTTCAGGAGAATTCCAGAAGAACACTACTCCAGGGCAAAGAACTTCTTTTATTATATCTAAAATAAAGCTGCATTACTACACATAGAGTAAGTGGATTCAGTTAATTTGTTACCTACTTCTAAGGAAAATAGAACTAACTTTTGCCTAATATTATATCCTGTGACTGATGAAACTAGTTTGATATCATTCTGTAGTCACTTCTAGAAGTCTGAGTGCAATCCTTCTACAGCCTCTCAGCTACACCATTCCTTTTTATTTTCTTTGCTATCTCCACATGTATTTCTTACCATGATTACATTCCCTATAACATTATTCTTACACACTTTCTGCATATTCTGTAACACTTTCCCTGTGTGACTAAAATTACATATGTATTTCTCCTAAAATGTTGTCCTCTGATGAATTCCCATCTCTTATCTGTCTTACACTTTTGATGAACTTAAAAAACAGAATAAGTTATCAACTGAAATTTTGAGAGAAGAGCTGATTTTCTGTTTTACTGAGATAAGAGTTCAGTCTAGAACTGAGTCAAATAACAAATTAGTGTATATGCATTTTATATGACTTCTGGATTAAAGTAGATCAAGATACCTAAATATAGAAAATAGTGGAAACAAGCTTACAATGTTCAACAATGTATTGAATGTTTCTGTTCTCACCTGCAGCACTGATAAATCAGGACAAGAATGATGTAGAAAAGGAAAGTAATAGACAACTTTGATTTAACAAAGAAATATAAAATTGTACTTCAATGTCTGCTGCTTCTGTGTAGTTCATTTCAGTATATTCCTAATATTCAGTATATTCCTTTTATTTACCTAATACTAGAAAAAAAATGTTTTGCCGCTTTTCATGTTTTAAATTAAATTTAATTTGTGTTGTGTCTATGTTTTTTTGTCATTCTAAGCCATTTGAAATCAATCAAACCCAAAAATTTCTGGAAGAAATGTATAACTTGGTTGCTTTCAATAACAAAGGATTGGATTACAATATTTATGAGTTTGTTTCCAGGCCTCTGGTTTTATGTTCCTTTCAAACGTCATGGATCAGACATAAAAATTGTAAACGTTGTCACTATCATTCTGTGTTGATTCTTCTCTCCAAATACTCATCTTAAATCTGGAAGAAACAAAAGACAAGACTCAAGATTAAGTTAATAGTTATGAAACTGAAAAGTTTATTGCTGGTATTACAGAGTACCTCTAAGGATGCTAAAGACAGCAACATATTTTGCAGCATGATCTGTTTAACCAGGATATTGCTTAGTTAAATCATGGTGGACTCAACTAATCTAAATCTATGGTAACTCCCAGAGGCAAAGTTGTGATCTCAGCAGTGTCCCAACAGGGCAGAGCTGTGTAGGGTTGTATAGGGTTTAAGCACATGAAGCAGAGCCAGGGGTGGTCACAGGGTCCATCCAAAACCCCCTACAATGCAAGGAGAGTCAACCCTTTCCATTACAGAAAATGGAAAAAAAAATATTACATGGCAATAAAATGAAAAATTGCTTCAGCACAGAAGAAAAATGGTGAAGCTATTAATTCAGTGATGTTTCAGAATCAACTAAGAATCAGCAAAGTACTCCATAGTTTTACATTTTTCACCTTTCTTTTAATTGTAATGATAAGGGATTAAACACGGTATCTGAATTTGTCTTGAACCTCGAATGTTATACTACTATTTTGCTTTGCTAAATAAATACAATGTAAAACTGTTACAGGTTGTCAGATTTGGTGCTGCTTTCTGTATTTTTCTCTTCATTCAGCAGACATGTATTTCTATGAAGAAATATATATCTAAACACATGAATGTTATCTTGTATAAGATCATTAAACTCAGATATTACTTGTTCACCTCTTTGTACAATGGTGACATTTTACTGGTTTATTCCTACTATTTATTGAACCAGGGAATCCACCACATTGCTCTTCTTCCTCAGTGAAACCAGTGATCCATTTCACTGATGAAGTGCACATGGAGTTATCCCACTTAAAACACTAATCTTCATTCTGCAATCCAGTTACACAGAGACTAACATGGAATTGGAGAGTTCCTGAGCTTCGGGCAAAGGGTGCCACGCCTGTCAGCCACATTTTGTGCAGTGATTACTCTGATAAGTAGATTGATTTGTGACTACAGGATGGGGTTTTCTTGCAAAACCAACTGTATGTTAAAAGAAACCTGTAGGTGCTGACTGATCAGCACTGCCAAGCAGGTATGCCCCTGGCCATATAAAGAAAAGTAGCATGAACTTCCAGTGAAATGTCATAGGGGAAACTTCATATTTCCAAGAATACTACATATTTCCAAGAATAAATGGAAACTTTGTTGAGGCATGGATGATCTGAGTTAAGCAATTGTATTGAAATTGTTTACAATTTCTTTCTTTCCCTCTGAATACAGTTCAAGGTTACTATGCCAGGTAGAAGATAACTCTCTAGATTCATGATACAGGAATGTATGGTAACTATTAACATCTAAGGTGAGTAGTTCTGAGGGAAATAGAGTTTGGGGAAATATATGATCTTTCTCCAGTCCTCCTCACTTATCACATGGTTCAGCAACAAGGACTACCTAATGAGCCTTCTGATGAGACCATAGCTGTTGGAAGAGCGGTGTGACTAGGGAAGGCAAAACACATGCAAACCGGTTTACTTTCAATTCACGGGAAGGCATTTTGTCTCACTGTGGGCACCATTCTTTATATATTCAAGACTCTGCCAGTTCAAAACATCACATAAATTTCCTTCATTTGCTGTCATCACTAGAAGAAGCAACATTTTGGAAAATATCCATGGATCTCTATCTTGCTTACTGGCAGATTTTTCTTTCAAAAGCAGGCATGAAAGACCTCTGAAAATCTGACAGAGGGGACACAGGGAAAGAGAAGGGAGTTTTCCACTGGTTCTTTTGCAAGTTTATACTTTCAACACTAGTCAACAAAGAAGAAGGTCTTTCCTGTATAATTTTTTGAAGTATTCTATTATTCACAATAGCATATGCAAAATAAGGTATGTTAATACACAGGCAGAGGCAAAAACCAGAAAAACTAATTTAAGCAAGAGAATATGAGAGGGATAATGTCTGAAAATAATCATAAAATATCCTGAACAAGAGTGCTTTATTGTTAGCAATTCAGATAACAACTATCCTCTTTATAGTGAAGGTGATGCTTAGTGATACCCAAGGAGAGAAGAAATTTATTCTTCAGTACTTGCAAATGATTTCAAAATGTTAACTAAGTTTCTCTCACTCATCTTTCCTGCAGAATTTGAATATAATTTTATATCTTTCTATATAACTACATCATTGATGGGAGCATTTTGAAATGTTTTATTTATTTATTTTTCTTTGGGTGGAACTCGAAGCAAAAACAAGGAAAGCTACAAAATAAAAGGATCATTATCTGAGGCTTCATAAAATAAATGCTACCATGTTGCTTATTGAGCTGTTTTCTTGACTAAAAAAAATCTTTTCTCTCAAAATACAGTTTTAAAAAGTGTTCTATGCCTTTTCACAGGAATAAATTTGCATTTAAGTCAGTATCTTCTCTTTCTGGAATCTACAGCTCCCAAGAAATACTGCTGTTCTACAGAAGCCTCCTAATAACTACAATTACTAATATTTCACCTCAAAGCAATTCAGCAGTAACATGTATTATTGCTGCTGTAAGGGCAGCTCCCTTCGTGTCCCTGCCATTTCATGAGCACAGATGGGCTGTTGTAAAGTAGAGAACAACTATAAACACTTAGGAAGAGGCTCACTTACACCTATGAAAGAATGCTTTGGAGAAGCAAGGGCCCATGGCGGGGATGACTGTTTAGCCTATCCACGTTAAAGTGTCTGTGCCACACAGCAGATGCCAGGCACTTTATTTCTTTTATTTGAAGCATACAGATATTTTGATTAAAAGTTCTTGATATTTCAAAGGTAATCATGGGAGCATGGGGATTTTGTTCTTTGGAATTTAAGAAGGCTGAAAAGCATAACAGAGGTTATTTATGCCGGACCAAATATCTTAACGGTACTCTGGGGACTGATAGACTACAAAAAATATAGTATTCCTTCAAAAGTTTTTCTTAGTTAGAATGTATTCAATATGTCATTTCTGTTCAACTTAGAAACCAGAAAAGAAGAGTGAATTGGGTTTCTTGAAACATTTGTTTGAAAACAGGATATTATGCATGGGTTTATGAAATTACGATCTGGCTATAAAAGATTCACAAATAAGTCATAAAAAGGTAACTGCAGATCTCTGACACGAAGCAAAACATTTCATAGAGGTGAACATTATCTAAACATTTCAGTAGTAAATATTAAAGACCTCGTTCTGCTCTTCCTGAAGTAAATATCATCAGCAGCTATATTCAGTAGGTGATGATATGTCTCCAGATGTCTTTATTTTTCATCCTTTCACAGTAAGAATGAAAGCTTTTTTAGTAAAATGGTTTGCAAGGATTCATATTCAGTATGCATATTCTATAATTGTTTCTATGACATCAGGAACTGGAGACACTATGGTGTTTATTCACTGCTGAAAAAAATAACTGAATTCTATGGTGTGAAGGGACCTTGTAATTGATGTATCCATCTGAACTACTTTGTTATTTGGAAAAAAAAGGAGCAAGAAAAAAAATCTCTGTCCTTCATACTGTCAAATATATCTTTCAAAAGAAAGCTTTGTATGAAACCAGTGCTGTTTAGAGGGCTTCCCTTATTTGCACTTAAAACAAGAAATCCAGACAACTCTGCATAGAAGAGATGCAGTAGAACAATGTATCTTAAAGGAGCAAAACTTAATTTGCTCAAGGGCTCTGTCTTTCTCTACCTTCAAAATATAAAAATACTAGAAAATTAAAACATATGGATACAGAAGACCAAATACACACTTATGTTTTTGAAGCAAAGAGTAGGAAAGAAAGAAATAAAGTGTTTTCTTCACAGTAGTTATGATAATACATGAGGAAAGTATTAGTGAGGAAGAGATTTTTAAAAGAAAATGGTAATTCTAATTCTTGTGTCTAGTTGTTGATCTGCTCTATCTATGCCCATGCGAGAACGGTTTTGTAGCAGAGGGTGTATTTGAGACCAAATGTCACTGCCACAAAAAAAAAAAAGAAAAAAACCCCCAAAACCGAAAAACCAAAAGAGTTATTTAGACACAAATGAAATTCAGGACGGCAATTTACTGCCTTCACCTCTACAGTCCACAAGTAGATAAAGGGAGAGAACTCATGAAGAGACTTTGAATTTAAACACTTTTTAGAATTTCTGGAGTCAGATGAATAATCATTATCACAGATAAGGTACACTGTGGCAGTGCACCGGGCAGCTCCCATGGTAGCTGCCCTTTCTCCATCTGGCACCGCCGGAGTGGCCACTAGTACATTCGCCCAGACTCCTAATGCTGACCCCAGGGGGTTCAGTATGTTGCTGAACACAGAAGTTGGTTGGGCTGATCCCCCTGGGAGCTTAGAGTCAGTAGGAGGAGTCTGAGGGCCTGCCACTCCCCCGGGGATGTCAATCCCCTGGCTCTCCTCCCTTGTTCCTGAAGTTTCTTTGTTTAGTTGTCAATCTGTTATGTCTGTTAAGTTGTCAATCCCTAAACCCTTCCCCTTGCTCCTCCCTTGTACCCTCCTAGCTCTAGAACCTTCCACCTTATTCGCTCCCTTATTGGTTGTACTCCTCGAACCCTCCCCTGAGACCGCCCTGGGTCAGTGTTCATTGGTTTATTCATGTTATGTAATCTGTCCCCATTGGCCCAAGGAATTGTCTCCTCCCATCTCCCTTCAACTGCTCCCCTCCTTAAAACCTTGTGTCATCGCTTGTTTTGTGCCTTTTGTGCCTCGTCCCCTTGAGTATTACTTGGCCTCACGTCTCTCTGCGAGGCTGAGGGAATAAAGGACATTCGAATTCACCAGCACAGGAGGTCTCCTCTCTGCTCTTTATCTCCGTCAGAGCTACATTTAACACCGGCTGCAGCCTAGCCCACAGGGTGGGTCAAGGTATCAACGGCGGCAACACTATCGGCTGCCTTGCCTGAGTGCAGAGCAGCTCTCCACAGGGGGTAGCAGCTTGTTACTTTCCCTGTGTGAGGGATCTGCACGCTGGGTCTGCCTCGGTGGCAGCGAGGCAGAGGCACCTGTTTGCTCGCTGAGCTTTCAGGCGGCCTTCGGCACTGATTGTCGTCCTGCCTGGCCATGCCGGGCCAGCGAAGCGGTCAGCAGCGCGACAGTACACTGGAAAAGTGTTGACTCTTTTTGTGGAGAAAGTTGCTAGAACCAGTCTCAGGAGTTCTAGTCTTTCAATATGAATGAGGAGTAATGCAACTGAAAAAAAAAAAAAACACCTTTGCTATAATATTTGAAAGTAGAACATCTGGGAAAAGCCTCCATAACAGGAGGCTTTGTAAAAACAAACAAACCACCAAGAAAAAAACCCTCACATGATGACATTTGCACTGATTTCTAAAATTCAGTACAACATTAAATAACTAAGGCAAAATTTGGCTCACTTTCTCTTCATATGAGGTATTGGATATCCAGTTGGCTACAAATTGTCAAAAATTAAAAGTAATAGTAAAACAGTAGACATAAGCTAACATACTTATATTCCATTTAAAATCAATAAAAGTAATTTAAAAGGAGTACTCAGAAAAATTTTCACTACAACCTTACCTTGAAAATACCAATTTACATGCATGCATTTGTCATTTACAGTTAAATCATCTTACAAAATGACTTATTGCATTTTTCTTATAAAAAATGAATCCTTTTTTTTTTTTCTTTTCAAAGTAAGCAGTAATGTAAAAATTTTGCTTGATGACACTGCCTTTTAAATTGTCAGTGGAAAATAGGTCTCCTCCTGTTGTTACTTCCACTTCCTGGAGATGAAATATCCAGGACTTTGCTTTCTTTGGTGTAGTTAACAGAAAGGTTAATAATAGAATATAGTTTCTAGTCTGTTCTCTGTGTTAAAAAGACCGACATTGTATTTATAATTAATATTTCTCTTTTGTTGGACCATCTGCACCTATGGGTCCTATACTGACAATTCCAGCTAGGACTGAAACACCATCTTCTCAAAACAGGAGTAGAGCAAATCAGGTCTGCACTGGGATATATGAATACATCCAACAAATGATAAACACATCTAATCATACTACAGCTGGTGTCACAGCTGATGTCAAAGCCCAAATTAACTGTGTGCATTTATATTATCATACTTCTGACCATAAAAATACTTTTTAAACACAGATATTTTGTTTTAGGAAAATGAGCAATGGATATAATTTCTAAGTAAGCCTCAGAATAATTCTATAGTATAATCTGAAAACCAGTCGCACTTGGCTCATGAACCAGTTGTTAATTTAGGGAAAGTTTAGTTTAATTAGAGTAAAGCCTAGAATTCCATTTTTAATGAATGACATGCTTTTCAATTTCACAAATGAACCTATCTAAAATTTGAGCAAAATATGTGAAAAGGGTAAAATCAATAGCCCCTTGAATTGACAGAAAATTAACAAGGCTTATTAAACTTCATGTGTTACTCACTATCCCAGTGCTACATCAAAAGGAATATGAACAAATAATCCTATTTCTCTTTAAATGGTATAAACTTGAGAACAGTGATTGAAATAGACATACGTAAAATTTCAATGTAAATATGGTTGTCACTATTAATAATATACCACATAGTTACTATTGGCTTGTTTTAAAATTGTTTTACTGATATAATTTCTTTGTTCTGGGTATTCATAATCACTGCTTCAGCTTATATTTGTATTAAGATTTTTCTGATATTTTGTAACTTTCTACCTGCAGTCTTGAATGCATTTTCTAAGACATCAATATAGCAGAGTTTTTGTTATACTGCATTTCTGAAAAATGAACATACTTACAAAAAGAAAACAGAATAGTTTTATTTCCTTCTCTTTACATGAGTGTACTGTAAAATGTCTTTTTCCGTAAGTTCTGCACAACAAAAACCGTAGACTATAGCAATGACTGGTGTCAACTGATCTGCATACATCCATACACGTGTGTAAATATTTGGACCAGCTTTGAAAATGCCATATGCTTCTAACAGCTGTTAACACATGCACTCACTTTCCTGTTGTTGCATATCCAAATAGAATACAAAGCAGTGAAAACTCCATGACTGTGTCTGAAGGGAAGAAGCTGGCAGACCACACTGTAAATATTTGAGCAATCAGAAAAATCAAATAGCTTAAATTTATGAATCATGCAAATCCCCTACAATGGCTGATACACAAGGAAGATATGCTGAAAGGGACCAGTTCATGGTTTAAGAGTTAGAGCTGCCTAGTTTTAATCATTGCTATCGGACAAGGCTGGGGTAGGAACATGGTTGGGCTAAGGGCAGGCTCAGGGACAGCAGCAGGTCGGCTGCTCCCCCTACGTCTCCCCTCGGGCAGTGCCACGTGGACACCTTGGCACTGAGCGCTGTCTCGGGGCGCTTTGTCTTTTGCGGGCGGCTCTGGCGCTGTGGGTGATTGCCCAGGTGCCCGAGTGCCACGACACAATCATCCTGCACTCTGCCCGCCTCTGTGGCGCTGCTGTGCCAAGTTTACACCACCATACAGCAGATGCCAGAGGACGTTGACAACTTCTGGAGAGCATGCCGGGAGGAACACCGCCTCCCCACCAAGCCCAGCAGGTGCCAGTCGTCCTGTCCTTCCCATGCCCTTATGGCCAGGGCCAGTGCTCCCAGCGTGACCTGGGCTTTGCTCTGCACACAGGTTTGCAGGGCAGACCATGAAGGCTCTGCTCTGCCGACTGCACTTGGACAACGAGGTGGTGGCTCTGGAGCGCAAGCGTGTCTGGGACACGCTGCTCTGTGCCGACACCCAGCACTATGCAGTGGGTCTGCTGGCCAGGTGAGACCCCCTTCTCCCCAGTGCCCCTGGCATTGGTGCCCTGTGCCCGGAGTGCCCCACAAGGGCCCTGTGGTTGTGGGCAAGAGGGCCTTGTTACCTAGGGACGGCCAAGGAGACTCTAAAAGCCTGGGAGAGGAGGGTGCCCAGGAGCAGCTGTCTCCCGAAGGTCCCACATCCCCTCACAGGATACTGGGAAAAGATCAGCCCTGGGAGAGAGTCGGTCCTGGGAGAGGTTTGCCTGTGTGGCTCAGAGTCTTGGTGCCTTTTTCCCCCCGCCAGGGAGCTGCGCCATGGCTTGACCCCGTTGTGTACTCCAGTCTCAGTCTGCCTGCTCAAAGTGCTCGTCAGGAAATGGCCACACTGGGATCAGCTCGGCCTGGCATTCCTTGTGGAGGTGAGCCTGATGGCCGCTGCTGCCTTGCCAAGCTCCCTCGCAGCTCTCTGCCCTTTCATAGCTGCTGCCGCCTCGGACCGTGCCCACGCCTAGTGCTGCTGCCTGGGCCCAGCCCCGTGTGGTTCCGGCCTCCTGCCGGCCAGGTCCCCTCTCACTGCTCTGTGCCTTGCAAGTCCTGGAGTGTCTGGACTTGAGAGAATGTGGTCGCAGGATGTTTCACATCATGTCAAAGCACCTGCAGAGCGAGTGTAGGGAGAGGCGTCGCCTCGCACTCAGAGGCCTCGTGGTGCTCAGCAAGGCTCCCTTGATGGTGAGAAGGGGGCAGTGGCTGAAGCCGCGCTGCCCGCATGGGGCTGGAGAACGCAGCAGCCATGCTGCCCGCATGGGGCTGGGGAACGCAGCCCCTTGGGCTTGGCTGGGCTTCAGGAGCTGAGGCAGCTGCTTCCAGCTCCACTGTCTCCCGGTTCAGCTCCCCGAGTGCTTCAGGACAGGCCCTTGGCCTTTGGGCCCTGAGGCAGCAGCATGGGCTTGCAGTGCCAGGGCGGCGTTGGTGCTGCAGCTGGTCATGGCTTCATAACACAGCCTTGTGTTCCACACAGATCGAACGCATGTGCAGACTGTTTCAAAGGCTTGTGGAGCTGCTGGGTGATGCAGATGGAGGGATGGCTGGGATGACCCTCTCCGTCTGGAGGAACATATTTCCGGGATGAAGACATTGAAATATCCAGGGCCACCGCCCCAAAGCTGGGTGCGGCACTCCTGCCACTCTTTGAGAACGTAAGGTTTCATGGCCCTAGCCACGGGCACTGGGTGCTGCCCGAACACTTTGTGCCCTGTGGATTTTTGGGCCTTTGCCCAGGTGGGCCTGGAGAAGTTGGTGTTGAGCTCTTATCCTCTTCTTTGCCACCAGGACAACAGCCACGTGCAGCTGCGCTCCATTCACCTTTTTCAAAAGGTGATGGAATTAGTAGTGAAGAAGGGGAGAAAGGCTCTGAAGCCAATTGTGAGCCAGAGCCTTCTCCCACTCTTCTTGCACTGGCATGATGAGAACCGGCAAGTAGCAAAGGTGAGGTTTCGCGTGATGCTGGTGCATCCCTGGGAGGGAGCTCTGCTGCCTCCTGCCCCCCAGCGCCTCGCAGGCTCCAGCCTCTCGCTGGCCTTGGCGCAGGGACGCAGCTCCTGTACCCTGGGCTGTGGTGCCACCTCCGGCCCTTTGCTGCTCTCCAAGCCTCTCGTGAAGCACTGCTTTATGCGGCCCGATTCCTGAAGAGGAGGGAACTGGAGGAGCTGCTGAAGAAGGGGCAGCAGAAGAAGGTCGCCGAGTGCCTGGTAAGGATAATTTGCAAAAGCGCCCTGCCCCCGGTGCACAGCGTGCGGGGCTGGCAGCTGTGGCCCTGCCCAGTGCTGTGCCCCACACGCCGCTCTCTTGCCCAGGCTCCTCTGGCCCCGACCAAGTGCTCACGGAGCCCCGGCTCAGCTGGGCCGTGGGGCGCGGCGGCATCGCGGCTCCCCGGGCAGCACCCGGCCCTCTGCCCCCTGCAAAGCCCGGTGCCCGCGGCTGCCGGCCCGGCCGCGGGGCTGTGCGGTCAGGGGAGGCCAGGGCTGGGCGCAGAGCCCGCGCCAAGCCTTCCCTGTGTGCCCCGGCGCTCTCTCCAGCTGACAGAGGATGAGAGCCGAGCGGCCGAGCACCTGGGCCGGGCCCTGCCGTACCTGGAGAGCGCACAGAAGCGCCTGCGCCAGGCGGCCATCAGGTTCATCGGTGAGCCACGAGCCTGGCCTCCCTCCCACCCTCCCTGGGCCACCGCAGTTCGGCCCCAGCTCGGCTGCTGCCCTGGCAGCGGCATCCGGGCCAGGAGCGGTGGAGCCTCCCCTGGCCTCGGCGCTGCTGCCGACCCGCTCTTGCAGCCGCGCCCTCGGGCGCCAGGATGCGGCAGCGGCCCGGGCTGAGCCCTGCCGGGGGAGGAGGCCGTGTGGCCACGGGCCTGGCAGCGCCGCTGCAGGGCAGTTGTGCCGCTTGGGGTCGTGACAAGGCTCTGTGCTCCCAGGGATCGCCGGAGTGCTCATGATGAGGCAGAAGGAGGAGCTGCAGGTCCTCAGCGAGGGTGAGCGAGGGCAGCGGGGGCTGGCGGGGCAAGCCGCTGCAACCCCTGGGCACGGAGCTACAATTCCTGCCCCGACTGCGGCGGGCTCCGCTCCCTGTGCGGACGAGGAGTTGGCATGGGCACGGGCAGAGCACAGAGAGGTTTCAGGGACACGGCGGGGATCCGTGGCCAGCACCATCCGCCTGATCCCGTTGTCTCCTCCTCTCGCCTGGCCGTGGCAAGAGCTGGCTGGGATGGCCCTGGCAGGAAGGTCTCCCTGGATTCCCGCAGTCTGGGCTCTGACCGTGGCTCTGTTTTTCTTCCAGCCCTTCAAGCCCTGAGGGAAAACGACAGTCCCTCCTTCATAAGACGCTTCGTTCAAGTGACCTTTGAGGGAAGAGTTACAGAGCTGTGGTCATCTGCACCATCAGGAGAACCTAAATGTCCCTAAAAGGCCTTCAGATACCATGGAAGATGAGGCCAGAGTGGACCAGCTGCAGCTCCGGGCACAGCTGATGCTGCTTACAGCTGAGCCTTTGCCAAGCTCCAACAGCTCCTGCCATGTCTTTCCCTCCCTATTGACGGCTTTCTTCCTCCAGTCCATCCCGCTTTTTCCTCCCAGCTCATCCCCTCGCTTTGCCTTCAGTTATAAACAGTTTGGCTTCTTCACTGTACTGGCGTCTCTGTGGAGCTGAAGCGATGCAAAACCTGAGCCCTTGGACACACAGGCCCCTGCTGCTGCTCTCTTCCGCACTGTGTTTTGTGCAGGGAGACAGAGAGGAACAAGGGCAGATCCTGCTGGAAAGGTCCCTGTCCTGCAAGTCCCGTTCCACAACATCATGGAGTTAAAGGTCTTGCTGAGCACAGTGAAGGGGTCACGGACCCTGGATTTTAGAAGAGCCAACTTGAGTGCGCTCTGGAGGCAGCTGTGAGGGATTCCAGGGCAAGCATCCGCGGAGGGCAAAGGAGCTTGGAATGCTAGAAGTTTTCAAGAATAGCTTCCTGAAAGCACAGCAATGCTTCATCCCAGCACAGGGACAGGAAGAGGGCAGAACCAGAGTGCATCCTGGCTTAACAGCGAGCTTAGGGTATGCCTAAAAGCAAAGGAAGCAGCAGCAGAGTGGCTGAGACTCAGAGGTGTGACCATCCCAGCACAGGGAGCGCTGTCAGGCAGTGCCTGGGTCCTGGGTGCACTTCTGGTGGTTCTGGTCCCAGCAAGGGAGGACTCACAGCCCCTGCCTCCGAGACAGTCAGAAACCCAACAAAGTGAGACCCTCCAGGGGGAGGGGAGCCTTCCCATCTCTCTTGGGTATGGCTGCACAACAGCTGCTGCTCTTCCCCCGCCTGTGTTGGACCTCTGCTGACCCCAGAGCCAGCCAGCTTTTGCTCTGTTGTCCCAAGACTGTTCCGAGTGGGCACGAGAAGTGCTCTGTGCACAGTGGAGAGTCTGGGAAGGTGCTCACAAGAGCACCCTGTTGGAACAGGGCTCCGGTCTCTGGCTCAGGGAGGGGCCTGGTTTTGCTGCCAGGACTGCAGGCAGGAGTTCAGGCGTGGGGAGAGGCAGTGGGCACCTTGTGTTTGTAGGGGGCCTGGGGCTGCGTGTCTGAACCTACGCATGGAGACACACTTGGGGCAATATAAGCTACAGCTGGAGTGCCTGTCCGGAAAGGAGCAGAAGTAATTCAGCCTTGCCAGGCTTTCTTAAGGGTGTGTTGGCATTGCCCAGAATTTAAGCAACAAATCTAGGGAAACACCTTGGGAGGAGAGGGCCTTGATTGTCAAGGGAAGTGCTTCCCAAGGAGCCCTCTGTGATGTAGGTGCAACCGTCTCCCTTTGGCTCCCTGTGGTCCTTTCAGTCCTTGAGGCCTGTTGCACTTGGTAGAGGGGTAAGGGAAGGGAGAAGGCTGCGGAGAGCAGGTTTGGCATCTGCCTGGGCCTGCAGAGACCAAGCCAAGCACCAGCAGCAGGGTGTGTTACCCCCGCTTTCAGCCAGAAAGGGTCTGAGCCAGAGCATCGCTGTCCGGCTGACAGCCCCAAAGCTCTCTTGGAGAGCTGTGAATGAAAAGGCTTTTATGTGCACACTGATCGCAGCTTACCTACCTGGTGTGTTTTAACTCTTGGCAGTGTGCATTTGCCTCTTGCCTGCTGGAAGCTGCTCTGGCCCAGGGCCAGCACGGAGCTGGGCTGTGTGGGCCAGGCACCGTGGAGAGTCCTTCCCTGTGGTCTCTTGGTGATCTTGGTGTGTCCCTGGCCTCCAAGAAGGCTTGCAAGGTTTGGCTCCCAAAGCATCCCGCTCGTTGGCTCTTCCTGTGCGTCTTGGAGAGAACAAGGTGGGTGCTTTTGGCAGATGGGCATTAGCAGGCCTTAAAATTTGGGCATGTTCTGGAGCAGGCACAGCTGAGATACCCTGAGAGGAGCTGAGCGCTCCTTGCCTCTCCCTTGTGACACATGAGCGTTTGTCTGGTTTTGGGATGACCCTGGGAGTGTGAGGGGGTGCTATGTGTACACGAGACAGCCCGTCCTGCCAGCATGTGTCCCAGCAGTGCCTCGCAGTACTCCTGCATCCACGCCAGGATGCTGGGCAAGAGAGGTGCTGGAAATGGAAGCAGCTGATGTGAAGCATGCGTGGGTACCTACATGTCAAGCACAACAGTGTTCCCTCGGGACTCACCAGTGCTGAGGGGACTCCCCAAACCTGAGTGATGCCTCCCACACCTTGTGGCACCAGTTGCTTTCCTGTGGAACATTCTACCTCACCTGAGAGTAAAGAGGGAGCCGGAGAACGAGCTTGCCAAGTGGCTCTCAATCCTTTACCAGCAGTCCTGGCCAACTGGAGGAGTCGCAGTTGACCAGAAATGAGCAAATGTAACACCCAGGCACAGGAAGGCTTGGAAGGATGGCTAATTATAGCCTGATTTGGGATAAAAATCGTCTGAATTAGCTGCAAGGTTGCAGTTCCAGTTTCTTGCTTCAGACTAGTCAGTCTTTATTGATGCTGCTGTATTGCCAAAGTCTTATAATTCCCCCAGCAAAAATTCTTTTCCGTCTAGGCTCCAGTCAGAAGAGAACAACAGCACCTCAGTCGCTTTTCTTCTCTGCTTGTATTTTTGCCATAACTTCCGTGACTGAATCAATGTGCTTTAAAATGGCAGAATTGATTATCTGATTTCAGTGGCATTGTTTTAGCTTTCCAACCCACAAGGACGCTTGACTCTTTATTCTCTGCTTCTATTTCTTCTCTCTTCTTTTGCCTTTTCAGTATTTTTTTTTTTAAACCTATGAAACATTTCTGCTTAATTGATGAAATATACACTGTGGGTGGCTCTCTCTATGTACTTTGATCACATAAGCATACAAAACATCTTGTAGAGGAAGCTTCTGTCACTAAGCATTATGCATGCTAACTGGTTTCTTCATCCTTGCATATATGGAACTGAAGTAGTTTAGTGGTAGCTGTTCCCACCCACTTGCTGCTACAGATGTATGCTGGATCAGTGCTCTCTGTTAACCATGATATGGGTAATCCCTTCCATGAATAAATGTGAAACCTCCAAGGGATATTTCTCAGTGCATATCCCATAGGATTACACATTGCCATTCTTTCTGTTTGATAGTTTACTGTTACTAAGGGATGCATGTTCAGTATTTTAATGCCAGCATGCTGATGATAGTCATGACTCATTCTGGGTTTTTTTTATGGTAAGTCCACACCAGCTTTAACTTGGAGTACTGCCACTGATGGTCAACAGTAAGAAAATCTAAACTTATGCCAGGCCATCTGGAAGGGCAGTGTTGCGGAGCAGAAAGGCCTTGCAAAGTGAAGGCCTTGTTGCCCTTGTAAAATCCTTGTTCACTTCTGCTACTTGGGCTAACCAGAGAGCATTCTGGGAATGACTCAGCTAAACTAGACGTGAAAAACAAGTTACATAACTGGAAAACAATTGTTAGAACCAATAAGTGCTCACACTGTGGGGTTGGTGGTTGGTTACACCTGAAGCATGTTCCTATCGTGGTTTATGGTGGTTGGTTAAACACCTTTGTTGTGCCTCACAAGTATGTAAACTCATAACAATGTCAGAGTTTAAAAACCCTGGATTTTTACAACAAAATGTCTTCACTTATCATCATCCTGTGAAGTCCTTGCCCTACAACCCCTGTTGGGCAGAAGGGGTTATATTTCACTGATGCTGAAGTGTCTGTGGCAGATGCAAATGTTAAGCCAGATAACATAGACGAAGATAAAATATTAGGTTTTTCAAACAGCTGAAACAGCTTATGAGCCATAATGAGACTCTTTCTTCCTTTGACATTAAATACAACAAAGAAATTAAGAACTTACAAGTTATGTACTTAATGTACTTAAATATTTTAATTTTTCCACTTATCCTTGTTTTCTTAAAGTGAAACAAATACACATTTGTCTTCTGAAATTTGTTTGTCGTAGAAGATCCTCATGAATGCATTGACTTTTTCTAATCCTTTTTAAAAAATGTGTATAAGGTAGGGGGCTTAACATTGTCACTTGGGCTGGACAGGGCCCAAGTTGGCTGAAAGGAATTAAATAGAATTAAATACATCTAGCTTGTTTAAAGTTCTGTCTGTTCAGCAGCATTTTCTTTTCTCCTCACCTACATAAGGAGAAAACTTTCCAGACTGTAAATACTCTCAATGCCGGTTCAAATCCTAAATCTATGCTATGCAGCCAGAAATATTAAAGTAAAGAGAGCTCTTTTTCTGTCTTCCTGTTTGATTTTATCATTTGCATCTGTGTGTTTTCACAGTCTTTTTCACAATCTTCTGCAGTAATGGTATGCTTCTTCTCAGTTTTTCATTATTAAATATATAATACACTATTTTAAGTGTATACAGCTGTTATTAAATATGTAATACACTATTTTAACTATATACAGCTATTTTAAGCATCTTGGAAATGTAGATTTTTATCCTTTCTCTGGGTATTATCCTTGCACAGCATTTTGCGAATATCAAAAAGATGAACTTTTCCACACACTCTACATGGCAAACCTTAAATGTTTGGGGGTTTGATTTTAAAGCAGTTACTTTTATCTTGATGTGATGCTGTCACTAGAAAAATCATTTGAGCTCTGTGTTCTCTGGGTTATAATAGATGTGTATTTCCATTGCCTTCAAAACACATTCTTCATTTTACCAATCTCAACAGAAATATGTTAAACTTCAACCCTGCCCAAATCCTACAATTTACCTGGAGCCCTTAACAACTGTGTGACCTGACGATCAAGGTATGCATGAGAACTAGATGCAAAGGAAAAGGAACATTATTACTCTTTTACCCTAGCAAATGAGTAAACTCTATAGTTGTTGAAAGCATTTGTTTTCTTTCTTATTCTCAGTATTTGTTTATTTAATTGGTGGAAAGACAGTATGTGCTTTTATATAACATCGTAACTCATCACAAAACTATGCCAGTTATGTTGTTTGTGAGAAAAGGTTTAGTCCCTCTGTCAAAAGTGATTATTAGGAGACAGTATATGAGCAGTCCCCTAACATTTTAGAATCTTTGAAATCACCCAATTTTGTGCTGCAGTTCTGTTAAAGTGATGGTATTTCATGAGTCTGGGCTTTTTTCACAAAACTGAAATTGCAATTGACTCTTGTCAGTCCTTTGTAGGATCAGTGTTATGCCATTGACAGAAGATGTCAAGGAGATTAACTACAAAAAAGCATACCTTTTCAGAATTTGACCTGTAAGTCTGGAGACCTTTATATATTCTTTTTCCTAGTATATTTATTAAAAAAAAAAAGTAATTTGGGCACCTCTCACGTTTATCTGAGGTACAAGGTACAAGACTGTAGGTGTTCTGGCATCTAAATTACATACCTAAAATAATCATCGTAAATCTCCTCCAAAGAAAATGGAAGCTATACACCTGAACCTATGTAAAGTAGAAAACAGCAGCTCAGTCTGTGGGCATGGATATCATTGTACTATTGTCCATTGTGCATTATATTCATGACAACAGAACGATGTAATCAAAGACATTTTTATGTTTCTGCTTAAATTTGCCTCCCGATTCCAAGTGTGTATGGTCACACATTAGGATTTGCAAGAATGAAAGAAACAAATTCATGCAGATGCAGGGAAGTTAGAGACATCTGAGCAATAATGAAATGTGGTTCAGAATAGAAGATGTAAGATAACACATCTTGGAGAAAACACTCAAATAAAATTCAAAGGGAGGGAGAGCCTTGGAAAGCTGTAATGCTAAAAATGATCTAAAGATGATGGATAGTAGACAGTAAATTAGATATTGAGCTTACAATGTAATAGGAAAGCACAAACAGACCACCTGTCTGTTTAGGCTGCACCTACAGGAAATGTATGTCATAATCTGTATGAACACTTTTGAAACCACTACAAGAACAGTAGGTACATTTCTGAGGTTTTGCTACTGAAATGACACAGAAGTTGAAATAAACGTGAGGAAAAATCACGTACACACACAATTGAAAAGATTATGAGATTGCTTTTATATGCTGAGTGAACAACCCCTAAACAGAATATACCTCTAGAAATGTTTTCTTGCTATAAATACCAAGGGAAATGTTTCGGGATTGTAATGAAAATTTGCTCAAATTTAAATAAGGAGACCAAAAAAAAAAAAAAGTTTTGAAGGAACAGGTAGTAAGGAAATGGTCAGCATCTGTTGGAAGATATTGTTGGAAAAATATTGGCCTACAAGTTGCTGTTCACATACCATATATGCAGAATGCAATCTGCTGGAATTTATTATCCCTTCCCTAAGCATCTCAAAGTTAAATGTTTGTATGTGAGCTAACTAGCCAAGACTCCCTTTGGAGTAAGATGTAGACATACCCAGAGGATGTTTCTTCTCATGCCTAATTATATATCCATGATAGGCCCAATTAATCACATTCAAGAAGAGTCTGTGATGGAGGTGTCCGCAGTAAGCAGCTTCACTAGACATTTCAGCAATTATGTTTAAAGATAAGGGAGAGGAATCCCATCCAAGGTAGCTTTGCATGAATATTTAATGTACATTTATTATTTAAACATTACTAAAACTTAAATTTAAAAATTTAGCAATAAAATATTGTACTCATAGCTTTGCTAAATTTTAGGGGGTTTTAGATGCTGTTATTTCATCCTAATCCTTGTATAAATCTTTTGTCAGCTATATCTATTTAGCATTTAGAAATCCTGAGTAGAGATCATATTTAAAGTACTATGTGCTAGCCTCATTGTTGGTGTTGTAAATTTACATAATACAATATCCTAATTAATTTATAATGGTGCAGAAAAAGCTAGATAATGGGATAAAAGTGCCTCATGTTTAAGTTCAGTTGTAATCTTAGCTCCAAAAGAAACAGTGGAATATTTATTTGCACAAAAAGCACTTCACAGTACACGATAGGGGTTACTGTGAACTGTGGAGCAGGATCTTGGAAGCTGAAAGCTTGTAGCTTGCTGTGAATATACATTTGTTACTGAGACACTATTATTTATTTTACAGCTCAGTATTTTGTGTTAGTATCTTGAAAGCTGGATGTCCACTAGCAAAAGGGATGTGTTTCTATTTTGCTGTAGATAACTGTCACTGGTATTAGTAAGTAGTGTAACACATTTTTGTAGTGATGCATCACATAATCTTACATCACCTACCATTCTTGACCATGACTACAAAAATTATATCTCTGAATATGCATAAAATATCTTAAACAATGTGGAAACAATGGTAACAGTGGATTGTTTGGGTTTTTTTTTTTAATTATTATTTTAAAACATTATAATAATTCTGACAGTACTGGAAGTAACTAGATGTTTCTCCAACACACTCCAACAGTCTCTCAGTGTGCGTTGTGACATTCCTTGGGCTGGCTCAGCATGTTTGGAGAGGTAACTTACACCCTCTTTAAAAACAGTACAATTACAGTCCTCTGTTTCTGAATGCTTTCATCAGATGGGAGGAAGATGGGAATATATAAAATAGGGGGTGGGAGTACATAAAAAAGGAAATTTTATGTGAAATGTTTTCTTTAAAAATCATATCTCTTTTTACTTTCGCTACATTTCCATTGGTATGAAATATTCACTCTTGATTTATGCTCCAAAGATGAGGCCACCTGGCATTTTTGAACATCTGCCAGTTCATAAGTATTCATCCCATCAGGGTCCATGGATTTATATATGTCCAGTTTGCCAAAGTATTCTCTGACCTGATCCTCCTCCACCAAGTGTACATCTTAGTAGCATAGAATCATGGAATGGTTTGTGTTGAAGGGACCTTTAAAGGCAGTCTCATCAAACCACCTGCAATGAGCAAGAAGAACTAGATCAAGTTCCTCAGAGCTCTGCCCAGCCTGACCTTGAATGTTTCCAGGGATAGGGCCTGGAATGCCTTACTTATATCTCATCTGTCTCTATTACCTTTTATTTTAAAACCATAACCCCTTGTCCTATTGCTCCAGGTTTTCCCCCGGTCTCTCTCTTGTGGGGGATCTTGTTAACAAAGATTAAGACAGATGCTAAAAAATGGCAAATCTAAAACTTGCTGTTTCTAAATGAAGTCAGTAGTGCCATATTTTACTTTTAGCCTGTTTCTATTTATGAAAGGGATTCTTCAGAATGATGGTCATATCCAAGCTAGACAGCGTTCCTGGTAGATGTTTATAGTCATTGGAGAGAAATGGCTATTCTTAGTGAGCAGTTCTCTTAAACTCCACAGCTGAAGTGCAGGTTCATAATTTAAGATAAGGAAAAATATATTAGAGTAGAATAAGCTATGCCTCCTGATGACAAGGAGAAACAAAGCAATGAAACTTTATAAGTTCTAGATTGTCCCATGCTGCCTGAGCCTGCCTGTGTGCACACGCGGGAAATTTAGTCACTTACTCTTGTGTAGTCACACTCCTGATCTAGTCATCTGCATAGATAAGCTAATGGATCAGTTTGAAATAGTGGAGGGCCTGAGACATGGTTACTGATTGAATTCCTAACCATTTTCACAATTAGGTGTTTGACTAATTATAACAGGAACTTTCCAGTTGGGAACTTCAGAGTGTTTAGGATATTTCCCTGGGCAGTTCTGGATGTACACAGACTAATCTATATGCTTACATGTGTTAAGTAGTGTTCTGCAAGGTTAATCTGGCCATTGCAGGCACCTCAGGCTTGCAGAACTGACCTCCATTAAAATATTAGCTCTTTTCAGAAACAAGAAGATAAGAGTCTTCAGGAAAAGTAGAAACTGTCGCTGAAGATGTAGGTTTGATTGTATCAGTCTTGTAGGTAGGTAAAATAGTGAGAAGATATTTTTTATATAATTCTAAACAATATATAGCAAGTGCAATAGCAATATATAGCTGGCCTGCTCTGACCAACCAGGTATCATAATTCAGCAAAAGAGGGGTTTTAGGAGTCTCACTGAGTCAGCTGAAGATGCCATGGTAAAGACTCCTGTCTTGTCTGACATCCAGGTAGTGACCAACTATCTAGTTTAAAAGATTTGATTCACTGCACAAACATTGACGAAATTACAACAAAACTGCAAGATTTAAGCATTGGTTAGATGACTCCCACTACCACAGTAGACACTGCAGTCAGAGACTCTCATGATCTCTACTTGAGTTCAGGATTTATGGCAGCAACAAAACATCCATTCCACTGCCTAAAACACAGGAAACTGAATTGCCAGAAATTCTCTGGATGGAAAAGAAGGATGTCTTCTCAAATACATAGCCATCAATCTTGGGTATGATTGCTTGACAAGCACCAACCTGGAATGTATTACTACAGAAATTACTGCAAGAGTACTTTTTCTTGAGGGCTACTAAGTAGCATGTTTCTTAGAGATGAACTCTGAGATCAGCTGCCATGTGATCTTCTTTGAGCTCAGTGTATGCATTAGAAGATCACTGATAGACTACAAGGACTGAAAGCAATTTATTCAGAGCACTATATCATAACGACTTGTACCTCAATGACTCCAAATCTGATTGCCAACTCTTTCCTGCAGCTAAATCAAGTGATGAAAGTTTTAGAAGAATCTGAGTAAACATGCAAATTTCAGAACACTCAGAATGGTTGACCTTTAAATAGAAAGGAGTTCTCAATCATAGCAAAAGCAGACCTAATGCCCTATATAATTTTGAATTATCATTAACAGTTAGAAAGGCACTTGCAATATGTCAAGAATAAAGCAGCTCAATAAAGAAAAAGTGCTGCTAAAAACTTTTGGCTTATCTATCTTAGTAGCCCTTGGACATGTACCTTCCACATTAAGATTTGACCCACAGTGTATCTCTTATTTTAAAGAAACTGCAAGGAGAAATACTTCGGAGAATGAATTCTGTTTCTTATATTTTATGTATTATGAGCTGTACATGTCTTCGAGGGCTATGGGGCATTGCAAACAGCATAAGAATTTTCTTGAAATTTTCATCAATAGCTTGCTTCTCCCAGCAACAGAGGGTTACCTATAGAGATTATATCAGAGAAATTCAGCAGGATGAAACAGCAAAGAAAGGTTTACCCACCCGAAATAGTAAAAAGTCTCAATCTTAAAGCCATATATTAGAGTAAAATCTAGTAACATGCAAATTGTTCTGATTATTTGGTAAAAAAAAGGCCTCAGACATTTAATCAGCATCATACTGAGACAATAGTTTATACCTAAGTTTAGAAACACCATTAATAATATGTTCAACAGCACAAGAAAGAATATAAACCCTTGATATGCAGCTAAGTTTTTCTGCTTGCACCCAGATAAGCTATTAAATATAGAAGTAATTTTTGCTAATTCCCTTACATTTTATCTTCTCAAATTTCTGACGAAAGCAAGGTATATATAGAAAGAAACAAGGAGATGTTTTACAGCAGTATACCCCAGTACATTTGGACATATGGGCAAAGAGCACAAACAGTTGCAGGTATTGAGAAAAACTGAATTTACTGCAGCAATGACAGATGAACAGCAAAAATTTAGCACCGATTAGACATGACCTTAGTTAAGTGCCTTGCATTCTTATTCAATTAAGAAGACAGTGTCACAGAACAGAATCAAAAAAACCCCATAGATTGCTAAGCAGGGAACTACTTAAAGGCACTCTGAGCACAGGGCTACCTGGAGCTAAGAAACAGAGAAAATTGGAGAAAAGTCTGGGACAACTTAAAAGGTGCTTTCAGTATCCTGCAAGAGAAGTGAAAAATGGTGCATATTGCTCAAAAATTTCTCATAAAGATAGTAAATTTACTTCCAGGAAAATGAATAGATAATGAGAACATTTTCTTTGAAAACATGAGAGCTAGCTACTATAGCTCAGACCTATACTACGTATTATGTTTGAGGGTGTTACGTGCTTTTATTTTTGTATTTGTTCTACTCTGCTGTACAGAATNTTTTTTTTTTTTCTGATAATTTTATTGTAACTGGTTGCCATTCAGTGAGAAGTGGCAAATCCTCAACCTTGGATCCTTCTTTCCAGGGTTTTAAAATGTAGTTTATATAATTATTTCCCAGTAGACAAAAAAGGCCATCCTACCATATGAAAAGGACTGCCTCTCATTCCTTCAAGTATTAGACATCAGTGTGTTAAAAAGGCATGTTTCATTCTTGTACTTTTTTTTTTCTATTTTCCTGATTCTGTAACCCCTCTTTGCATAGGAACAATAAGCTCTGGGATCTTTGCAGGTGAGCATGCTCTCAGTTAATGTTTCTTGTAAAGGGGTTGATAACAGCTGAATGGTTTTCATTGCTGGACTTGGTTACTTGCATTGATGGTCTTGCATGAAAGACATCTTTCAGAATATTTGATACTTTAAAGCCTTGCGGGATTTTCGTCCCTCTCTTGCACTGATCCTTACTGAAGTTACAGGCATAACTAACGCTGGGAATCCAAGCCTAAGCCCTCAAAACTGTTGGGGCTTAATCTGTACACCTCTCCTGGGAATTTTATGTTGCCTGGTTTATGCACTGACTGTTGTGAGTTTTCTATATGCTGTTTAAAGTTCCTGCTTTATCATTTAGGAGCCTACAGATTTTATTTGGAAAGAAAACAGCTGCCAAAATAAACAAAGATTGAACTCTGCAACATACTGTATTTTCTCTAGATATTGTGTAAGAGCAGTAGAACCTAGTCTTGCGTGGGGAAGAAGAAAACCTTCATAACCATAGACTGTATGTGTAACTAGATACTGAAGATAAGAACTACTGGTGTTAAAGAATTCAATGGAAATGCCCAAAATTCAGAAAGTACAGAATTGGTGATTTTAAAGGTATGGATATTTATTTAGAAATCTGAAATCAAATCATCAATTTTCAAATTCTTTTGTATCTATTTTAAAAGGTAAAATTTTGAAACAAAACAAATAAGTTACCAAAGAAAAAAAAAACAGGGAAAATATATTTTTTTTCATTTCCTAAAATAATGTTATTAATTGCAAAACATTTTAAATTGGAAGTCTACATTAAAATTGTTAATGATACATTATGTATGCCTATCCCAGTGTTTTTTATGTTATGAAAGTATTTAGCTTAATCCTCAAGGTTCCACTATACAATTTTTATAGTTCAGTATCCCTAAATTAGATTATGTGTAAATAAATAAATAAGAAAGATTATTTTTAGCTTGCATGGTGTTTTATAATTGAACTTGCTACATAACTTCTTCCTAGTTTTATTCTTCCTAGTTAAACAGTTCTTTTTTCTCTCTCAGCTGGTGTTACTGTCTTTGACCCATTTCCTTTTAGAGACTTTTGTAAACTAAATTTTCATTGTATCTGCAAAATTCCCAGAGTAAATTAACTGTGAATCATAGGCATATCTCTCAATTACATGCACCTGTACAGGATCAATTGTCTTGCCTAATTTTTAGCAACAATAAATGGCCCACAAGTGTTCTCCATTAATTAAAATGCCATCAGTCTTTTGCGAGTGCACTTCTAATGTATTCTGTCTGCAGCAGGTTGAGGGGGCAGCTACTTTTGGATGGACCTTATGGTATTAATTTGCCTTTTGAACTCATTCTCTGTCCCTGAAAACTAATGCTAGATTTTTAGATTTTGGTTTTCCTTCTTGTGAAGCATGACTTTGTTTTATTAGTTACTGTGAGAATTGCTTGCTGTAAAACTAAATCACATCTTGTACTGTAGCATTTTGTATTTTAAATGAACGAGTTTTGTTGCTGCTGCTCTTTAATTTTGGTTGTAAAGCCAGATTGGACCTCTCTTTAATGGCTTTATTTGACGTCAGTCTATCCGGAAAATCATTTCCTTCCATGGACGTAATGCATAGGCTACTGTAGAATAGTAATTCTTCTAGGTGTTAGAAAAACATGTTTAAATCATACTTATGTGCTCATGACCTTTCTAAGGCAATGATTTAAGAGAGTTTTGTAGATTAACTGCTTTATTCTGCACTCCCTGAAAACACTCTGCTTAAAAAGCACCCTGATCACTCTCAATGATTCTGTTTAATGATGCAATTCAACTTTTTTGCAAGGACCATTTTCAAAAAGCCATACTGCTAAGTATGGCTTTATAAATTATTTATAGAGAATTGCTGGGACAATATCTCTCTTGGTGAGTTGATGGTGCCAGTAACACTGAATTATCCACAGAAATTAAGTTAACAAAGCTTATTCCTTTCTTTTTTTCTTCCAGCATCAAACTTAAATATAAATTCATGCCAGAAGTCATTTTAGATTTTATGCAGAAATATTTTTCATTGCTTCACTGAGTATTTCAAAGAGGCAGAAAAATCTTTCATTACTAGCCTGCTTCCAATCCTAATTAGCAATTTTAAACCAGTTAAGCAATATGTACAAGTATTTGGTAGACAATTTTATAATACATAGTCAACCTAGAGTTAAGAAAACTGAATAGAATTATGGAAATAATTATATAATAAGTACATTAATAAAGTTAACCTATGGCTAAATAAATATTAACCAAAGAAAGAAATTGGTAACTTAGACCTCCTTATTCTATTTTAAATTATGTCTTTCAGGTGTCCCTTTATTGGCCTGTTTTATGATCTTTCCCGGAGACTTCAGTCCAATATGTTATTGACATCAAGGAGAAATTCAGTGAGAGCATCTTGCATAGAGTTTTTCTGAAATTCCTCCCTATCTGTTGCTGTAACAGCACAACCATTCTTTCTGGAGAGGATGTTTTCTCTACTCCCAGAAAAATAATTTCACAGCTTTATTGTTGCAAATATTGGAGTGGAAAGAAGAAAACCCAGAAAACAACCTGAAAAACAATTCCAATTCTAAGTGGATTTTCTGAACAAAGGAAAGAACCCCTAGGATTTGAAGCTAGAAGTCACTTTCTATAATAGTTTTAAGTTTCTGCACATATAAACATTTGTATGGGATGTTCTAACTACATGTAAAAAAGACACAAAAGGTGGCACTCACGATTTATTTTTGTTTTGAAAAAACGTAGGTTTTATGCACAGTTTTTTTATGAACCTTAATTGTGTGCTAGAGGCACAGTCTGAGAATGCTACTTTAGTTAAGTGTCTTAAACTACTAAGCCTATGCAAAGTCTACCTGGACCTAGTTGTTAGCCACCTAACTACAGTTAAATTCCACAGGGAACAGAAATTTCATGGAATAGCATTTCACTGCCTTGTCAAAGTGTAGGAAGTACAAACCAATACGATTATATTTCTTTTAACATGTAATTGCATTAAGAAGGTGATTGGGAGTTAAAAAAAATAAAAAACCACAAAATGTCTCCATTATTCTAGCACAAAAAACATCAAGACTGTACATCAGGAAGCACAGAATAGTTTTCAAAAATAGGAATATTGGTCCTACNTTTTTTTTTTTTTTTTTTTAAATGCTGAGCTATTTTAGTGTAACTAGACCATCACCTGAAAATAAAAATAACCTGACAAAGTGAATAAGATTTGGAAATCAGCGCAGGTAAGTAACACAAAGGTAGTGTTATATGGAGTAATTTTTAAAGATGATCTAATATTCCTTTCAAGCATATGAATTGCAAACATTCTATCAGTTTTGTATCATACAAAGATTCATATTCTTTTTTCACTGTCCCTTTTACTTAAATTTTATAGCTGAATTGGAAGCAAAGAATAAATGTATTATGCCGTTTTCCTTTTAGTTAAGCCTCTAAAATCAGCAGTTTCCTTATAGGTGATTAAGTCTTGTGGGAAGAAAACTAGTAATAAATTAAATAAATTATGATAAAGTTTCAGGAATATATGGAAGGTAAAATAATGTTCTTGAAATAATAAAAGCATTATCATTTTCCTAATGCAAAACAGAGAAAAGACAAGCAGTAGAAAATTATCAGACTCTAAGGAGGGGTCTGCTGAATTATATAAATTGGTATTATCGTTTATCTTTATTGTGACAAAATCTATCTTTCTTCATCAAAATCTGCTCCGGTTTCTGTCCTAACTGTGTATGAACCAGAGTAAATTTGATTTCATTTTAAAATATGCATCCTAACAAAGACTATTTTTGTCTTAAATAGTTGTTATGAAATCCCTTACTTAATACATTTATTGAAAGCAAATTTATAAAATATATTTCCAGTTTGCAGAATAAACATCACCTGCAGATAGTCAGGAGAACACATTTGACACAGTCAACGTTTAGAAGGGAAAAAATGTCAAAGTAATCGGTTCCATAAATGCTCATCAGACTGTGGAATTGTACATGGTTCTGTGACTACACAAAAAGCTTGAGTATTCGGAAATCTTAAACAGACTTGGGATGAACATCAAAATTTGTACAAAAAATTTACCTGTGAATAGTAGGAGACTTCTGAATAAATAAAGACACGAAAACGGAACTTCACTGAATGTTATTTTAGTGGTATTCTGCAACCTCTTTTATCACTTGGAAACTATTCTGTACTAAGAGAAAACATGTTTAATTAAACTATTTAGAACAATTTACATTATATCCTATTCTAGTTTTATTCTCTTCTAACTGAACTCAAAGAAAAGCTAGAGTAGAATAGCAGATCAAAAGGTAAGGAGCTATTTTATAAATACTGGAATACAGTTTTATATATAATATAGCCATCATATTTGTCTCCAAATGATCTTTTTACATTTCTGTATGTTGAATTTTTAGCTTGTTTAGAGTACAACATACCACCAATGACAGCATAATGGCAAAGAAAATTAAATCCTACTAGATTGTATAGTCAGCCAGACTGCTATAGTGTTTTTTAAATAAACCTGCAAATGTTTTACTCAATTCTGTTTTCAGCACTTCAAAAGATACAGTTCTGTTCCCTTTTTTAGGGAGTAATTGTTTTATATTTCCTTAGCATTTATTGTGGCAAAATGCAAAAGCATAAAACATAATGATTCTGTTTGCTTATGCATTTGTATCCTCTTCCACAGCTCAAATAAGGTCATTATATTGAGCTTATCTCTTCTATTACACTGACTGCTTCTTTGACAGGAGGAGGCATTTTGGAAGTCTTCTATACCAAACTTTTAATTTAAATTTTTTTTACAGTGTTATTGCCACTAAAAATGTTATTTACCATCTTAGCTCCTTTCTTACTGCGTTGAAGCAAGGTCCTCCAACAATTGCACACAGCAGGTTTATTATGTGTCAGCCATTTCAAAATCATGTACACCCTCCTCCCACCACAAGGCATCTCTGCACATATACTGTCTCCAGAGCACAGTGCACTGTAGCATGTGGTGGTGGTTTAACACCAACTGGAAATTAAACTCCAGATAAAACACTCCCCTTCCCCCCGCTCCCTACTCAAGAGTGGGATGAAGAGTGGAGGCCGTGGGTTGAGATAACAATTTACTGAAAGCTAACAGCAATGGATTTAGAAACATAGTAACAGCAGCAATATAAACAACAAAAGTATACAAAAAGAGAAGTGCTTTTCCCACATTAAAGGTGTTTACCACCTCAACTTAGCTCCACGTGGCTGATGGGACAAAAATATGGTGGCAGCTGCACCTTGTGGCTTCCCAGACAAGGACAAGCTGGTGGTTGCTCCCCACAGCTGGCTTTCCTCATCTCCAAGCCCAAGGCAACAGAAAACATTTTTGCGTTGTGCAGAAATGGATCATTTTACATACGTGATCAGGTTGTCCTTAACATTTCCCAGACTGTTTGCTGATTTAAAAACCCTCGAAAACAGGCAGACAAAAAATCAAAGTCCAAACATAGCATGAAAACAGAGATTTGTAATGCAATACTTTAGTATAAAGACTGTAAAATTAATGTTTATTTTTTTCTCTTAATTTTATCTATTTAAAAACTTTTTTTTTTTTTTTTTTTTTTTAAAAAAAAAGCCTAT
>VZRN01004924.1:1652488-1701313 GCA_013397935.1 Dasyornis broadbenti | reverse complement strand
TTAAAAACTTTTTTTTTTTTTTTTTTTTTTTTAATAAAAAAGACATCTTTTAAACATTCTACAAGTTGCCATGGTATACATTTTAATTCTTACCATAAATGAAAACAGGCTTTTCTGTCATAAGAAGTTTTTTTTACTGAAATATTGTGGACTTCTGCACATGTGCATTTCCCTTTTTAAGGAGTTTGGCAAGGCAGCTCCACAAACTCTGTAATGGTTATAGGTGCTGGTGTTTCTTGAGATTTGATTTGCAACCAAGAGATCAATAAGACGTCAAGGAAGGTAAAAAGTGGACTATCTGGCAGCATTCTGTTGGCTAAAAGCCAAAACTTTCACTAGAGCAGCTTTGGCATGCTTAAGGTAAAATTTATACAAGCTATGCATGTAACTATATCTAGCTATCACTCGTAATGTTTTCTCTCCCAGCTTAAGGTCTATCTCAAATGATAGGCTTCTTTCTAGTCTATGATAGAATTGCAGAATCACAAATTGTGGAAATATAAAGTCACCGATGCTATATAATTACACATAGTTGCAATCTTGTGGATTTGCTCAGTTTCTGTAAACTAGTGCAGCATTTTCCTGTCTCAGATAATTAATGTTGTACCTTGGGGATTATTTATTAGTAAATGTTGTGTCTGAGGTACCAGCCTGGTTCACCAGCCTATTGAGAGAGTGAAAAATCTTCTTGCCTTTTTTTCAGACTTGCTGGTATCACAGGCTGAGAGGCTAAGAGATACAGAAACTCTTCATCATATCAGGAGGGTATGTAACATGTCCAAGTCCTATTCAAGATTTTTCGTTTGTCCTCTGAAGACATATTGGCATCAGTCAGTGACATTTGAGGAGTTTCTTTCAGCAAAAATAAATAGATGAAAAATGTATTCTAACATGTTAGAGCACAGAACTGCCTTAGAAAAAAATCTGTTTAGCTAAATATGTTATAAGGTCTGCATACTTTTAGACATACAAGAAGTTAAGATTGGTCTTGATCAAGAGGAAATGAAAAAAATGGAAAAACATCCTGAAATAACAGAAAGATACTATTCATATATTCATAGCTGAAGACTGACTGTTATTCTACACAGCAGTGCTGACTGCCTTATTTTTTTAACCTGTAGTTTAATTTTCCGTAGCACCTTGAAGACATAATTTGATTAAACTTCTCCGCATACAAAATAATAAAATACAGTTCATTCTTTGTTTTGACTTGCCTCATCATATAGAATTTGAATCAGAGTTCTCTTTGATGGACAAAGTGAAACGAATGAACAGCACAGTTTTGAGCAAGATTTAATGTTCTCTTCATTTTTCTTGGACGGATAGATATTGCAGAATCATAATCCATAATGATTTGTTGTAGCAAAACTAGAGGCTTATTGTGGATTTTACAGCAAAAATGACCATTATCTCTTAGGAAAGGAAATACAAACCCTTTAATGATTGAGCTGACAATCTGCACAGTCATTAAGGACACCGACAGGAACATTTTGTCCACGGTACACAGAAAACAGCTGTCATATATTAGTATTATCTAATGTCAAATTCCCATTCACCATACTAAAAACACTGCCTTTGTAGAGACTACATTCACTTCACACAAATATAGGATTCTATTCTTATGCTGTGTTTCATTGAAAGGGATAAATCTCTGTATATAGTCTCTGATTCCCTTCTTTTCAGAAGTAAGAAGTATAAACAATTTATAAGACTCAGCAGACCACAGCCACATACACCTATAAGGCCTCTGGGATGTACCTGGGAGACCACTAGAACTTCCGCTCAGGAAGAGCAGTTCATAGTTGCAGAGAACTTATTATGTGATATTTAGGGGAAGAACCAAAAGCAGGAAAAGGGAGGGGCTTAGGTGATTTGGGGAAGAACAAGTGAGGGAAAGTGATGAGCTATGGGGAAGAAAGGCCAGTTGAATGCAAATATTTCTCTGGTCAGTACACTTGTCTGCCTGTTGCAACCTGGGGAGCTAGAAACTAGGGAGACTGAAAACCAAGGAGAGTCACTGGGCAGATGGAGGGTCTGAACTCACAGTAGACAAAGGGATCCAACTCATATCTATAAATATGTATTTATATACACACACCTTTTTCCCCTCACTATTTTATCTCCATCTTGCTCAGACAGAGAGGGGAGCAGGATGAGGTTGTTCATGCTGTCAGTGATTGTGTGGCTCATGAGTGTGTCCATCTGTGATCTGTGCCACCACCCGAGTATATCTGTGAATGTGTTGTATACGTGCCCTGTATACATGTACCTGCTGGAAATACGTCTTTGGTCTCACTACTGGTTGGAAATAAGATCATGGAGTCACAGCAGGCTCATCTCTCTCTCAGGATGTTAGAACTGGCATCATCTATGTAAATTTTCCTCTAATAGAATGTACTTTTAAAAGATATTTTAAAGGCTTATGGGTCTCTATAACCTGAAAATATTTTAACTACATGTTGTTATTGAACATAAAACATGTTTACTTAGTATAGAGTCTAGAGCAACTTCTTAGAATCATGAAATGAACTCATTATCTAAATACCACAAATAATTTTTTCTCTTTTCTAAAGAGTTAGAATTGTATCAACCCTTGCAGATTCCCTCTGCATTTTAGCTTCATTCCGCAGAAAAGTCCGTATCAGGTTGGGGTGGTTTTTTCCCGTTCTCCTCACACATATCTTTTTGTTTGCTTATTCTTCAGGTAGTCTGGAAGATTTTTCTTGGGAATAAAGGCATAAAGAAGATGAGCAGTAAGTCAGAAAAGGTTTTGCAGTTCTGTGAGCAATCTCATTTCCTGTTCATAAACCTTTACAAGGTTTTAATATGCTCCTAACTTTATATGTGCATCTGTATTTAAGAGACTTTTTAGGAGCCTACAAATAGTTTTCACAGTTAGATTTTTAATGTCTATGTATCTGAACAGCTAATATAAACTTTAAATGTTCAGAGTAAGTTTGAAAATATGTATATATAATTAATTCTGTTTTTTTTTTTTTTTTTTCTCATAGGAAAAAGGACAGAAAGGGACATCCAGAATCTTTTTCTATACTAGAAAAAAATATGCCTTATAGGAAAAGTTGAATATTAAGAACAGACGGTTACTTATATGTTTCTCTCTCAGAAATTCCTGAACATGTAACAATGTCTTAACCTTAAACGCTGTTAGGGAGAGAGAAAAAGAAGGGGAGGTAAGAAATACAGGGAAAAAATGGTAATAATGAATGAAATACTGAATTTATCTCTTTAATTATGTTTTTTGCTGTTGAAACCTGCATTTTATTAATTCTCTATTTTTCTTTTTAGTATTTAAAAGCCCTTTTTATCATGTAATAGATGATGTAATAGAATAAGCAAACTATAAGAGGAAGCCATCCAGCTCCTACACCAATGACTGAAAATGTAATGCCAGCAGTTTTTTTCAGGTTTGGTCCTTGGTGTAGAGCTCGATTTCCAAACACATTGTTTGACAAAAGAGTTAATGAAGCTGACCTGTTAGATTTCTGCCATGCAACTCTTCCTATTTTTAAAATTTGAATATATGTTAGGACATCAACCATCCCTAAAACACAGCAATAGGAGGATATATTAATCCATGCTATAGACAGCAGACGGTATGTCATCAGATGATTCTGGTATGGGTATGGACTGGCCAAGGGCAAGTTTATGTTGCTGGGTGGAGTGTAAGAGAATAGTGTAAGAGATTGCTAGTCTGATCATTCTTTTAACCAGAGTGCAGTTTCACTTGCTCTCATTCATACATCTTTATCGAATTAGGTTAAATTTGACTAATGTGTTCAAAAGCCTTTGAAGACAGAGGGAGACAGATGAACAGATGTAACTGAAAGTCTTGCTTTCTTAAAAAGAAAGAAGTTAACATTATCTATTCGTTACAGTAGCTAATATGATTCATTGTATTCTTTGAAGACTCAAAGTTAAATTCACAAATTACTTAAGTTCAAGAAAATTCAATTTATCTGCAATTAATTTTGGGTCATAGAAGTGAAAGACATCACCCCCAACCTCCCATACAGTTCATGTGAAGATTTGGTTGCAAGAATAGGATTTAAAACAATCAGCATACTGATTCCTTAACAGTCCAAACTCATTTCTGTGAAGTAACTGGGAACAAGGCTGTGGTTTGAATCACTGTCTGTAGAAAATCTCCCTATTTTTTTTTTTTTTCTGAGGACAAGTAGTTTTGGGGGTTTTTTTCAATATAAGCAAAACACCTTCATAATGATTTCTTGGGAAATGTGTTTTAAATTCTGCTTCTCTCAAAAACTAGGAAGAAGATTAGATATTACTTCATTGGTTCATTGTACCAGTAACATGTTTGTCTAATGGACACACACATACATGTACACATGTATGTGCATGCATAAGTGCATGTGCATGTATAGTTATGCATTAATGTGTATGTTTGTGTATAGTTAAATATTAACATAAGTTATTTCTCTAATCTCCTCTGAGCTATATAATCATCTGTGCTAGCCATCTTTGTCTTTCTTTGTTTTGTGTTTAGTTTTTACTGTCACTATTTTTAATGCTTCCTTTTTTTTCCATTAAAAAAAAATTAAAAATCAAAGGATAAAATCTATCATTCACAGCATCTGTACTTAGGTGAAACAGCCTTACTGTTCATAGCAAAGTCACAGCAGTTCGGCTCTTGTAAATGTGTCTCACTATACAGTTATTCCTAAAATAAAATGAGCCTGATTCCCACAGCACTTTACAGCAGACAGTACAATCCAGTTTTAACGATAATTTCTTACAAGGGTCATCTGAAAATAATAATGAATTTCAGCTAGCCCACTGATATGAATAATTGTTTTGTATAAAGCATATGACTTACGAGGATCACCTGTGCCAATATGACAAGGTTCTAACTGGAGGAAATTAAAAGCTAAAAAATGTCAGGGTTTACTTCTCCATTTTAGAACTCAGATATTGAACTAGAATGAAAATGTGTGTGTTTTCTTATTCTGTCACTAAATGGAAATTCAGTAAAGCTTGAAATTATGATGAAACCAGCTTAAACCAAGAAATTTGGCAATATTTTACAGATCCTGCAGTTTCCGTCCAAAAATTTCCCAGAACTAAAAGAAAGGTGTGTATCAGGACATGTAGTCTGAACTAAAATCAGAGGTTGAGAAATTGAAAGTCTATCAGCAGCAGTGGGAGTGGATGATTCGCTAAAATGAGAATTTGTCAATCTTAGTTTGTTTACTAAAGTAGTAGGTAAAATAATAGTAATTGTGAATTCATAAAATATATAATTACATTATAAAATAATAAAATACTAGTGCAATGTATAAAAATAAAAAGATGACAGTCATTAAACTCAACTGAGATCAAAATAGCAGAATTTTTTGATTTGGGAACAGAAAAGGTGAAAGGGAGAAACGGTTATGTTTCCCTGACAATGTTTCATGAAAAAATAACACGAAGTAAACTGTAAAATTAATGGCTCTCTCAGAGCTCCATCTATTGTACTATAATCCATTTGGATGGAGGAAGGAAAAAGTCTACATGGCCATGTGTTCTTATCCTTATTGGGGCTTAGAAAGCATTCACCATTCTTATTAAAATGGTATAATATTCTTAGTAGCTTCCCAGTTCACCTGACTTTCCATTCATTTCAGTCAACTGTATGCCAGTCAATTTTTTGCCAAACTCATCTTGAAAGGACACCTGCTCAGACAGCAGTAACATGGAAACTGTGATGAAATCTGGTTATGCTTCTCCATTATATCAAGTAGATGGATTACTTATCGGATTACTCTTTCCCATGTAAATTATAGTAATTTTCCAACTAACAGGTGAGGGATGTAAATTTGTGCATAGATATTAACAGAGAAAGCCACAGGTTTTTAGTTACTAATAGAACAGTAAAAGTCTATACAAGCATTCTAACATTGGCTTCCACTAGTATGAATATTGGCCATATGGGAGTCAGGTCAAGATCAAGGCAGATACTCAGATTTGGAGAACAGGAAAGCAGAATCCTGAGCATATGTGGGCTCACTCCAGCAGAAAAGTCTAAACATAGATTTACTAATTTTATTTCAATGTCACAATTTAAAAATAACCAACAAAACTGACTGCTGGCTATTTTTAAAATTTTTATTTATTTATTTTTAAACTTATTATTGTTCCACCATATCCATGCATTGTTATACTATTTTTGAAATTACTCCCTTAATCCAGAGGAAAAAACTTTTTCAATGTGCATTACCAATATGCTGAATCTATATGATGTTACTTTGCAACCTTTGGCCATACCTTGCATGAAATCTCAAAATGTAAAATTTTTTTACAGAGCAAATATAACTTCTTTCTTGATTGAAAAAAAAAAAAATCTTACCTCTGACTATATTCAGAATAATAGCTCAGGAAGAAAGTGTGCATTTAGTATTTCTTTTTCTGTGTTCACCAAGGAAAGGGAGAATGTATTCACATTGGTATGTTCTATTTGTCGTCTGTAATGAATGTCATAACAGTTATCCCCTACAAGAAAAGCATGTCTCTAAAGTGTTTCTGCTGGATGGAGAAGAATGCTTATATTCAGCCCCAGTATTTTTAGCAGTCAATTCAGATCTCTAGTGTGGATGAATTGTTTTCAGGTTTTTTTGTTTGTTTGTTTTGTTTTGGGTTTTTTTTGTTTATGGTTTTTTGTTTGGTTAGGTTTTTTTGTGGGGTTTTTTTTGTTGTTGTTTTTGGTTTTGAGGTTTTTTTTTTTGTTTGGTTGGGTTTTTTTTTCAGTTTTCTTTGGGGTTTTTTGATGATCACAGGAGAGTATTAGAATAACTTCCCTTGGATTTTGTAGCTCTTCCTTCACATTTTCCCTTCCTGATTTTGTTAACCCAAGATCAGACAAGACCATTTATCTCTCATTACATCCATTGCAGATCTTTACATTTTTATCAGCTGTAGAAATATGTCCTATTGGATTAAATGAGAACCTTGCATCTATGATTAGATCATCTCTTTTTACTCTTATGTTAATGTGGTGAAACATGTCCTACACATTTTCTGTGTCACACAGATCTATGGAGAGATATAAACACCTTCTTTAAGGACTCCTGTTTGTGAGCATAGCTCCCTCCCACTCTTTCTCCTCTTTTCCCTATGGTTTAGTAGTTCTCAGTTGTAAGTACCAAAGACTTCTTAAATAATCCACAATGTGCTAGGGCATATTTGAGTGATATGTTATCTTTTATCACGAGACATGCATCTCTGCCTCATGAGAAATGTAGCTCTTGTCTACACGGTATTCATTTATTTCTTTCTGCTCCTTCAAGACACTGTAATCCAGGGTAGGCTTTAACCTCTTAGTATTCATGGTTCAATTCCCTATATTGCACTATTAGATTGGGCAATTCCCCGTTTAAATAAAGCAGTGGATTTCTCCTATCCTGATATGTTGTCTTGCTTTTTACAATTTATCTTTTGCCAATCCATTTGTTCTTAAGTTTAGCATTATTAAGCTGGCATGTTTTTTCACTAAGGAAGAAAAGAATAAAAATGTATCCATATATTTTCCTGCTGAAATTTTGTGGCTTTGTAACTTTAATTTAATTTATTTTCCATTTTATTTGCATAAAACAGCCCTTTATATATTTGTGTTACAAAACTCCTTTTGGATTTTGATTTTTTTTTAAAATTAACATTGTAAGTGTCTGTATTGCTCTGTAAAGATACATTATATTTACTATGTCTATTCATTTCAAATCTGTTCTTCTTCATATAATTTGTCCCCAAAGGCTTTTCCCATATGAAAACCTATTAAAAAAAAAAAAAAAGGGGGTAGAAAAATTTGCCATTGAAAAATCAACTGTATAAAAACCTACCATTTACTAAAAATTCCTTATCATAAAAATCACACAACAAAAATCAACTCAATCAATCCTGTTGTCAGAAGTTTAAATCACATCTTGATAGGACATTCTCTCAGAATCCTTTCATACACAAGTGAAAAAAAAGGCTGTCTTGAAATGTAAGCTGCTCTTACTAACAGGAAGGAGGAAATTTTTTTAATTACTTTTTTAATTACTTTTCTTCTTTCTTTTGTTGTCTCAGTAATCACAAATGCTGTGAAGGAATGTTGTGGAGAGAAACAAGAAGCAATCTACACTCATAAATACTGTGAAGTATCTACAGCTAAAACTAGAAAATAATCTCATATTTTGAAATACTTTTCTTAGAAGAAAATTGCACAACAGATTAGTTCAGCCAACAGAAATTTTTCTTTATACTTAATATTAACTTGCAGGTTGAAGAATTGTTCAAAGATTCATGACTGCATCCTCTCAAAGCAACTAGACAATACCACTAACTGTGTTGGAAAGCAATTTCAGGTGGGTTTTTTCATGTAGAAGCTGAACCTGGAGTATTTAATATCAAGAAGATATGTAAAGAGTGACTATAACCTCATGAATTTAAAAATGAAAATAACTTCTTTGTATCATTCACTTCATGACTACTTCAAAGGTAGATAAATGTCACAGAGCACCCACATGAACATGTGCATACATACCACGACTTATACAGAAAATAAACTAAGTATGTGCAAATTCTTAGAAGTATTTCTCAAGAAGCAGAGAAAACAGCGAAACATTAATTCAGTTTAGAAGGTCACAAAGATGTCTCAAATGGATGGAAGGATGGGCACTCATCTGATGAAAACTATTGTCACACAGTTAAAACAAGGAAACCATTGAAACTCAGACTTTGTCAGAACTACCTTGATTAGATCAAACAGGCGGTGTAACTCTTTGTGTGCAGCAGAACTAGGAGCAATGTAGAAATCCAAGTGCATTTTTTCACCCAAACCTTTAATAACTGACATCTCTCTCATTAGATTAGCTCCTGTTGGTTTTGGCATGCTTCTGGACAAGGCTGTAATAACAGGGGCAACAGATGATAGAAACAATACCAAACAAGAATGTGTAGAAGCAAAAAAGAGAGAAATAAAAGCTAAGGACAAAGTAAATAAACAAAACCAGGTAGAAAACAAAGAAAGATAATAAAAGAAATAGGAATTAGAAGTGTAAGTAAAAAACCAAACTAACTATCATGAAATGGGTTTGGACACCAAATATAATGAAGTTTATAGAAGGTATTGAAGTTATGAATAGTGTAACCATGGCAATTCTCCTTTTTTTGTTTGTTTCCTTGTAATATTGAATCCATCGAGTTACTGCATGTAATAAGCAAAAAGAGGATACAAAATACTATTTCCTGATTGTGATCCAGGGAAAGCTGAAATCAAGACATCAGAGATACATATATACAATAGATTGCAAATTTTTTCACTTATTGTCCTGAAAATATACAGCACAACTAAAATTTTGCAAGAGGAATGGTGAGTATTGAATCTGTGTGCTGACTACTTTGTGTAAAAGAAACCTCATGTATTTCTTTAAAATACACAGGACATTCTATTAGTTTAAAGAGTGCGGCAACAATGTATATAATAAAATAACGGTCATTTGCCACAAATACTTCGTTGGTACAAAGAGAAAATAAGTAGGATTTTTTACACTGACAGTACTGTAAGTAGTCACTGCAAAATTTGATTTGAAGGACTGGGACCATAACAATATCTAAAGGAAGATAGAGGTGTTATGTTATCTTCTGGTGGGTTTTGTTGGTTTGTTTTTATTTTTTTTTCATTGTTGCTTTGACCATGAAATTCACTCTGAAAATATCGCAGACTATTCTATGAGTTACATTCGAAATTGGCAAATACAGGAAGTTAAAGTTGTAATTTTCAAGAACTCGTGTCCATGTAGGCAATGAAAAAGAATTTTCTGACAAGTTTTTTGTCATGTGATCTTTGATATAAAACTGTGGACTTCGTTTCCTATCAGAGTATGGAGACATTGTTTATAATAACTTAGAATACTTATGATTTTTAAAAAGATTTAATCAATTCTAGATTGTCATAATATTTTTAATGCATGTGTGCAAAAAAAATCCATAAATGCTCATTGTTACCATAATACCAGGAAGTATTTGACTTCGTAAGGGAAAAATCCATACTACTTTGAAAAAGAACAAATACAGTTGCCTGGTAAGAGTGTGTCCATACATGCTTTTGTGAATACTTGTCTGAGAGCAAGAAAGATGAGAAAGACCAGACAAGCTTTTAAAGATGTATCTCTGTTGGGATTGAGGACATTACCCCTTCTCAACACTCCAGCACACATGGACTAGATTTATTCACGTGAACAGTCATTGTACTGACTTCTGCTGCGTAATTATACTACTTAAGTGAATACTTTCTTGCCTTACTTGATATCCTCTGTAAATTGTAACACACCTCAATAATTCTATGCTTATTCCAAAGACAAAAGAAAAAATAAAAGAAAAGAACCCAAGCAACCAAAAAAACAAACCCCAACACCCAAAAGCCAAAACCCCACCCCAAACCTTGAAATAAGAGCAGAGGTTAGTGCATTTCCCACAGTAGAGGCACACAAATGTTAGTAGTTTTTGAGCAGTAAAGGTGCTTTCAGGATCTGAGCATTCCTTTAAAAAACACAATGTTGGAAAGAAGGACAAATGTACAATTTCTTTATTTCAATAAAAATCCAGTCATCTTCATCAATATCTCAATTACTCCATTACATAGTTTTCCTAAAAATTTTAGAAAAATTACTTTTAAAATATAAGATTAGCCAAGCCATTAGGACATTTTAAAAACACATGATCAGTCTTAGTTTGTAATAGGTGAAAAGCCATCAGTGATAAACCCAGAAACAAGATCATGACAGTGAGAAAAACATACTAAAAATTTGCAAGAAACAAGCATGAGAGATGAAGAGTCATAGAAGCCAGCTCTTGAATTCAGAAAATAAGTGCCTCCTCCCCAGAAAAAAAGTGGAGCAAAAAGTCAGACAGAGAGATTGAAAATAAATGCCTAGCACAGTGCCATGTTATGGAGTATTCAACAATAACATACTGTATGTAAGTTTAGAAATCAGAGGGACTTGATAGATACCCATCTTTAGGTCCCTTTTTGCCCAGAAAATGACTAGGTGTTGAGCCTCGGATGTTCAGCAAGTACATTTCCTCCAGCTTGAAGAATGCATCACATTAATTCAATTTTAAAAATCTGTTGCTCATTTACCTTCAAGTTTCCAGAAACTGAAAATTGCTTAAAGGCTTAATGTAAAAACAAACCAAGGTCAATACTTCTAACATTGAAAAAGGGAATATTAGAGTAAGAAAGCAGATTAAGTAGTCTTTTTTTCCTTCCTTTTTCCCTTTAGAAATACCATAGGGTATTATCTTAGTTTTAAAGAAAACTTACAGTTTAACTTTCAACGTAATACTCAAATAATCATATTGGACCTGGTGATCTTTCTATTGAATTTAATGGAAAAATTCTCATAGATTTCAAAGTAGGCCGAACCAGAGCTGTTATACATTATTGATATGTAAAATTATGACAGAGACATTAGTGAAGCATTTTTCAGTGCATTTTTGCATGTTTTCAAGTAAGAATATTAATTATCTTGATTATTTCCATGGAGAATAATTATACACAACTCCGAAGCTCTTATCAGTGTAAATATTAAAAAGAGAGAATATATAAACAGATTACACTAACAAAATATCTTTGGGCAATTTGAATAATTATCATACACACTGCTGCTGGAGAACTGCCTACTTTTAGAGTTCTACACCTGCTACTTTAAACTCACTTTTGGCTCTGAACTTCGTAAAAAAATTACACTATCACATACAAGGAAGATCAAGACTTTAGTCGGCATTGCATGCTTTAAAGTATTTTCCTGGGAAAATCATTAGCTTAAAAATGTATTATAAACATAATAGATACTAGAATGTCTCTATAAATTAACAAAACGGAATAGTAATTATATTTCCAAACTTAAGAGAATAACCTTTTTCATCTTTGTGGAAAGATTTTAATCTGAATTATAATTTCAGCCTGACTATTATGCCAGAAAAGAGAAATTTGTAGTTATTTTTTTAGGATATTCACATTAGTTTTGCAATTCATGAGACTTGAATTTCAGTTTGAGATTGAAGGTGTATGTCAGTTCAGTTAAAAGTACTCAGGACTTCATAAGTCTTACCTGCCAACCTATATAGATTTTGTGGATATCTCATTTTAGGTGATAGCCAAAGTCTATTTTAGACATTTTTTTTATCCAGCCTCCAGAAACTTAAAATGAAGCATTTAGGTGTAAGTATCCATATTTAAGTCTTACTTATGTTCTGCGAAGATTTCTAAACAATGCAGTCAAAGTATGAGCAGTGATTCAACTGATAATTCACAAAGCATTTAAACTAATTTGCTTAAACTTAGGTGTCTAGTACTATTTACGATGTCTTATGATGTTCTAAATTCCTGAATAAGACTTATAGATATGATACAAGTTGCACAGAAGACGTGTCTTTTTGACTGATGGGAGCAACATGGTCAACACAAAGGGTACAAACTGTCTCTCAGCTGTCTCTCAGCATTGCCTGACCTGAACTGATCCTTCAGGGTAAACTGAATTTTCCCTTGAATGTGATGACCTGCATTTATCTACATATGTGTATGTCCGGGTGAGCTAATCTGGAGCTCAATACCATCTGAGAACTTTTCCAAGAAATGCAAAATTGATACACACATGTACGAGTGCCAGGTTAGACAGTTACCACTGAGATCTAATCTACAATCTCTTGCATAATCAGTTTCTGTAGCTCAAATGATTTACAGTAGCTGGTTAAACTAATAGTTTATGAAAATTCCTGAATTAAGAGTACTGAATCCTTAAACGATCACTAGGCATTACATGCTAACAAATATTAATTAGCACCTTAATTTATTCCTTTACAGACTTAGAATTCAATTTTGCGTATGACAACACTGATGGAGAGACATCCTTCTTATACAGCTCAGAGTTTTAGTTTTCACTAGGAGGGAGAGATATGATACATAAGTATTTAATGGTTCACAAGAGAACATTTTAAACCAGAGCAATATTTGAATATATTATTTCATTTAGAGAACATTATTTAGCACCTAGATAACTTCTAGAAACTGAAGATGCTGCTTGAAAAGATGCTAAACCTAAAGCATAAAATCTCTCGTTGGCTACAAACTGGTGTAATGCCCAATGACTTCAGTGGTCTACTCTGCAGCTGTAAAGAGGGTTAGTACCTAATTTTGAGACATGTTTAATTTAGGACAATGTCTGTCTGTCTGTCTATCTGTCTGTCTGTCTGTCCATCCATCCATCCATCCATCCATCCATCCATCCATCCATCCATCCATCCATCCATCCATCCATCCATCCATCCATCCATCCATCCATCCATCCATCCATCTCTCTATCAAAGTAATTAAGGAATTAAAAGACCAGGATAAAGGCAAGGACATAAAAGGGTTGTTCTTTTGCAGGACTGTGCTTTGAGGAAAGTTTATCAAAGTCTTTGGTGTTTTTGTTACCTGAGATACTTTTAGATCAGTCAGAAATGCTGCACACATCCCTTGATGATACTTCTACTGTTATATTTCTGAGACTAGAGGCTTGTCTTTGGGGACAGGCAAAACCCCAAGGAAGCCATGTGAAAAGATAAACAGGGAAGCCAGAAGGATAGTTATTTCTCTCATACTCCTTCATCTTCTTAGGCCTCAAAATATATTTCATACTGAAACATAACATGGGTATAGAAATACCAATTCAGATAATGAGGCAGACTATTACAGAAAGAGATAAACATGCACAGAAGTCAATTCAATAAGGACACGTTAAAATTGCACCTTGCAGGGGACGTCAGGGCTTTAGGCTGCATGAGCAAATTTTGTAGTTTGAAAATGTTTTCAGTTACTCTCTCATATTTCCCTAAATTTTGTATGCATGAAAAATGTGTAGCAATATTTGTGAATTATATTTTCCTACCAGCATTAAATGTTAAAATTAACTGCTGCTTAGCCCATTCTCCATATTTCAGTAGTTTAGTCTTTCTTTCCCACCTCAGCAGTGTCAGTGAATGTCAAAGAAATGAAGATTAGCTTGTTTTGCAACTGAGATACCACATTACTGGTCTCTTTCAGAAAATACTATCATTTGCTATTGGGTTGGTTTGATCTCAGTTCACCAACCTAGAAATGAAACGCTCCTACCCCATTATTTATTCTTCCAAATTAGTTTGCATTAGCCATTCACTTTAAGGCCACAATAACTGTAACAGACTGACAGAAGACTATGTCATGTTTACTATATGATGGATGAAATAAAGTAGATTGTATCATCTTCTGAAACTAAAGTGGAAAGATACAATGGTTAAAAAGATGGCAATGTCTAGTATATGGGAAAGGAGCAAATACTTCTGTCTTCAGCTTTACCTTTTGATGGCTATTGAAATACTGACTGGTTCACTGTCTTCCAAACCAGGAAACTTGGTTTACCCAGCATCCCATGTGAGAGAAATCTCTTCCCATTTCGAGCTATAAAAGGAATAGAAGACAGAAGCAGCACAAGACCCATGGACCAAAAGCATAATGGATATAGTAAGCAAATTAAAAATTAAATTCTCTCACTTCAGTTCATTTAAGTTGCACTTCCAGTTCTTTTTGGTCAGCCACCAGAAGATATCTAATTCTTGGATATATCAACTGATGTAGGCTATGATATGATTAAGAGCTCTTTGTAAACTGTCTTTTTATTGCTTCTCTGAGCTACATCAAATACTCTCTCCAGTCTATCTAGAGTGCTGGGTCTTGAGCTGTATTTTCCTTTACAGGAGTATAGTGAGTGGATTAGGCTAATCTTGGTGAAAGCTCTAGAAAGACCTGTGAAACAAATACAAGTGAGTGTGTAATGAAGAGGAAACAGTATATAGTAGCGTTAAAAATCCTTTCTTTTCACTCTTGGTCCAGGTCCTTTGTCCTTTAGCCATTCTACACCTTTATCTAAGGTTTGTATCAATTTTTGCATGCTTCAGCACAAATGATTAGCAGTATTATTCCCAAAACCATAAACTATTGCTCCTATCACTGTAGGTTGCAGACTCTCTTCACTTTTCTTCATAATAGAAATATTTACTTCTAAATAATTCATATATCATATTAAGATCCAGGTTAAAAGCAATGCTTACAAGCTCACACTTAAAGGCATGCTAAGGATATGTTAAGCAAAGAAAGAACAGCACGGTTCCCACATAGCCTGAAGGAATTAATTTCTTATTTTCCTCTTCCAGTCTCCATGGAAATCTTTAACATCAATTCTGTCAAGATGTTCTTTAAACACAGAAATCAGCACATGAAGTTGCCAGAACACTGAATTAAATAAAAGTGCACGATTCTATAGGCATAAATCCCAGAGAACAAGGTTATAAAACAAAACAAGAACAACAAGTGGTTCCAGTTCATCTCACACTATTAAATAGGTCAGTGATTTCTGTCCACAGAGTCATGGCCAACTTATCTCTTCCAGCTCAAAGGAAGATGTGTTAATTGCACAGCGAACAGTACATGATGTTTTACCATTCACTAAGAATTCTCTGGCCTGAATTTCACCTCTGTCTGAGATTACTGCAGCTTGAGCTGAAATGTCTGAAATTAACTGAGCCACAGAGAATCACAATCAAATTTCAGCAGCTAACCATATAATAAATGTATTTCAACATCAGCACACATGGAGTATATACATTTAGTTTTAAAAAATGTATATGGGTTATGGCTTAGAAATCACATTAATATTTATGCAACCTCTTCACTAGGACAAGCTGTTGCATTAAGGTTACAATTGCCATTAAATCAGTGGGTGACCACATAGCTGTGATGCAGAAGCAATAATTGCCACACATTTGTATCATCTCCCTTGGCCATCCTTCTGCTGATTTAATGGAGCCTGGGGTGACTACAGTCATCTCACATTTCTGAAGTAGAATAAACAGAACTGCAGCACTCAGTGAACACAACTATTTTTTTGCAGGCAGGCTGAGTGACAAAGCATGCAAACCTGGGCTGCCTGCACTTGCCTGGCTGTCAGTGGATGAATGCGGGGGGGAAACTGTGTGTTGCAAATTATTTCTGGGTTAAAAATAAACAATCCATGAACCAAATACAAAATTATAAGTTAATGATAGGCTTACCCTCATGCTCCATATCTAAGAATTCCCCCTATTTAATGAGTACAGTAGTGAGTTGTATGCTTAGAAATGAATTTTCAGATAGCTGAAAATGCTAATCATGTCAGTCTCCACCTTCTGAGAAAAGCCTAGAGACACTGACAATTTTTGAAGGACCTACTTTGGTCCTGTTTCATAGCTTCTGGTAAATGCAAGTTCTTGTGACACAAGGGAGCACAAGAAATATGAAAAAATGTAAATTGATAGACTGTTTCTTTTATCATTTATATCAGTGTGTGAGAGTAGAGGTGATCAGGGTGTGCTCTGAGATGCTATGTCATAAACATTTTTGTCGAATATAAATTGGACAGAGAGTGATATGCTGGGAGATGAGGGACATGAAAATGTTTGTTTAGTTACCAAACTTCCTATTCCTACCAAAACTGTTGACCTATACTTTCATACTGGAGGTATTTCACCTAGTGATGTAATGATGTGACTTCCTTCAGTAGTCATAGTGTGATTTCCTCTTAACAGACACCAGTTACTAAAAGGCGAATCATAATCATGTGACCACATGTTGAAGACATGAGCAGATGTTAAACCTTGACAATGATCCATTTAGCAAGATCAGCCTGAAGAAGTGAATCAAAGGGGTATCTTAACATGGAGAAATGAGACAGCAGTGGAACTGATTAGTCTGTAACACTGAAAATCATCTTTGAACCAGTGTGTTGACACTGAGAATGTTATTTCTCTGATTTCTAAACAAGTACATAATCACAAGCACTTAGCATAAATTTCCATCTCAGTATGTATTTGGATATAAATAAATGACTGGATTGTTCTCAGCCATTTTGGGAAAAAAAAAAAAAAAAAACAACCACAAAAATAGATTAAAATATAAATATAGAACACAGTGTGTTTTGTAAAAATAAACCCCACACTTTAATACATACCTTAGCTCAAATATTGTTAAAATTTTACAGTAGGAAATGGTATACTGTTTATTCTCATATTAAGTCTTACCATCCATGCATAGGTGTATGAATCAACACATACAGGTAACCAAAGGCAGCCACCAAACCACAGCTGAAATGCAAAGAGTAGATTTATTTCATTGCCTCACTGACAATGCCAGGCAGCAGAGACACACAGGCATACACAGCCTCCGTTAGGCTCAGCTCATCCTAGCGACCGGGGCGGGTCCTGCTGCCTGCCCCAAGATATCAAAGGCTTTATCACAAGGCTGCGCTTTTGTGATCTCTCTCCCTCCGAGCAAGAGGCTCAAGCATGTCTGTGGGAGCGTGCTATCTCTACACAGGAATTCTGCTTCTCAAAACAGGCAGAGGATTAACAACAGTAGGTATAATAAATGGAGTTTTCCCATGCTGACAGTCTGAGAATAAGTCTCTAATTCATTTGTTCTGCTTATAAATATATAATACTTTTTATACCATATTATAACAGTACAAAAATTCTTAGCAGTTAATGTTGTATCCCTCTGTCCAACTTCACCAATGATAAACTCCACATTTTTTACATTATATCAAGAGGAAGGCTAATTAACCCTGATTCATTTATCTTTATATTTATTTAATGGAGTTGTAAAATCAATACATGAAACTGCTTATTATTTTCTGATTCTACAAAAAGAAGCTAAATCCAAATAGGACATTACTACTATATACTAGATAAGAATGTAAAGATAGGTGGACATTTGATTTGACAAAGTAATTTCTTAGAGTCTTGTTTTATCTTGAAAGGCTGTCTTTGGGAATATGATACATTATCAGTTGTCCTCCATTTAATTTTTTTGTGTCCCTATAAATTAAGTATGCTAATTTATGCTGCATAATGAAAGATTAAATTAAAAACTGTAGTCCTGACCTATTATACCCTTCTTATTTGCATGAATTTAATATATAATTCTCTGTTCTGTAAGGACTTATGAACATGTTTAACTTCTTTCACCTCAGTAATCTTTAATGCAACGTAAAGGTAAACATATTAATATGTTTATTTAAGAATTAATAAAGAATAAGATCCTAAGAAAATACTGGAGACATCTCCTAAATACAGTAAGTGGTTCTATATTTCCTTGGATATTAAGTAGAAACTATTGAACATAATGGGATTTACAAACCAGCAAACTTAATTAAACTTACTGGAAAAATCTCAAGTTACCTCATTGAGTTTTAAATCAGACTGTTTATACATTGATAACTTGTTTTCCTTGTCATTCAATAACATTGCACAATTTTAACATTTATCTCAGTAGGAGGAGGACTATCCCTTCAGATTTCAAATCTTTAAGCTCATTTGAGAAAATCCCTAAATTAAGGATGAGTACATCACTGATGTATCTTAAATGATGAAAAGCTGTGATTGCCACACGTTCATACTCTTAGCAAAAAAAAAAAAAACAAAAAAACCCAAAAAACAAACAAAAAAACCAATACAATGGAAAAAAGAATATTTTATTGTCTTTTTGAGGATGACAGAATCAAAACCAATGCAAGTTCTGGCTTTCTCTAATGGAAAGTCATCTGTATGTTGTCTAGAGAGACTGGGCCTTGGCAGTACTACAAAAACCTTAAATTCTTCATTCAAGTCAAAGTTGCTGTTTGTGCCAGTGGTTTAGTATCTCTGATGTAGTCTCATGTAACATTTCTCAGATTCTCATTTATCTCAATATTTGGTTTCCAGCATTTACTTCAGTTCAAAAACTATTAGATTTCTGCAGGAATCCCATTGCAGAACAGATACAATTTTTACTGTGATCTCTGAGTGTTTTATTATGCACCACTTGGGTTAGCGATTGCACTGAAATTTTAAAATCTTTGTGCAGTGCCTCATCTCTGAATCTCATTTCTCAATTTGAGAATCAAAATTGCCAAGAATTTCTTGAGCTGACAGCCAGAGCCTTATTTCACTTCTGCTTTAAATCTGCTGTAGCACATGGCTTACTCTATTTTCTTTGTGTGTTTGGGGCTGCACAGAGTTCCTGCTGAGGTTCTGATATGAGTGCAAAGCAAAGTCGGCTCCTAAAAGAAATTAACAGCCCTCTTATTGCTAATTAAAAGCTCTTTGCTTTCGCTCCACATGGCCATTGCAGCTGCTTCACATCCTCTCAATGTTTCGAAAACACATAAATTCAAAGACAATATTGTGAACAGCACCTGGCACTTGCTGCACCTGCCGTGATGAGACTATATTTCATTCTGTCAGTAAATTAAAATTCTCCAGAGCTGAAAAGGATGCTTTTTTTCTCATTCAACCTCTTCCATTGTCCCCAGTGGTAAAGAGACAGTAGTTTTGCTTCCATTTTCGATACTAAATATATCATATTGTTGTTTGCTTCAGTGGTGCAGACACCTGCCTCCTGCTGTAAATGTTGTGTTCCACTTTGGAAAGATTTCCCCAGGGTTCCACGTTCAAGTATTGGCTTGTAACTATGGCTTAATATCGTGTCAAAATCTCTTAAGGAAGATGCAGCTTGTCAAGTCATCTCAGGACTGAACCTCCATCTAGTGAAATTCTGAAAATATCCTTTGAGTGTTTGAAGCATCAGAAGACAAATAAAGGGCTAGCAAGTCATTTGTAAAGATAATAGCTAACAGCATGCATTTTCCCTTTCCCTCCCCCCTTTTCCATTAATGTTGATAAAGGGAGAACAGCAGACTACAGATCAGTGATCTTTGTTATTTATATTCAGGTCAAAGAAAGTTCCAAACTTTTGTGTTTTGAACGTGGCAGAAAAATGGCAGCAAGGAGAAAGAAAACCTCAATCAAATTGTCGTAGATTCAAGCTCTGATATTTTGATCTCAGAGCTTCTTTTCACAAAAGAAATGGCAAGTAGGACATTTTTCACTGTAAAGAATTTAACAGAACAGATTTTGGCCGGGTCCTTGTGGTAGAATGCTTCTGTGTTAGCTACAGTACTGGAGTATTTTTTTTTTTAATAAAGCCACAATACTTGTATTAGAAGTGGGACTAAAATAGAAATTCTTGTGCTGGATTTTAGTATATGATAGGAGAGAGTTTCCCAGTAACTTTTCTTAGGGGATATATGGGGAAGGTATTCACATAATCTCAAAGGGTACGTGTCCCCTTTTTCATTTGTTTTTGAGATTGAGGAAATGGTTCTCTACAGAAATATTAACCTCTTCCCAGATTTCTATATAGTTCACAGATTTGTACTAATATTCCCCAACAAAGGGAGAAAACCAAAAACCAACAACAAATCCCAACACCACTTTGGATTAAAACCTAGTATGCACAAGGGACTTTATTTTAGTGTTCTTTTTCACCATAATAGTATCTCTTGAACAAGATAAGGATAAAAATATACTACTCAAGAGAAGCAAAAGAACTTCAATAAATTACTGTTTCTTTCCTTTCCCAAACTTGTCACTTTCCGTCCTCAACTAGAGTCCTTATAGCAGAGCCAAACGTAAGTCTGCAGGCTTGAAGGGGTGTGGACATGCTTGGCATGAATGCAAAATCTGACAATTTAACACATACCATGGTAAACTCTTTATGGAAGAGGCCAAGGAAAACTCAACAGTTCCAACTCAGCAAAGAGCATGACACAGAGAAAAGGAAATGCTAATATTTGACTGAAAAGTCGCTGTAGATAAAAGGGAAATAACATTTGGCCAGTTGAAATCCTAAAAAAAGTATTTTTGATATAATGCCTGCTATTCATATATAATTTCTAACACTAACAGACCTTCACTAACAGGTCTGAGTGAATTTTACTGAAGGTTGATCAAACCTATGTGAATTCATAGTACCCTCCTTCAGAAGACACACATGAGAACTGAATATTTGATTGATTATTTTGGAAGGTTACTTTGTGGGCTTCACTACACTAAGACATAAAATTTATGAAATCCCTAGGAAAGAAAGTGAAAGGTGTATATGTTACGTCTACCAAGCAAAATCTTCACAGTTTTTTTTATAGCTGTGGTCAAGTAGGAAAAGAATTCAATTTCAATTTTTATAATGTTGAGCTTGTTTTCAAACATAGAACAATTGAGAAAGTATGATTAAAAAAAAAGCGCCAGTCAGAGAAACTTCTAAAACAGCACAAAATATAGTTAATACTTTGTTAAATTCTCAAGTCTATATCCCATAATGCCATTATACTGAATTAGAAGATGATATTTCAAACGTCTATTGAAATCATTAGATAATTAAATCTTTTCAATGTTCAGCCATTTCTAATGTTTACTCTTTCTTTAAAAAAGTGTGATAGATTCTTCAGGTGCTTGTATTCCTGATCACCTCTAGTTTCAGACAGTATTAGTGCATCTGGGTCACCATGAGAGATTTTAATATATAGAAGTAATCACATTTCCTTCTTTTTTCATTATTTTTCCCAAATTTCTTTTGAAAAGTCATAGGCTTTTTGTAGGATATTTCAAAGATGAATACTATTATGATGCCATCATTTAAATCTATTGTTAAAGTCATATAGTTTTAAAAACAATATCTGTTGAATCTGTTTTTGTTTTTCTTTACATATGTCTCAAAAGAATATTTAACATATCCTTGATACTAATTTGCTTTTCTCCACCAGTCTTCAACCTCAGATGTTAAAACCAATCATGTAGTTTTCCATGCATCATGTACCTTTTATTTTTTTGCTAACCATTTGAAGCAGTTTGTTTACTTTATTTCCACTTCATTGAAGATACTCACCAACATCACAAAAAATTACTTTTAAATAATTGGGGGTTTAGAAAAGATTTTCTTAGATACATTTTCTTTCTTGGTGTGTCAAGACACTTTTCTAAAGAAAAATGCAGCTCCAGCAAACACAAATACTTTATTTATCTACTTTGTTTTGTTTTTTTCTTTTTTTTTTTAAGTATTTCACAAAATGCTGGAATGTTTTTAACTTGGAAAAGCTAATCTTACTTGTCTTCTTAATTCCCCCTGTTTCATTTTGTCTCTTAGAAATTATTTACCCACAAATAATTCATTTGAATATTTATTTTAGTTTTATATTTAGTAACAAATGAAAATGTTCAAAATTTAGAAAAACGCATTATTTTAACTGTAGAATGTCTTAATTTAAAAACAGTATTTTAGTCAAGTTTATGGCAGTTTTTGATTCTCTATCAAACTTTGGGAAAGCTGATAGATTTCTTCACAAAAGAAGTCGACTTGTAGTGAATACTGTTTATGGACAATAACGTCTTTATTCGCAGTTTCTGCTTCCTTCTCTATTCCTGTCATAGTTCATTTTTCACAAAGGTTAAAACATTTTTTATTTTCCTATACTCCTGTGTTGCTTTATTGTGCATTTGGCGTGGTATACAACTAATTAGCAGTGAACACGAGTCCTTCTGAAAATACTCCTCTGAACACCAACAACCTATTCATAGTAGGTATGAATACCATAACACCTGCAAGTTACAATGTGAATATTGTTTGAATACAGAAAAAAATCTTATATGTTAAGTAAAAGCATCATTGAAGAAAATTAAATTTTCAAGCTCAAAAGACCTTTTCAGTATGTATTATGTCTTATATACAAATAAGAAGGAGTGTTTGAGTGATCTCTCAGTCACATGATCAGTCATAGAAGGAATAACACCTGGGACTCCTAGATCCCATTGCTATACTCTAAGTTTCCCGTGGTGTTTCTCTTTCTTTTTGTTGTTTTTTTTTGCAACACCATTAAAATTTATATATAAGTAATAGAAGAGGTGCTGAGTTGAAAGGTGCTGTCTATAAATTATTGATATTATATAATAGAATGACTGAAATCGGACTAAGTAAAGAATTAAGTGAGGCAAACATCACCTAATCAATGTGAGTTTATCAAACAGCTTCTGTTTGCTTTGATATTAAAAGTTAATTTAGATAATATCACTCATGTAGTACACCTACTTTTTTTTGCAAGGCATTTAACTTGATAAAAAGCATGAATTTAATGAATAAATTTGACTGATAAAACTTCATGTAATATAAATTAAATGGATTATAGAACAGGCATCAGACAAATTTCAGAAGGTCATTCCAAAAAGGATATCATTATTAAAATATTTGAAACAATTGCTGGTGTCATGTCATAATCAATTCTTGCCTTTCTCTATGTCATTAGTTATTTGCATGAAAATAACAAATCATCAATGACAAAGTCAACAGTAAGTAAAAAGTCGCTTGTAGGGAAATGCCTGGATTGCATAGTAGAGTGGGAAGACACAGCAATAACATTTTGCAATGATGAATTATAAGTGACAATGAATTAAGATACACTTTCTGTGTGAGATCTCTATCTGTGTAGAATCAGAGATTCTAGAAAGGCCAGGTTGATCACAGCGATAATGATTAAAAGATGAACTTTCACTGTGTTCCAGTGGCCAATAGAACTAACACAAACCTTGGCCTACTTGGACACTGAGTTTAGATCAGTAAAGTTGGTGTCCACAATTCAAGTTGAGAGATCTGAAGAGAATTGCAAGTTTGCAGAAATAAGTTGCAAATAAGGTGATTACAATGTTTAAACCACTCTCAGAAGCAGAGATAGACTGTGAGTTCAGCTCTATGACAGATAAAGATTTGATGCAATCCAAATTCTGGAAGATAAAGATGAATAAATTAGACATAAAGCCCCCGTTTTTAAGAATGGAAATATTTACTCACCGGAAAATTTAAAAAGTTTTGTGGCAGATGGAACAACAAGCCCATGTAATTGACAACAAAATTGCAAAAAGTCCTGATGTAAAAGGGTATTATATTTCAGACCAGAAGCAAGTCAAAGGGGTACTGTGGTTTATATTATGGAAGCATAATTAAAATATCTTAATAATCTATTCAGTGAATTAATATTTTGAAATCTGTGCACATCAAAGAGAAATAGATCTTCAGATTTCACTAATGATGTTGAGTTTGTATCTGGCAATTAGGCTACAGCATTTTAACATGACTTAAAATCTAGCAAGTGCAATGCAAACACAAGAATAAATAGATCTTTTTTGAGATGTTTCATTTTTAAAGTTTTATAACTACCAGTCAGTTTTGAAAATCTAGTTGTAATAAAAAGACATGTAGAGGCTTCCATGCTTCATGAATGTTGTAACAAAACAGGCTAATTAGTATATTTGTGCTAAATTGATGAAACTGAAGAGTAAATAGATTTTTGTTTTACATGGCTTAATTTTGATCCTTGTGGATTTTTTCTGATACAAAATTTACCAANGTTCTTTTGTGGATTTTTTTTTATACAAAATTTACAAAAAAAAAAAAAAAAAAAACAGTTTTGTCCAGTGAGAATCATACTTTAAATTTTGTTAACTTAGTAGACTTCTCTTCCCTCTAGATGTTGGGCCAGGATTTATAAATATTATTTCAGGCAGCTGGGAAAATTCTTTTCTCCTTTTCCCTTTTTATTGGTATAATTTTCTTTAAAACTCAATGCTATACAAAAGCTTTCTGTCTTGTCCCTGTCAAGGAAAATGACCGAATACTATTTCATGCTTAAATTGTCAAAGCATGTATTCTTATTGTCCAAATGTCTTTGAAAAATTAATTTCCTTCATTGTCACAGTAACACAAGGAAACCCATTTGCATAAAGTAGCTGGGTACTTGTTGGGATTTTTCTAAGCGTGGTTTCCCAGGGCTTTATCTAAGGCCTACCAAAGACAATAGAAGATTTAAACTGATATCAATGTGTACTGGAAGAGAAAACATTCAGGATATTCTCGCATGAATTGTACAGGAAAAGATACGCCATACAGATACCATGAACCAAAATGAACCTCTGTCATCAGAGCTCGGTTGCTGATACTAAAGGATATTTTATTCCTTTAGACACAGAAGACAAATTGTATCCAGACCATCTTCTGTGATAACATGGTTTAGACACTGCCTTTACTGAAAAGCAAGCACCGAGTTCATTAAACACCAAGTATGCTGACTCATGGGAATATAAATAACCTTTTCTCTGATTATATCAGAGCAGGCATCTCTTTTGGGATGATAGGTACTGCAGTGGATCAAGGAGGTGCTTAGAAGCTAAGCAACAGCGATATACTTCAGACCTTCTCAAGACTGAACGTTTTTCCATTTGGGATGCCAAATTCCATTTGAGATTCTTGCAATCAGAGAAATGTGTTAAGTGTACCTTTCAAAAAATTGCCTTTTCCATACCACTTTGTTTAAAAGTAAAGGTTTGGAGTTTGGATTAAATATTCTTTTGTTGGTGGCTCAAATATGTCTTTAGTTCAAAATATTTTTACATATTTCTTCTAATTAGGACTGTATTGCTCCTTTTATAAAATTCCCCTTCCTTTGTCAGGAAAAAGAAAAGAAAAAAAGTTGACAGTCAAAAGTTTATCTTTTTCCTTTTTGGCTATTCTGGTAGTAATGAAAATTAAGTACAAGGGTTGTATCTGTAACCAGATAATCTGTTAGCATTTAACATTAGAGCTCAAGTAATGGATTTCTGCATGAAGAATTTACAATAGAACCCAAAAGGAACTGACAGTTATTCTGGAATTAAAATGTTAGCACTCTTTTTCTGAATGTGGACTGTTATAAGTATGGAGTCCAAACTATTAATGTTATAAGAAGTGTAATTTACTTTAGAAAATGGGATATGTCAAAAAATATTAGCGAAGCAGCCTAAGAGAAAGAGACATTCTGATTGTCAGACTATTTTTAATGTTGTTTAATATAGTTGTACCAAAAAAAAGCTGAATTCTAAGAAGTATCCTGACCTACATTTCTATCTTTTTCACAAGCTGGTTGCCTTTTGCATCTTTTAGAACTGTATTGCCACCCACCATAATGATCACTTCCAAAATACAAAGTACAGCATGAATAGGGATCTTTAAATGCATGGCATGTTGAGAGAACTTCTTAAAGCACGGGTGACCTGAAGAGATATGAACTACATCAAGCTATGCTCCTGTTTGCTTTCTGAGGCATGCAGGTAAATTGAGTGTCAATGCTTTTCTACCAATAGACTCTAAAAAAATCATTTTGCAAGCTGTTACTGTAAAGATCTTACACCTCCTTCATTAAAAACATAGAGACAAACTTTTCAAACAGAACAAAAATCATAATACCAGCTCACATTTATCAATAGTAAGGTTCAGAAACACAGTTTCCAATTGTGTTTCCAGCCCTTTTGGGAGATTATCACATCTTTAAAGAAGCAAAGAAGTTGTTCTTTCCTGTTCTGCAGCTATTCAGGCATACTTTTACATACTGATCCCTGTTCTTGTCTTCAAAGAAGGACAGGTCAGGTTCCTTTGGTACAGAGAGGAGTAAGATTAAAAAAGTAAGTTAAAAAAAAAGTAAAGAAGAAGCGGAATTGTACCTGAATGTCTGTTATGCAACCAAGCTGAGTACATGCTGCCAGGCTTCCACTTGATGTCAATGTTGAGACCTATGCAAAAGTCAAATGTTATATGAGATTCTTCAGATGGAGTGCCACCTATTTCTTGTTGACTTATGATTCTCCCTTTTTTATCCTAATTATAGTGTCAAAGGTGTTTCTCAGGTTGTTTTGAGGAGGGCTACTTGGGGCAGCTGGTTATGGAGACAAATTTTCTCTCATGCAAAGAGAATGGCAACTTTGTATCACCGTTTACGCCAGTATAAAATTATTGCTTTAAATTTTCTGGTTTTCCGTGATGTCCATCTTATCCAGCCTGATAATTCCACCTATGTCAGGATATATCAGATAAGTCTGAAAACTTATCTGATAAGAAATTTCATTTCACATTTTAAACCCCCTGATCTAACAGACAATTCAGATTTATGCCAGTCATGGGGAAAATTACGACGTAAATTCTTAGAGAAGATACAAAGGAAAAGTGAGGAATAATAAGGAATGGTAAATCCTGCTAGATAAACCTTATTTCTTTCTGTGACAAAATGACTACCTAAAGGGAGTAGTATCTATCATTTACCTTGACTTTACTAATGCTTTGACACATTAACCTAGCAATATTGGAGAAATAGGATTGGATGGGTGGACTAAAAGGTGAATGAAAAACTCACAGAACTACTTTTTGACCCTGCAATGAGAGGGCAGAGATCAAGGTTTTAAAGTCCAACTGATAATGAGCCATGAATGTCATGAACTGACACTGTTTAATGTCTTATCGACAATTTGGAATATGGGACACAACACATCATCATTACATCTGTGAATAAAGCCAAACTAGGGGGAATGGCTTAGTGTGCTGGATATCAGGGCTGCCTTTCAGAGGTACCTTCCAAAAGATGGAGGATTGAGTTAACAGAATCCTCATGAATTTCAACAAAGACAAATGTGACATCTTGCTACTCAGCCAGCGCATCCCCTGACATCAGTGCAAGTTGGTAACAGACTTTTGCAGAAAGGAACTGAGAGTCCAGAGAAGGAGAATTTAAAATTTAGTGCAAACAGGTTGAGAGAATTGATAAGTCACCTCTACTCAGCCTCAGTGAATTTGCATTTGTAACCCTGCCTCCAGGTTTCAGCTTCCCCATGCAATGTAGAGGTTGACAAACCTGAGAAAGACTGAAAGAAAACCATTAATGCAATGAGAGCTCCAGACCAAATGATATACAAGGAAAAGCAGAAGAAATTTGGTTTGTTTAAGAACAGAAATCTTACAAAAAATGCAATTGTAGCCTTCCCCTACCTAACAAAATGATTACAGAAGTAATAGAAGCTGACTTAATTCAGGTTTGCATAATGGAAGCAACAGGCTGCAACAAAAGAAATTCTTATTGCATATTGGGGAAAAAAAAATCACAGTGAGAGGAACAATCACATGTTATTCAGATAAATTGGTCATTCTGGGAAATTTTAAAAATTCATTTGGAAAAGTTCACAGGTACCTTGATGTAACTTGGAATCTATTTTTTCTTTGAGAAGGATGTTGAAATAAATCACGTCATGCCTTTTAATCTTCACCTTCCGTAATTCTGTTATTCAAACACCTCAGGACTGAATTACAAGAATAGCATGCAGAATCCCAAACAAGCCTACAAAACCCAGGAAATTTATGTCAGAATGGAAAGAGTATGGATTTGGTTGGCATTTTTGGGTTGGGTTGAGTTTTTCAAAACTTTATAGTATATGACTGGTTTCTTACTGCTACAGAATCTGTGAAATGCAGGAGGGTAAGGCAATTGCACTGCATTTAAATTCCCAGCCCAAGTTGGCTCTACTATCAACAGAAACTCTGTATTTTCTCCAAGAGCTACTCTTTGCCTTATTTTTTTCTCCATCAACTGAGACTACTCAGAGTATAATCTGCTGGTTTCGGACTAATTAGCTTTTCCTCTAAAGTTAGATAGGTCCATATTAACCCCTGATTCACTTTTTCTTTTTTTGATATCAGTTGTGTATGTGTTAGCTTTCTGCCTTCAGTTGTCGAGGAGTTTCCCTGCAAGGCCTTTCAAATTTACAAGTCTCTTAAAAGGCTTATAAAGACAGAATTGATCTTTGACCTCTTGATTGACTTCTCAAAACACCCTGTCTTGCACAACTACTAGCTCTGATTTATTAGAGGAAAAGTATTTGTATAATTCCATAAAATAATAATAACCTTTTCCTTACAGGCCTTCAGATTTTTGCTGCCATGACATGACTTTTCCTTCAAAGTCAAATCCCTTTTGTCTAATGAGCCACTGTTCAACACACTGTCAATAAGGTGCTGGTTCTTAGCCTTAAATTCTTAACTGCCTCATTCTTCCTATTCATTTCAATGTAAAGAAATACATGTAGGCAGAGTTGAAGTTTTTGAATGCTAAGTTTTAAAATGTGACATACAAAGAAAGCACTAAATTTAGAAGCTAGCAAAATTTTTGTGAGTACTATGCACAATCACCCATATCAGGTGATTTGTGAGCTGTTTCTTTCCCTGTCTTTGTGCTGCTTCAAAAGTAACCTGGTGCATAATTTTATCTGTGAAGATTGTCATGCCCATTATCTTAACCAACCAGTTATTGAATCCATTGTCAGAGAAAACAGAGTTCAACGTTCCTCCAAGAAAAAAAAAAAAAGAAAAAAAAGTAAAAAAAAAAAATTTAATAGGAAAAAAATCAAATAAACCTGTAAGTATTTTGATGTGATATTTTCAGTCAACTGCATTTTTCAATTAGCAAACACAGCTCAGCCCTAAAATGCCTCATGTCAAATTACCATCAGGCCAATAGCCATTTCTGAATAACTGTATGGTGAACCCAGTAAAGATTACCAGAGTAGTTTACCAATTACTCATGAAAGCTAGGTTCCACTGAGAAATAAGCAATAAATTGATAAATGATTAAAGGCATTTAAGGCTAAAAATCTAAAGCTAATAACAAGTTCTATTCCAGCACAGTGTATAATCTAATAAGGGCCAAACCCTATAAACTTCCCTATGCACAAGAAATCATTATTCATGTAGAGAGACATTGATCCCTCTTCAGGTACTTGCACCTGTATTTGATGTTTCCGCATTTACATGAAGATTTTAAGGAGAAAATTAATTGTAGAAAAGCTTCTATTTAGGGACCTTAGCTAGAGGAGAATTTTACCACAAAATATATAAAACTTATTTGAATGAGGCAATTCATGACAATAAGGACTTTTCAAGAGCTTTTAGCCCTGGGCATTGAAGATCTACATTATGATTTCGTATAACTCTATTTCATACGGTAAAAGAAGAATATTGAAAGTCTGGAAATACAAAAATCTCCCACATTTTTTGGTCTCAAGAAACTGTGCTAAACCATCGCAGGGGACATAAATTTTTTCAAGTACAAGATTGTTACAAATCACCCAAGAAATATTATGACATCTTTTAGGCTTCTTTGCTTGTTTGTTTTCTTGCTTGCTTTCATTTTTTTTTTTTTTTCGTTTCAGTTGGAGAGAGAGATGTTGTAAGCAGGAATAAAAAGAGAAAGAATATTTTCTTTTCCTTATATCTTAAGAGCTGTCATGAAGCATTTGCCCATAAACTACCCCCCAGCAAATGGAGATGATCTGGAAACACTAAAGGAGACAATATGCTTCTTGTTATAGAAATTTCTTCAGGGAAAAGAGAAATATAAATTATTCAGTAAGTTCCTTAGGTTTGGAACAAGTTGTTTGTGAAGCACTCATGACCATGAGACAACAAACGTGAATGCAGTATTTCTCAAACACTATTTGTGCTACAATAAGTTAAAAGTCTAACTTGAATGACGGTTGACTGAACAGACAAGTGGTTAAGGCCATTTGTCAATGTAAAATTTGTTTAAAGCCACATTTTCTTTATAGTTAAAAGAAAAATCACTTCCGTTGAAAGAAGAAGTTTTTTGCTATACATTATTTAAATTAATTTTATTTGCCATTGTAAGGGTTTAATGTCAAATATGCGCCATCGTCTATAATAATTAACTTAGAGTTGTCTCTGAAAAAGCATAAGAAATAAAACAGTTCAGTAAAATTAATATGGAGAGTTTTGCTTAAAAATGTTAATGTTGTGCTTTAGCCAAGTAAAAATTATGAACTTTTATGTAAGACCCCTGAATACTGTATTAATTGTCAATGATACTAAATCTGTGATGTATTTATTACATAAATACATCAGAGATTATTACAATTATTTCAATAATACATCAATGATGTCTTATTAAGCTATTCTATCTTGCTTCACATTTCATCCAAAATTAATATCTGTTTAATCACAACATATATTAAAATCTTCTGGGTACATGAGAAGCAAACAGAGGTTGTTGATTTGTCTGCATGAAGGCTGCCTTGATTCTGAGAGTTGTTTTGAGCCATAATTATTTTAAATGTTGTCTAGGTTTTATTTATTTAATAAGATAGCTTGCGGTCTCATTTGTCTGGGAAAGAAAATTGAGTAAAGAGTGGGGTCCTTTTCTTGGGTGCAGACTATGAGCTTAGTGAGTTCTATATACCATATCCTATATGCTATTTCTACACACTAAAGTAAAATGAATGGGCAGCATGAAACTGTTTCGTGGAAAACCAGCAGTACAGGTATAATAAATGTTTGTTGAAAAATAGCAATCAATAGTATAAAGCAACTGTTTATTAAAAAAAGTTTATGTTTGTAACAAAGTCTATTAGGTTTAGGGAAGCAAAAACAATAACTTGTCACTTCCAGAGAGGGTTGTAATATGATAAATTGTCAAGAAAAAAAGCAGCTTGATCATCACTGTTGTCTGCCAAGGACGTAGTTTATCAATGTCACTACTATAATGACAAAGTGACTAAAGAAATTATATTCGCCCTTGTTCCTAAAATACTTGTATGTGATGGCAAATAATGGAAGTTGCTCTGGAAGATTGTCTAACAAATTATCAAGAAAATATTCAAAAAGATTTTAAATCAAAGGTTCCATATGAGAATCATGCCCCCATTCTTCCTTCTTTACCTTTTTATCTTTCATAACATTTGTCTAAAAACCAAGCTTTTGGGTTGCGTTCAGAACATCAGTCTAAATATCCATGTGTTCTAGCCCCTTCTGGTTTTCCCCACTTTGTCTTTTTTTGTGATATGTGTCTCCAAGGAAACTTTAGGTAACTAAGATAAGACAGACCAAATTAAACTGTAAAAAATATCCAAAAAATCAGAAAAAAAAATAAGTCACTTTTTTTCATTTGGACTATGCATAAAATGTATTCTGTCCAGTGCTTGAATAAAAAGAATGTGGAATTTTTTTTCCATATTTTTGTCATCTATTTGGATTCTGAGTGTTGTCCTCTGTGATTCTGAGTAAGGGTTAATAAATGCAAAATAATATTCGCAGTCTTTTGAATGTAATAGTTTAAGGATTTTCTTTCAGCTATTCTTAGATAGCTGCAGACTGAGTCACAATTATGCTATACTTCAACATTCCAGTCCTATTTTTATCTCAGAACAGTGCCTGATGGCATATTGCATTGGCAGTTAAATTGCTTAAATGAAAGTTTTGATTCAAGATTCTTTACAAATATAAATTATTTAAAATTTTATATTTGTAATATGTATTTAAGCTATAATAACATCATAAATTGCATATATCTTACATCCTAAAATATAGATTAAATAGTTCATCAGACTAACTTCTCTATACCTACAAAATTGTTATAGTGCAAAGAGATGGTGAGAATAGTTTGTAGTTAGAGAGAAAACACAGTCCCAAAAATATTCTGTAGTACGCGATACAAGCAGTAAGATACCTGGTACATCTCTGGGGCCGTATATCAATTTTATAAAGTTTCCTTTCTTTAGATTCTGTCATATTTGTTCATCAACAGTTGAGTCCTTGGGTATTCAAAGACATTTCAAGTGGTAGTTAATACCTGTGTGCAGGCCAAATCTTCTTGTGAGGTGCTGAGCTGACGTGCTTTTTCACTTTCATTAGTGTCTTGGCCAACTACTCCAGTGACTTGAGGAGGTACTCAAACACCTAGCTCCCACAGAAACACTCAAATTTAGGCCTGAAGATAGGCAGTTAGTGACATCTTAGAAAGCACTGGAAGGTGCATCTTCACAGGTCTGGAAGACAGGACATAGAATGTAAGGGAAAACTGTTCTCTGTTGGAATGACAGCTGGAGAGCTTGCAAGGTAATAAACAGTGCCTAAAATTATGTTGAGCATTCAACTTTAGGAAAATCTAAAATTTTACCGAGAGGATTAGGAGTGTAATTCAATTGCTCTGACGTTGGTGCCTTGTGGGTTTTGAGATGACAAAGAATATTGCAGCTCATCTCCATCTGCATCCCAGAAGGCATGTCCTTTGTCATATCTACAAGTTAGTGGATATCTTTGCTATCCCAAAGCATCTTTTGCGATGCTGGACATCAACATATTGACTCAAACACTCCAAGCACTAATATGCTGATAAGGTGTGTCGTGTATTGCTCAAACAGAATACATGTTTCATGATCACATATGTATTTTGGGTATTTTTTTAGGTTTTGTGTATGAGAAATAGTGCTCCAGCCATCAGCTCATATGGAAAAACATGAGACAACAGATAAGAGAAAAGGTAATAAATGAGAGACGGAAAAGTACTGCTTACTCAAATGATCTTTCCATTTCCATTTTGTTTCCTTCAATACCATCATGAAATTGTAATTCTTTTGTATCCATAGTGATTTTGTCAACTTAATGTTTTGAGTAAACTTTATAGAAGTCATTTGCACATCAAAAATGACTGTTACATTGTTTAGAGGTCAAAACTAACACTAAATAAAGCATGCCTTTATTTTTTTCCTCAGTAATATGTCTGCCAGGAGGGCTGTAATGCTTGGCATTTTGATGCTTGGGTCAGCATAAAAGCCGTAAGTATCATAACACTTTTTACTTTAAAAATGTCACTACTAAAACAGCTCTTACTATGGAAAACTATGGCAGTGGAAAAAATTTGATGTAGCTGTCTATGGGAGGGCATCTAGTGTTAGTTGATACTCATAAGAGTGTCCCTCTAATCTTTTTTTTTGCCTCTTTGGAAGAACATGGTTCTGATTTGGTCCTTTGTCACATCGCTGTTTGAATGCCTCGGCCTATAATGTCACTGTTAGTCAGGTAAGACGATGAAACATCTTACTTGTCTGAATCTGGTCTTAAAAGGTTAATAAGACATCACTGTTCTCAGTAGATATTTTTCCTTTTTACTTGTCATGAGCTTCACTTACCACTTACCAAAATTGTTGGGATATTTGTTAATAGTATGGCAGTTTTAAGGTAATCTTGAAACAAATTTGTATTTTAGCGTGCATCATGGAAACTGTGGTAACTTTCTGAGTATGAAAAGCATAATTCAATACAATATGTAATGTAGTTAGTTGGTTTTTAATAGCTGCTGATTGCTATAAGCAATAACTGAAAGAGCCCAAGAAAAAACAGCTAGAAAAAATATTCACATGTCAAATCAGGGTGGAACCAGTAGGGCCTAGTTTTCAGCAAGTGCTCAAAGATCACAGCTTTCAGTCTAACTGACTTACTAAGGTGGTTGCAACACACTTCAATTCCATGATTGATATGATCTTCAAAAGAAGTATCAGAATTTGGAATGACTCCAGGGTCATAACCATTATACAAGAGATAAAGAGAACAAAATAAACCTCTGCAGATTACACCTGAGGCCTTTTTCATTAGTAAGCTAATCAATACCAGCTTGCAGAATCAGCACAGGAATAAAAACACAAAAAAAACTTCACTTGCCCTAGAGAGAGGAGGATCCTGCAAAAGTCAGGGCTTGGGAAATAAAATGATAACATTGTAACCAGAAAAAAAAAGCCAAACCCTCACATCAAAGTATTCTTTTCTAAAATCTGATTTCATTTTGTTCTGTCTATTACTCCTTGTATTGCTTTCCAATTCTACTTTGCCCCAGCACTAAAGAGGAAATTTCCCCTCTGGAAGGTTTTTATCTTTTATGAACAACATCAGAACTCCTTTTGGTATTTTTCCTCTGAGGGTAAGAAGTATATAAACCAAAGATCGTTTTGTTTTCCACTCTGACTGTATTACTGCACTTGAGGGGAAATTTGTCTTTATAAAAGGGTTTATGACATTTCAGTGCAATGCAGTGTGGTAACACTTGATAACTTTCATTTGGTTTTATTGCTCTTCCTTTTGCATCAGATTTATGTGTTCTTCATGAAATTATGAAAAGACAGGAAAACATAGTTGTTATCCCTGCATTTTCTTTTTCAAAATATAATTGAAAAATGTGAAATTTCAAAAATCTGTGATTTTTTTTCTATCTCTATTTCTTCTCAGTCCAGGATTTCTCCTTTTAATTCCATTCTTTTCTGTGACCTGTAATTCCAATAAGAGCTTTCTAAATTAAAAGAAATGTATAAAAAGAGTAAAGAAACTAATATAGGCATAGAAGATATTATCCAAAGATAATAGTGAACTACAGTTTTGTTTTAGAAGATTAAACAAGTTTTACAAAATTCTGTCCACAAAGGTACTAAGAACAGCTTATGTAGATGGAAAGTCATTTGAGAAAGACCTTTAAAGAAAAATAAAAGCTTGCTTTTTTTACATAAACTGCTAAACTATTATTGTTTTATTTCTATTGCCCTATTCTTATTGGGATATCTGTCATTATTATGTCAGTAAACTGCAAGCAGCTTTTGGTACTTAAAACTTTCTGTAATTATATCTTGGAATACAGTATTTTTATTACTGGAATATTATGTGCATATTTGCACTCAAGAGACCTACTGTAGTACTTACAAAAGTCATCAAAATGCAGATTAGATTTTTAGAATAATTCCCTAAAATCTTAGGAACTTTTTGGATACAAATCACTGCTGTTGTAGTTTAAAATAACATTGTAACAAATTTGAATGAGTGACTGTGTCAAACATTGCTTTCATTTAATTGCAGTGAATATGTGTCTCACTCTTCTCCAATGAACTTAGAAACATTTTTTGTTGTTGCATCCTAATTTAACATGGTTTTTAAATATATGTTTTCATGAGAAAACACAGGTCTTCCTCCATTTTTCAGGTTTATCATTGTATGCCACTGCTGTAATTTCTTCCCTGGCAGAAGTGATAAAAACATTCAAAAAATATTTCTCAGTGGCTTTCATTATGATAACCACAACCATCTGTATGACTAGAAAATCCCAGAGTGCACAATATCAAACAATGTCTCAAGGTGCAATTCACCAATCTGGAAACACCGCAGATTGAGTTACACTCATAACTGAGCGTGAAGACCTGCAGGCAGTTTTGACTACTTTCTCTAGACAGTAATTGAGACACAACAGTGATGGTGCTCATGTTAGAATGGAAAGTGAAATTTTGGGTTTAGTTTTAGTTTTGATTATTTTAGTTTACTAAACTAAATTAACTATTGCTTCATTTAAATAAGTTATTTTGCCGAAAGTATATGTTTTTCTTGCAAAACAAAACAAAATAAGCCAAACAACCAGGGGAGAACACTATAGAGGTCTAGAAATTATGTTAGCAAACAGAAGCAGTTCTCTGAGACAGAAATGGCCTCTCTCAATTCTGAAATTAAGAATAATTGATGTAAATACTATAAGTGTGTTTGGGGAAAGCTCCTTTGAGGTCTTCTATACTATTTTTTTTGCTGTAAAGTACTTTTGATTGTTTGTTTTCTACAGGCATCTTCTTGGCAGTCTGACACTTACATCACATGGGGACAACAGATTGTCATGCAGTACAGATTGTGTCATTGCTAAACACTAATTTCCCACAGCTTAAAAAGAACAAATCTGGGTTTAGTGACAAGATTTTTTCTGTTTTTTATTCTTTAGCTAGAGCACAGATAATATTGATCTTCTGGTTTTTTTAAAATACCTTTTGAATAGAGTTCCCTGTTTCCTAGCTTTCGAGCATTGGGACATTATTTAAGAGAAGTTATGTAGGCTCAGGCTTTCATAGTGATTCTGATTTCCTTGAAAAAGTAGGTTTCACAACTATATAGAAGGTACTGGTTCAAAATTCTGTCCTGTAGAGGGGTTTTTAAGGAGAGAGTTTCATTAGTCTGATGAAACCTACCTGTTAGAGGAAGATAGCCAAAAAAAGTTAAGTGATGCCTTGAGTAACTCCAAGGATAGTTGAGAAACATATTTTTTTCCTCTCAATGCAGTCTGTAATAACTGAAGGAATTAGTCAGTGAATAAGACATCCAGAAATGGAAATTCTAGTGACTTAAAAGAAAGTAATTTTAGAAGAATATTCAGTGCTATTGTCAAGAGAAATATTTTTAGGTCCAAGTTCTGCTGGCTCATGTCTCCCGTTGATTTAAGATGAGTACAGTGTTGGCCCTTAAGCTGATTTCAATGCAGATGCAAAACTGGCAGGATTTTCTTTTTCTAGACTTTTCCCATTAGAATTTCTTTTCTGTAATTCTCATCTATTAAAAAAAAAGGGATCAGAAAATGTGTGATGAATACCATCTGTCACTCAGAATACTCTCAGAAATCAACGGTGCAAGGAGTTCATGGTGAGCTATTAGGACAGTCTTTGAGAAGTGTAATTAAAAGGATGTACATAAGATTTTTTAGCAGTGGAGATGCCATTCCAGGAAATGCTCTTTTGGCATAATTTGGAGGAAAATGAAAATACACAGAAATAAATATATTAATCACTCTAATTTGCAGAAATTCTTTGTTTAGGTCTTTGTTTAATAAACAGAATTTTCAGCAACATGACAAGAGAGTCGTTATCTTTACATTCCACTTCTTTCTCTAATATTGACAGTTCAAAATATAGGCAGTTTTAACTATGTGAGCTCGCATGAAAGATGCTTTCAATTCCAAAGATATCTTTCACCTTTTCTGTGAAAATAGCCATGAAGATTGTCATCTGCAAGGATTCAGTTTGAGAGTATTATTCTGCTCCTTCAAATATGCCTGTTATCCTTTATGGACAATAAGTGTATTTTTAAAAAGAATCATTATATTTAAAAATAATTTATTCCAAATTATAATATCATGAGAGGGTTGGGGTTTTTTAAAAGTTTATTTGAAAAATCCCTAATTAAAGCATTTTTAGAATGGATGTATATACACAAAACTTTTAATAGTCTAATTGAGAGAAAATTATATAAAAGATACAGATAAAATAAAACCAACTGAAATAAAATTGCAATCTAAAAATGCTCAAGTTACTTCTCATAAAATAAACAGACTGCTATTTAGATTAGACCAAAGAAGAAAGGACAGGGTTAGCTATGGTTTTTTGAGGAAAAAGAAACATCCAGAATCAAACGTTCTTAGTCTTGATAATGCCTTTATTAGTTCTAACAATGTTACTTGTACAAAGCACTGCATGGCTCAATCCTGTTGCCACTGACATAAATGGCAGGTAACCCACTGACCACAAAAATGTTAGGATTCAGGTGGTTATGTTAGTTAGAGACATGTTTGTATCAGTGAACACATGGTAAATTATGAAAGTTAAACCAAACGTACAAAGAAAGCAATATGTTATGCTGCATATTCTCTTCGGAAAGTTTAAACCATATGCTAAGCTGTGGGAAATGTTCTTTGAGCAGTAACATCTAGCTGTTTTGCATATTCCGGGGGGAGCAGTGCTGGCAGACTCCAAATTGCCTCTAGCCCTGTCATATGTTAAACAAGCTTATAGGCTGGTTTATGCTTTTAGGTGCTATAGGCATGATTCTGATCCTATTTGTACTATTTTTTCCTGATACGGTTCCACTATCTGCATTGGAATTACTGTTCATTTTGTACTGCGTATAAGAAAGGATATTCAGCCCTTATATTTAATCTAACTTTTTCTTTTACCTGAAGATGTATGCATTTCACCATGTATTTGAAATCCAACTTCAGAATTTATTTGAATTTTATTTTTACATACTTTAGGTTAACCCTGTAACATTTTTCATCCATTCATATCTGTTAATACAGATCCCAAAATGTGTCACTTTTCTTGTTCATAATTCACTTTTCAAACATTTGTTTTGGAAAAGCATTAGGAAAAAAAGCAAACTTCTTATTTTAAGAGAAGTTGGTGTTGTTTTCTTCAGAGTAGATGATTGCACATTGCTTCATTTTCTGAGATGGTGGGTTATGTCTATTCATCACTGTCACTGCATACAATTCTTCTGATTCTTCTTGTAATTTGTAATAACATTGCCATCTAGCTAGATTCATGGTTCCTTTGTACTGTGATACAGGGTGCATATTTAAAGACAGCACCCCGATGAAGAACTCACTTAGTAATTTTAAAACTATGAATTTGCATTTTTCTTCGTTACCACACTAACATTCTGATTAAGAACCAATACATACACTTATGCTCATATCCACGATAAAGCCACACTCTCATCTGGTTCAGGGCTGGTGAATTGTTAAGCAAAGCCACTTCAATCCAAGCCAACCACACATCACATTTAGCCAGTAGGCACTTCCATGGAGCTCAGATTAATAGTATTTACATACAACGGCAAGGTCTTTGTGCTTAATTGCCAACCAACCTGCTGTGTCATCATGGTTTTAGTTTGATATTCATACCTGTAGTGTGCAGTTAAGTAGCTACTTCCCAGCGAAGGTGCTTGGTAATAGAGGATATTTTTGTCTGATTCTAACTGTAACTTTTCTATTTTTGCAATATTCCATTTACAGTATGATTACTGCTCTCTATAAGAGATTATGCATAATAACTAAGATGTGTAGGCCACCTGCTTGCATTAACAAATTCTTTCTCTCCACTTCAGGGCCACAGAAGGAAAAAAGAAATCTTTTGCCCTTCAAATCTCCAACTAGAAGAGCAGAATATGTTTAAAAGTCACAAAATATCAATATATGTGTCTATTATTGTCTACCATTTTCTGGTTTTCTTTTTAGCTATTATTATAGTGCCAGTGAATTTTACCTCCAGTACTTTTCCTTTTAGCAATTACATGGTAAACTATTTCCATGTATCTGCAAATCGGGTTATGGTCTGCTTTGATTTATTGTGCCAAGGGTATTATATCCATGTCAACACTTCCTGTGAAAAATGAAAATGGAACGAATCAGATCAACATCTTTCTGTTTTGTTTCAGTGCAAAACCACTTTGCACTCAGATTGTTGTTTTCAAGTCCTCCTGACCTTCGTGATGTCCACATGACCCATAAACCTCCATACACATTTTTAAAAGACAGTAACAACATCAACATTATTCATCTTACTGGACTAAGTTCATGTACTGGGAAAACTCTGATATATTTACTAGGTCATTCTTGCACAGGTGAGAACCTGAAGCTCCAGAGACGACTAATAATTTCTTTCTTTCTTTTTTTTTTTATGATGCCGTATGTCCTCTGGTCTCTTTCTCTGTAAAGACAGGTTTACCATTTAGTGCTTACATGCCTCACCAATACTAATTTCTCCACTAATCAGCTTCCTATTTCTCAGTACTCTAATACTGAAGTTTTGTAGAAATGAACACCCTATGAATCATAAATGCAAAAAATGTGGTTTTATAACACACATTATTACAATTAACCAGCTGCTTTGTTATTTGCTCTTGAGGAATTGATCAGGTGTGTAAGTTTTTTTTTCCTGTGAGACAAGTTCTGATGCTAAACTAGTCATGTTGTTTTCCTAACTTCAACTTTAACCAGAAGAATTTCTTCTGTTGCTTGTATACTGTCCTTCCAAGAGAATTAAATTAAGTTCAGGTAGTATATCGGTTCCGAAGCCCAAATTCCAATTTAAGAAGTGCTGCCAAATTACCATAAAAATCAAAGCCACTTAAAACAGCAATCTGCAAGCCAGCATGGTGACTCTGAAGATTATTACTCCAGTCTGTTAGACAATCTGTTCATGAAGACTTTGGTTTAAGTCCTGGTATCACTCATTTGTCTGCACTTTGCTCTTGATTCTGAGCCATGAGTTCCTGACTGTTACTCCAGAGGGGAAATGTGAAAGAGATGAAAAGAGAATTTTATAAGTGCTTTAGTTGAGTTAAAAAGAAAAAAAAATAATAATAAAAATATTATGGACTTTTCATGGACATAATACAATCATGAAAAAAGCCACGTAATTTAATAGATGATAAAGAAATTTAACTTTTTGGAAAACACTGCTCTTCTTTAATGATCTTTTTTGTTTTTCCCCCTGGTGGGTTATAAAGCTTGCTTAAGTTACATTTGGGTTACTTACATCAGTGAGCTTTTTTTTCAAATATGGTTAATCCAAAGTTGTAGACAGAAAAAAAATCTTCAGAATGAAAACCAAACATTTTTTATTCAAATCTCCATGTCACAAGGCCCTTTCCATATTGTCACCAAGATCAATTTTTCTACCAAAAGAGATACCTCAGATACACTCATTTTTTGCAGTACTCCACAGAACAGAAGCTGTTTAGCAAGCTATAAGGATTTGCTGAGAAAGTTATTGACTCTGTATGTGGTCAGTGTATATTTACAAGTTTGTCTACGACATACATATACAGATATATGTTTATGTATGTGTTTTTATGTATGTAAATATATACATATATACATGCAAATATATACACATGTATTTGCACACAGAAAGAAATGCACAGCCCTACCACAGAATGGCTTTGTAGACCATATGCCATGAATGCTGAGATCTGGCACAGCCTCTGAACTTCTGGATTTAGAGTTTGGACAGTAAATTGAAGTTTCCTCTCACTCTCTTCCAGCATTTAGCACTCTTCAGCTACAGAAGTAGAAGAAATGTCATCCTTGTGCCTGTCTGCCATTATCTGTTTCCTTTGTCTCTTAAATGCCCTGCATCAGGCAAGCACAGAAAAAAGTTCAGTATAGCTTGTAGAAAATAGGTCTTGATGCAGTAAACACAGTCAAGTACTGTCAAGAGTAAACTAGTATGGTATGATCTCCATTGAGTTTTGAAAGATTGCTCCTGTTACCTTAACTATCTGTTGGAATGGAAACCTATCCCATATTTCAGTCACTTTCGTTTACAACACTGAGTTATCTTCTAATTCAGAAATAGTTCTTGTATGACTCAATCAGAGTCAAATATTAACTACTGTGAATGTCAAGTATCACCACAAATTCTTGTCTAAGAGGAAGGCTCTCATAGCAGGCAAAATCGGGGTGACCCTAGGGAGGATCCCAGGCCTCTTTGATGCACTGAAGATACAGATCAAAGCTTAACAGCATACTCCTGGTCAAAGTAGGGATATGACATCCCATTATATAGGCTTTCTTTATCAGACAAACTCAAACTTTTAGCTTTCATCTCTCATTACCCATTCCATCACTACAGTACCACAAAGCTAACTTTTTTTTCTTTCTTGTGAATACTTTGTGACCTGACAGCTACTAGCATGCTTTTCACAGGCTCAGTGGCTATGTTGACACCAGAAAATTCCAGTGTATTTCTCTGGAAGTGAGGCCAACTGGTAAAGAATAATAGCTGTCTGTATCTTTGTTCCTTTATTTTCCAAAACAGGATGGACAATTACAAACTACATTTTGCAAGTACTCCATGGCCTCTGTTAACTCTCACCTCTTTCTCAAGAATTGCTTGGAAGACTGAATGTTGTCCTGGGCAACATTGTTACTGTTAAGTAGTGGGACATACTTATATTCTATATCAAGGAGCATTTTCTGGCACTATTAAATTTAATAGTATTTTTTAATTTTATCAAGAAACCTTTAAAAAGAAATATACGTAAAATCAGTTAGTTACATTGTTTGGCTCAAAAATGACTGAAGTTAGCTTTGTTTTATCAGGGGCCATTCTAAGATTGTGGCCTTTCCATCACTTTAAGCTTTTAAGAGATTGCAAACTATCCTCAAGCTTTCAGCCTCTGTTTCCCATGTTCTTTGACAGCACTTAGAAGTTGACAGGCTGTCTGCAGTTTCTAGATGTAGTATTTTTTCCCTTGAGTGATGAAAATGTGAGAGCATTCCTTAGTGACGTCTCAGTGTTTAATCCCATATGTTGCTTACTCCCATTATAAGAACTAATTCTGAGAATACTCCTTTAGTTTTCTTCCCCATCCACAAAATGAAAGTCCATACCACATAAGGATTGTGATGCTCTCAGTTTCAGATCCAGTTTCAAACACGGACATTTGGCTGTGGCTTTAAGAACATGGTAAACCAAAGCCAGTCTCCTTGTTGGTCAGTTGTTGAGCTGATAATGTAGCTATTTATTAACCAGATACTGTTAAGAATGCCGAAGAAAACAGGACATTGAGAGGCTAAATATATGGAGAAACAAAACCAAAACTCAATCCAAAATAAAAACGGGTCATGTCACTGCAAAAAGTGTTATTTCATGAGCTCTAAAAGCAGTTCAATTGGAATTTGGACTAAACAACTGAAAGCTGAAAAATTCCAAGTTCAAGAACAGCTCTGAAAAACTCAAGCTATTAGGAAGCAGATATAAGATAAAAATAAAGCTAGTTAGAGCAAAGACAGATCCATGTTTGCCTGCAGAAAAGAGGCAGTTGTTGCATTTGCCCTACAGCAGTGTCCTGGTAATGACGCTGGATACCTGCCAGTCGCTAATTATCCTTACACTAGGAACTTTAAATTGCTGCTTTCTTCAACCTAATGTCTTAGCTTTAGCTCAAGGGCTCAGGAGGACCCTCTTATCAGAATGTCATAAATCTGATAATGCGGTGTGCACCGACATCTCAATGGCCTAAAGGGCTCCTGGGGCATTAGAAAGAGCCTTTTCCTAGTAAGGTGTGAGGAGTCCATTTCATTATGACTTTACACACTTCGATACATAGAAATAGGTCTTCTGGCATGGTTTGTATTTTTATGTTTCTGTTACCTTCTTAAGCAAAGGAAATACGAAAATTTCTAAAGTAAACTAAACTTTAGGAAGGGAAGGGAAGGGAAGGGAAGGGAAGGGAAGGGAAGGGAAGGGAAGGGAAGGGAAGGGAAGGGAAGGGAAGGGAAGGGAAGGGAAGGGAAGGGAAGGGAAGGGAAGGGAAGGGAAGGGAAGGGAAGGGAAGGGAAGGGAAGGGAAGGGAAGGGAAGGGAAGGGAAGGGAAGGGAAGGGAAGGGAAGGGAAGGGAAGGGAAGACACTTTGAACGTGTGTATGTTTATGCATGTCTGTGCCAAGAGATTAGAGGATGTAGTAGTTTAATACTACATGTACACAGTCACCATGTATTATTTATGTTTTACATGTATGTATTTATTTTTGTTATTAAAATCAAATGGCTCTCTGTGCAGGTCATCTGTTCAGATAGTAATATATAAACACCTTACATGTACATGAGAAATATTCTCAGCCTTAAAGAGTTCATCAATTGAACAGTCACAGCAAGAGAAATATAAGTTATTCTAAAATAATCCTCACTATTAAAATATGAATTCAAAGTCGTGCAAATACTTTTCAAAGGGTAAGTCTGATAAAACATGATCACTTTGCTCAATACAATCAACTCTATGTTTATGAAAAAACACAAATCCCACAAACTCATTCAGAATTAAGTTAATATATAGTTTACAGGATTAGTTGTTTTGCTGGTTTCACTAACTGCATCGGTATTAGAAATATTACTTCATATTGACAGTTTTTAAGGTGTACAACATCTGAGGTGGAGTGCAATCATCCAAATTTCTCAGAATTTCAGCTGATAAGGCAGGAAGCCTTAAGCCTAATTTGACATTGTGCTGCTGATAAGTTTCTTTCCGTATATTTATTTAAACTATTAAGCAGGTATGCACAGGAATTGCTCTTGTGAGTGAATATTATCAATGTTTTCTTTGTTTCTATAAGATAGTGGATATTATCTACAAGTGTGAAGAAACTTCTTTTTGCAAAGAACATTTTGTTCAATATTTTGTTTTGTAAACGTATTGCTTTGGGGGTACAGGTGTAACAGGGTAAGATTACCTAGCAGGTAATACTTGGCTGACTGGTACAAGTAGGTGCACAGACAGGCTGAAGAATTTAGTCCTGGTTTGTTTTATCTTGAAGATATTATATAAGAAATATTTTAGAACTATTTTTGGGTTAGCACAGCATGCTTTTGAAGATGTTTCTTTCCAAAAAATATAAAAGCTTCACATGCTTGAAAATACTTTTGTGTGAGAGTATCTGCTGTGATAAGTGGACTGAGGGCTTTTAGAGCAGAAAATCCTAAAATAATGCTGTTTGTTAAAAATATCTATAATTCAATACAAACTGGACAGAATTTTTGAGCTGTAAACTAATCCTTTAACTGGATCATTTGCTGTATTTTAAACTTGTTGTCTGACAGTTAAATTAAAAATAGTTTCTTATTTAACACAAACTTGACATTGTGAAATTAAAAAAAAAATAAATGAAAAGGTATAATCGCATCATAATGTATCATCCACATATTTTTTCTTGAACACTCTCTTGTCAAAAGCTAAGTCCTCTTGATAATAATAATAAAATAGCCCCAGAAAACAACGTCTCCACTCTCAACTTCCATTGTGAAAGAGGAGCACACACCGTAAGAGCTTCCTTTGATGGATTTGAGAATAAAAAGCCAACTTATTACTGACAGTTCCCAGAATACAATAATTTTTTTCACCATTACGATGATACTTGCAACTCACATAAATGGAAACAGGTATTTTTACATTCATATCTCTTGAACTAATCAAGATATTTCTTCTTTATCTTAGTTACTTTCCTAAATAGAACAGAATATTATTTCCAATCCATCCAAAAAAATAATGTATAATCTTAATATCTTGTTGCAAAATGCATTTGCAGGACGCTGTCCTTGCAACAATTCAAAAGGGGAAGCAACTTATGCTTTTTTTCAGAATCATTTGATATACAAGGAATTATTTTATACAGAGATAATGCCTATAGAGCTAGGTTGGCCTTAGTTCCTCATCTCTAGACAGTTGAGCTAAATACCTTCCTTCAGAAGAGGGCAAAGGAAGAAGATTATGTCTGGTATTACTTCCTTTTGAACACTATTAATAACACTATTAATCTTTTTCTAATTGTGGTAAGAACAAAGTCAAAGAAGTGAGGCGTGTCTTTGTATCTTTCTTTTTTTCTCCTGGTTCTTTGATTTGAGATCCTTGTTAAAACTCGCATCCCTGAATTTTATAGAGGAATGGTGTCCTGTGAATGTTATACAAATTTACTTTCTGTTTTTCTGCACTGTTTCTTAATAGTCAGTCTCGATATTACTTTATGTTTGCTTACATACTAATGTCTAAAAAACTCTTATACAACAGCACAGAAAGCCTTTTCTCATGAGAATAATTTACAATAAACATAATTGTAAATGTCAGGTGAACTCTTGAACCATATGGGGCACTGACTTTAGATGTCTAACAGTAAATGCTGTATGTAGAACTGACTGGTCTGTCATGACATGGCTGACTACACTGTGAACCATCATGCAGACATGATGTTCAAATATCCTGATGGAGATTTTCACTGCAAATGCAGTCTCTTTCTAATATGACTTACTTGGCCTTAACAGCTTTCTTAAAGAAACAACCTCTCCAATATTATTGAAACAAAGAAACAGACAAAAATACTTAGCAATGTTCAAAGCTAAAAGTGAATTAATAGTGACACCCAGTGGTCAGGTAAAATTGCTGTTAATTGCTCTACTATTCCCCATAAAAGGTGCTGAGATTTGCTAGTTAAAGGTTCTCAATGTATTTAGTCATCATTATCTCAAGGCCAGTCTGTTGCTAAATTTGACAACATGGCATTAATTAGACCTAAGGTCATTGTGTGCTGTGTTCAGTGGTTGTTTCTTGCTATTGTTTACTTTTGCTGACATCCCAGATAGTAATCATATCAATACACTGTAACAGCCAATATTAGAGGTTACAAAACAGAGTTCAAAATTAACAAAGAGCATTTATAAACCAGAGCATAAGTCAAATGCCTTACAATAAAAGGAGTTGGGGGAAAATTGAATTTCTCTCATCTTTTCTATAACACTCATTTCAGTAGAATGCTGTCCAGAGCAAGGGGTTTCCAATATGTGAAAAATCAAAGTTTAGTCTTGAATTAGATAAAATTCAACAACTTATGGATAATTTCAGTGCAATGAAATTCTGAGGAAGTCTCTACAACTGGTGTTACTGATTTATATTCTGAGATGTGTACTGAGATGTGCACTGATTTCACTCTGCAGCTGAAGATCCCAGAATCTCCTGCTGCAGCTAGAGCTAATGCTTCCAGACACTGCTGTCACAGCTCGAGCTGCAGCAAGTGGCTCTTCCCTGCCCTGACTTATTGTACAAACTGAGACCCTGGAATATTAAATGCTAACTTTGGCAAAAGCTGTAGTATTAATCCATTTTTATGTAAAGATGGCAGAGGTACTGGGTCTTTAGGCAACCCAACCAGAGAAGATATGAGACTTATTCTCTAAAGTCAAGAAAATTCATCAAAAAGGAGCGTGTTTTGGAAAAAACTTTTGTGATTCAATTAGTTATCACTTTTGTGAACACATAAAGTAAAAGAGTGGCTTTATAAAAGGTTGATCTGCAATAGGACAATAAGGGCTTTACATACAAATTAATCGCAATGTGTCTTTTGCCTTATCATGGTGTGCTGTATTTGTCATATGACAAGAGTTTGGGAGTGGCAGTGGCTGCAGGGATGACTTGTGTGAGAAGCTGGCAGAAGCCTCCCCTCTTTCTGACAGAGACAGCTTCAGCCAGTTCCAGTACAGACCTTCAGCTGGCCAAAGCTGAGCCCATCAGTGACATTGGTAGGACATCTGTGAGAGAAAAAATCTATTTAAGGTTAAAAAAAACAATCTCCACAGCAGCATCTGAGAAAGGAATGAGACTATGGGAGAGAAACAGCTCTGCAGACACCACGGTAAATAAAGCAGGAGAGAGAGGAGGTGCTGTAGGAACTGGCATAGACATTCTCTTGCATCCTGTGATGAAGGTTATGGTGTGGCAAGCAGCTCCCTGCAGCCCATGGAGCACCCCACAGTGCTGCAGTCTATAGAGAGCCCATGGAGCATAAGGCTCCTGGTGGGAGCTGTGGCCCATGAAGAGGAGCCCATGCAGGAGCAGGAATTTTGGCAGGACCTGTTGACCCTGCAGGGGGCCCAGGCTGGAGCTCTCTGGTCCTGAAGGACTGCAGCCCATGGGAATAACACACTCTGGAGCAGTCAATTAAGGAGGGTCTCGTGTGGGTGGGACCCTACATTGGAACAGGGAAAGACCATGAAAAAGAATCAGTGGCAGAGCTAAGGCATTATCAACTGAACACCACCCCACTCCCCCATCTGCTTGCACCACTCGTGGGGAGAAGGCAGGAGTTTCAGGGGCAAAGTTTAGTCTCAGAAGAGGAAAGGTTTGAGGAAGGTGTCTTTGGTTTCATTTTACTTCTCACTTTTCTACTGTGTGATTAAATAGCAAAAAATTAAATCAATTTTCTCCATGTGGAGTCTGTTTTTCTTGTGATGAAAACTGATGAGTGCTCTTCCTGTCCTAACCCATGAGCTTTTCATTGCTATTTTCTTCCCGTGTCTTGATGAGGAGAGGGAATGAGAGAGCACCTTGGTGGATGCCTGGCAGCCAGTCAAGGTCAATCCACCAGAAGTATTCACACAAGTCTACCTCCTCAGCACTTCTATCACAGGAGAAGGCCTGTTAATGCAGAATGCATGCTCCAGTAAGGTTTAACACACAGCATTTAGCTTGCTTGAAAGACGGGTCAAGAACAGAGTAGCTTTCAGTCAAATATAGTACAAGTCCTAAGAGCACTGAAAGTGATTTTTGAGGGGCTGCCATTGCAATTTGCAGTCATTATGCAGGTGAAGTGAATCTCACTCTCAGAAACTAATGGGTGTTTCATTCAGAAGCATTATCCTAACAGTGTGTGTGGTAAAGAAATTATTAATGGGGATGTTGTATCCCTTTATTAGTGTTATAACTAAGTGTTATATCACCATACGAAAAGTGGTTCTCACAACAACTATCTTCCTGTGCAATTTCACAGAACTGAAACTACAATTTTGCTGAAGATCTGTTGTTTATCGTGCAGTACTATGAAGCTGAGCCACTAGTAGTTCAGGGTGTTCCGTAAGGTCATAGATTTTTAAAGTGGAAGAACAGAATGAATATTCAAAAGACAGCATAAATGAAAAGGTGACAGAGAGAAAAATTAAACAACTAAATTAATTAAAGATTCTTTCTCTAGAAGCCAAAGACGGAGAAGCATTGAAAAGAAAGTATGTGAGATTACAACAGCTATTGCTCAACAATTTAATTCTCTTTTGATTTTCCTCATTTTAATGCCCTACCCACTCGGTTGGAGAGCTTACCATTAAA
>VZRN01004924.1:1623990-1650095 GCA_013397935.1 Dasyornis broadbenti | reverse complement strand
TTTTTTTTTTTTTTCCCCTCTAGTAAGGCCTTTTATAAGGCTTGAATTCTGCTGAAATAAGTAATTCATCTGAATCCAAAAGGTATCTCCGAACAGCTCTTCTGAGTAGGAGTTGATGGCTTGGGCTCTTAATCTATCAGACATTACTATGCCTTTATGCATATAAAATGACCAAAGCCTATTTTACTCAAAAAGCACTTATATTTAAAATACTCCTTATAATCTCTAGCACCAGAAAAAACTTAAAGTATTACAGACTGTTAAGGTGATTCATTTGCAAAGCCAAAAATTATCTAGCAATTTAATTTTGCTCTTACCTATTAGCACTAACATCATGGAAAAGCATGTTCATTTTCCTTATAATAAAGCACACAAAATCCGTTGTAAAACATATTTATTCACTGTAGCCCACCTTTGCCTTTGTCATGGTTTAACCCCAGCCAGCAGCCAAGTTCCACATAGCCCGCCTCACTTCCCCACCAATGGGATCAGAGAGAGAATCGAAAGCTGGAAATCTCGTGGGTTGAAATAAAGACAGTTTAATAGGCAAAGCAAAAGCCATGCACACAAGCAAGGCAAAGCAAGGAATTAATTCACTGCTTCCCATGGTCAGGCAGGTGTTCAGCCATCTCCAGGAGGGTAGGGCGCTATCGTGTGTTACAGTGACTTGGGAAGACAAAAACCATCACTCCAAACATCCCACCCTTTCTCCTTCATCCCGCCACTTTATAATGTACTGAGCATGATACCATGTGGTACTGAATATCCCTTTGGTCAGTGTGAGTCACTTGCCCTGGCTGTGTCTCCTTCCAGCTTCCCATGCACCTTCAGCCCCCCTGTTGGATGGTATGAGAAGCAGAAAGGGCCTTGGCTCTGTGTCAGCCCTGCTCAACAATGACTAAAACATCTCTAAATTATCAACCCTGCGTTCAGCACAAATCCAAAACACAGCCACATACCAGCCACTGTGAAGAAAATTAACTCTCTCCCAGCCAGAACCAGCAGGACCTTTCAGAGAGTCTGACACTGAGGACCAAAACACACCCTTGCAATAGTTGTACAGTTCGTAATGTATAATACTAGTGTTCATTATTGATTCTCCTTATTTCTAACTGTTTATAAGTTTGAACAGCATCTTGCTTTTATGTCATGCTTATGATCCAGAGGATGGAAATGTAAAATAATAAATCCCATATTCAACAAATAGAAAAAGAAAAAATCTCTGTGAGTTAAAACCAGACCTCAGCGTAGTATTTTCTTTTTGTAAGGGAAATATTTAAAAGGTAAACATTTCATATGTAGTGGAAAATTATAGAAAAGGATTTGAAGAAGATTTGTTGAGAACTTGGACCAAGAACGTTAGCTCTTAGTTATCTTACCTCTTTCCTACAGTGTCATGGCTGAACCACGATTGAGTTGAACAGAAGCAGCTGCTTGGAAACTCAATCCCAAGTACTAAAAATTGTCTTTAAACCCTAGTTTAGGACACCAACTTGGAACTAGACTACTGCTGACCTATCTTGAAGTGTTTATTTGAGAGATTTCCCGGATCTTGTCTAATACCAAAGAATTTGTCTAAAGTTAGACAATACACAGTATGTATTTGGAATGGTAGAGAAATGGTAGCAACTGGAAGAATGAAGAAGCAATGAGGATACAACCATAAAGTACCCTGTGAGTGGTTGGAAAAACACAAAAATTTCAGCTTACAGATCATTACAAAATAGAAATAGTAAGAGGGGATTTATATTTATTGGCATTATATGCTGAAGGACCATTTGACTGGCTGAAAGGAAGCTATTTGATGAAAGTTTTGGGAGTTTCACATAATGGTTGAAAACTTTCTCAACTAAAGACATTGTAGTGGAGCTTATAGTAAGGAATAATGGATACCATTTGGAAGTCTTTACTTTCTCTAGCAGCAAAAAGCAATGGTGCCCCTTTTTGCCCTTGCTTTTTACCATAATTCTGGGACAAATCAGTCAAAGAATCCAACACAATAATAGAGTTGAAGGTATAAAGATATTGGACATCCTGGATAGAATGTCATTATATGCAGTTGATGTCATTCTTTTCTTGCCCAATCCATATTAATCCCTTGGGGGCAGCAGCCAATGAATTAAAAAGTTCGAGGAAGTCTAACTGCAGAATTGTAATCAAAGAAAGTTCAAGATTCAGTGTATCAAACTTTCAATAGCAATACATGAAACCATACTAAATATGGGTTCATTTGGACTAAACATTCTATTGGGTACTTTTGAGTGCAATTACCACATTGTACTTATGGTCATATGATCTCATTTTTGTTCAGCTATATAGGTCTATTGACCTTGAATAGTGTAACTATATAATGGATATAATAATAAAACTACTACGCTTTTAGGGAGAACTTTTCACCCAAGGTTCTCAAAGCATTTTAGAAAAGAGGTCAGGTTCATTATCTGCATTGGCTGGGGGAACAGGAGCCAAAGAAGAAAATGGACTTGACCAAAGTTGTCTGGAAGACCTGTAGCATAGCCAAAAAGAAAAAGACTCTTTTGTGTTTCGGTGCCAGCATGAGGAGACGAGACAAAGTATAGTAAGATTAATGTTTTTTCTAATCTTGCTTTTTTGCTGTATTTCTTGTGATACATGAAAGTGCTCCAGGTATGTATGTGTATATTGGGCAAGAAAACAAAATCATCTTAGCTTTTGAAGCTTTCCCCATCAATAGCAGCTTCATTTCAATAAACTAATAATATCACATTCAAAATCACATATATATGCAGAAAAGAATTAACCACAGATGCAAATATCAGTAAACCCTAAGATTTTAAGAGTTTACAGTGTGGATGAATGAGTTATGAGAAAAGACATGTTGATCAATGCTAAGGTGTAGATGTGGGTTAGCCTAAGTAGGTCTAGGACAGGGCCTTGGCAGTAGGACAGCAGTGTTCGTCAGTGTTTGCACACTGAGTCGAGATTTGAAGTGAAAACTGAGAAACTCTCTCTCCAAAATATTTTTATTGAAATATCTTGCAAGACCATGATTATGCAATTAGAAACTTATTGTGTAACTCCCAACCACTAGAAAATTGTATTTGGTTAAAAAAAGCCAAACAAAAAACCAAAAAACGTTACTAATTTAAAGTATTATATATTAATAATTAAGCATACTGGGAAAAAAGAAGCTACTTGTCTTGTAAGGTCTTCCCATGCAAAACCAATATGAAAATGTGAACTTTAGTAGAAATAAAAATCATCAAATCAATTGCTCATATATTTAAATTTTACATCCGAGCTGCTCTTGAAAATAATGGTTTTTTCACTTGTGTTACTTAACCCAGCCATCACCAATATGCTGTTGATTTTACTTATCTTTTTGTCAGTATTAGAGGCTTGCTAGGCTGACAAAAGTTATGTTCCAAAGAACAAAATGTATAACAGTTCTTCCTTGATTTTAGCTCTCAGTGGAAGTCTTATCATAGAGTTCTTTCTGTAAATATTGTGACAAGTTTACTGTTGCAATGTGTTTCTTATTTCAGCACTAAAATTTCATTAATTACAGACAATTTGTCCAAAAAACAGCTGAAAACCTAATTTTGATTTACTGGGTATCCAGAGATTCAAAGCTTCACATATTGCTGAACACCAAGAGCTGCTGTCCATCATTAATGGGTTATGTTTATACCTCCTGAAAAGTTAAACTGAAAACCAGCACTTTGTCTCCCCTAACAGTATTCCAAACTTCTCTGCAGAAGATATTTTGGAAGAATTGGAAGAAATTACCATTATACACTGAAGACATCTTGGCTGATCACAATCTCTGGTCTCAGACGATCAAGAAAAGGATCTGTTGGAGGAAACCAAGCCAGGCAAACCTTTGAGGTGGTTCTGCGCTATAGTATTTTCCTCAGTGAAGATCAATATGCCTAAAACTCAAGAAGTCAAGTTTCATTAGATTACAGAATAGGATAGTCAACTTTTCAGACAATGAAAACCTGAAGAGTCTAGCCATTCCCTCTACGTCTTTGCAGTATAGTTTCTCTTTTCAGTTCTGGAAACCAAACAACTCAGAGGATGTCTGAGTAGTCGCATACTCTGCAAGATCTTCCTGTTTCCTAGAAATCTTCTGTTTACGCCACCTCTGAAATCTGACTTTCTTCTTCTTGTTACTCGGTGAAGGTGTTTGGCCTCTACGTAACCAGTCTGCTCCTCGACTCAGTGCTGTGACTCACTTTTTCTCTTATTTTGTTTATGTGTCACAAAACTTTTCTCCTTGAAGTTGTTGCTTCCCATGTTGCCTTCCATGTTAAGTTGAAGAATCTCCCTCAATTCAGAGGCTTTTGTCCTGGTCACTCCCCTTCAAGGAAATTTCTATATAAAAGAAAAATGACTAAATCATAAGCTTCTGCCTGGTGTGAGAGTTCCAGCCTCTCAGTGTTCACCTAGATGCTCCTAAAGAGGGATGATCAGTCTCCCAATATTTCAAATAACTGCAACAATCAAGTTTTTTCTATCTTATTTTAATTAAAAAGCCTATGATTTGTTTGCCTCATCACTTTCATTTAAAGAACTGTCAATTTTTAATACAGTGAAGATACGTAAGAGCTAAGTTGACTGGCATCTAGTCATTGACCCGCAAACATAAATAACTGCCATAATGAGGAATAGAGTAAATATTGACTAAGGATTTGTTCAGTATTGCTCCCACAGAAGAAATAAATGTCAAGACACTGAAGCATTTTTCAGTGAAAATATGTATATATGTGTTTTTTTCTGTCTCCCTGTCACACAGTATCTGGTGTGATATTTACAAAACAATTTAGATAGCTCAATACATTAAACCCAACTTTTGGAAATGTGTTACAGACACAATTCCCAAAGGCAACACAAGAAAGTTAGATGTTTCATCTGCAGCTACTTTAATAACAAAATGAAAAACTGCAATCCACTTTTATTAAAAAGTCCTAAAATGCCTCAGGGAAAAGTGGGATCATAGTTTTAAATTTCTTTAGGTGACATAAAAAGTCATTATCTTTTACCCAAGACTGTATTGTGTTAGATTCTATAAAATACAATGAAGGCACATCTGCAGCAACTTGAAAAAAAATATATACAAGAAGGAACATATGATGACATTTTTCCCACTCACAATATTTCAAAGTAGAGGCAATTAAGAATTTTCTTATGAAATCTTGAAAGAAATGCAACTTTATTTGTTTCAGGGAAAAAAAAAAGCAACAAAACAACAAAAGGGGAAAAAAAAAAACCACAACAAAAAAATCAAAGCACCAGCTTTTTAACCCTTTTAGTGAGGATTATAATATCCAGGCTGTGCTATACAATCTGGGTTTGATTTTCTTCCACAGAACATTCAAAAACTCTAATTTCTGATTTTATTTGTATCTGTGCATGTTTCCATACGTCTTTGTACATGAAATGGAAATTGTGATTTCCAGTTGTTCCTTTCTTGAAGTTAAATTCTGATGTAACGTTTACATCACACTTAAAGTATGAAATACATAAACACACTATTTTTTGTCAGACATTTAAGCCATAAAAATAGGTGATTTACATTGTAAACTACATTTGCACTATGTAAATTACAATCTTTCTATGTGTAATTTTAAGGATACATCAATAACAATACACTTCTCAAACCTCATCCAAAACAAAAAGTCAGTTATTGAATGTATTTTAGTTACCCATTTATGCAAGCAAGAATAATAGTTATGACCACTGCCTCACTGTGTTAAACAGTGGTGGTCCCAATGTTGATTCCCTGAGGAACATTACTCATCACTGCTCTCTGCTTGGATGCCAAGCCGTTGACCACAACTGCTTGAGTGCGATCATCCAGTCCGTTTCAAATCCAAGTCTCTCCAGTTTAGAAATAACAGAGTGTGTTGTGGAACAATGTCAAATGCTTTGCAAAAGTCCAGGTAGATGACGTCAGTCTCTCTTCTGTTATTCACTGGCACTATAACTCCATCATAAAAGGACGCCAAGCATGTCAGGTACAATTTGCACTTAGTGCTGTCACCACTCAGCTCTCTATGCTAAGACTCTGTTTTCCGTGGGTCTTAGCATAGCTTCCAAGAGAATTTCCTTCACGACCTTGTTGGGCACCTATATGAAACTGACCAGCCTGTAGTACCTCTAGATTTCCTTTTCCCTTTTCCAAAAATGAGGGTAATATTTCCCCTTTTCCGGTCAGTGGGAACCTCACTCGGGAGCCATGACTATTTAATTACAACGGGTAGTGTATAGTGAAAAACCTCAAAGGAAATAACAAACCTTATCATAAGCAAGCACTTTTATTCATAAAGACTCCTTTATACATCTTTAATACATTTTACATATTCTCAAACCTGTTTTAGTTCTTTATGACACTTTGGAGAGATTTAACTGGGAGCTGTGCCTTGTTTGAAACCTTTAACAGGCATTTGGAATTACAAGTTCTGGCTGTTGCTAAAAGTGAGAGATTATAATGAAAGAAAGATCTTAGCCGTAACAAAACAGTCACTGAGACTGTCTCCTCAAAGGGCAAGACTTTTTAAATAATATACTATTATGATATAGACATGATCTACAGTTCAGAATCCTTTCTTTAACAAATCTCTTTAAGATTTGAACATCTGGAGAGTGGTGACATTAAATGGGTATAAGGATGTCCTGTCTAGAAAAATGAGGAATGTTAGAATGAACTGTCAGACCCATAAACCATGTCACAGTGCAAGTATCTGTTTGACCCTACTTGAAGGAATTTTTCATTGAAAAGATTTTCTTCTAGAAGTACTTTTAGACAAAAATACTCTTGATAAAGGACTATTCTGCAAAAAAAACCCCTGAAGTCTTCACTAAATTACTCCCCCACCCCCGTCTCACAGAATGCAGAATATGCTTCTGTCTTAAACGCTTGTGTAGTGGTTTAAAGTGGAATAATTTGTGCCCTTGTGACACCTTATTATGTGATTAATCGAAAGTTTTATGTATACTGTGACCCTGAAGTAGCTATTTGATATGCACTTTTTGAGATGTAAAAGCAAGACTGTTATTGACCCAAAATACATTATCAGGGAATTCTCAGAACAGGTTTTTCAATCAAATTCAGAGAGATTTAAACAAAAAAATATTTTCAGTAAAAACATTGTTTTTTCTTTTTTTCTTTTTTAACAGTTCTATAAAAATATTATTTAGATGATCTTAGAAGTCCTTTCCAACTCAAATATTTCTATGTTTTTATGAGTCTATATCTATTAAAAATAGTGGTTTACTTTCGCACTTTCATGTTTGTTCTTTCCTGTAGATCAAGAATACTCTTTTTAAATGATTCTATGTTGTGATTTATGGTAAATGAATGGTGATTGGGCAATCAGAGCAAGGGTAGTAAGAACTTCATAGGTAAGAAAAGTGGATTTTTTTTTTTTTTTTAGTTCCTTTTAACACATAGGAGGAAATGAGTCGTATAATGGAAGTGTATATATATATATGTACATATCTGTATGTATAAAGAAGTTCTGAAGCCTAATTTCAGTGAGCTGTAATTAAGAAGCAGTTTCTCTGAATGTGCCTGGCAGCCCTAGAAGGACAACAAAAATTTGAAATGACTCAAAGTCAGTCATGAGACACCCTATTCTGCTGAAAAGTAACCTGAGTTGTGAGTAGACACTTCAGAGTCAAGAGTCTCTTATCATTGTTAGATTGCACAAGAGTGCCTAAGTTAGATAGGCATGTTCTTTTATAATTTCTCTGCCGACGAAGATAGTGCACCTTCTGATCACAGTAAGCAAGCCTTAAAATGGAGTGATGCCTGAGTTCAACTCACTCCTCTGATTCTGCTACTATCACAGTAATAAAGAACTTTAATTATTGGTTCTTAAACCAACATTAGTTTTCTTAATTGACAAGCAAAAATGTTTTAGTGCCTCTTGGAAGTCCCTTACCTAGTAAATATTATTATAAGTGGGTTTCTAGAACTTGATGAATTCTATTTACTTACTCATTTTTTTTGTCCATTTCTTTTGCAAATTAAATGTTATTAATTCTTATGGTTACATTACGTAGTTGACCAACACTCATATTTCCAATTTCCTATGGTCCGTTGATTTTCATAGATGTGCAAAAGGCTATCCTGCTTTTCTTTTCATACTACAAGAACATTTATAGAATATTTGTTGTTCTCAGGTCAAAAAAGAACTACGCAGCATTCAAAAGAATTCATTACTCTGCAGAAAAAAACTACTGGAAAGTAGCCAGATCTCTTCATTTACAAAGCAGGAATATGAAAAATGGTGAAAGGAAAATTGATTTGCTTTAAATCGGTTTAGTACCTTGGAGAAATGTTCCAGCAGAAAGGATTGTAGGATTTTCTGCAGGCAACTTTTCTGATATTAGAGCTTTTACTGAATGCAAATTACACTGAATTAAAGAAAAAATAAAAAACTTTGGCTGCCAAAGATTAAGAATATACTATGTATGTAAACTGCTATTGTGCTTTTAAGCAATATGAGCAAATCATTGATGGTATATTGGGTAGCATTTTTGTCTGACATTTACCTTGGAAATCAAAGCATTTTCTTCCTTAAAAAACATAACCAACATTTAACCTATTACCTATTTAATCTAATATCAGTTCTATATTGATATATAATTCTTATTACTTTATATAACACAGATGAACACTTAGTTCTTTTCATGTGTCATTATATATTTCCTCAAATAGGAAAAAACTACCAAGGCCCATGAAAATGTTCTTTCTTTTTCAGAATTGCATTCTTTGTAATTGGAAAAGCTGAATGTTAACTAATTCCAAATAAGTGTGCAAGAAAGATGGAGAGCAAACTAGATTATTTTAATCATTAGTGAATATTTTTTTTGTCACAGTGAGAATAATATCTAATTAATGAATTGCTGGTCATTACAGTAAATAAAATTTGGGTATGTTTGATAAAAATTGTAAATTCTGAAAGTTTTGAAATGGTGGTTGATAACTGCCTCACTAGTTTCTATCTAGTGCAGAATTTCTGTGTCAAATAGCATAACAATTAAAAAAACCGAAAACAACACAAACAGAGAGATATGCTAAAACTCAGAGAAGCAATACGTAATGTCTTTTTTTTTACACTAGAAGTTCTTCTCTCTCCTATGATCACCATAAAGATTGTAAGTAACAAAAAGACGAACATTGAGGACTGCATGACAAAAACTCCCTAACAAACAAAAAGAAACCCCATTGTATATACTGATAATTTTACTGAAAATGTTATATATGCTCTTAGGAATAGAAATAAAATATCTAGACATGTACCCAGAACACCTTTAAGTGTCTTTAAATGGTAAATATTAAGAACCTAGTAACTTTGTGAAAACTTTATCATTGTCTAATTTGAAACTTCTGGAAGACATTGTGGGGAAATGAACTATGTTATAAATTAAGAATTGCAGAGTAGACTTAAATTAGTCTGGAGGTCCAATTGTTGTAACTGAATGTTATACCATCTGGATGAGATAAAGAAGAGGAAACTGACAAGTGTATTAACATTAATAGAGCTGTAGAGAAAATATGAATCACATAAAGATGTTAATGAAAAGTTAAAACACAAGCTGCTGATACAGTCTAGAAAACTTGAGACATGCACAGGCAAACAATATTAATATCAAAGCATGTTGGGAAATGACCAGAGAGATTTCTTCAAGCAATCAGTCCATAGGGATAAAAATAATATAGTAAGAAATAAATAAACTGTGATTGATTTTTTAAAAAGATCTATGGGAAAAGAAGACATCATGTAATCCTTTGCCAAGGTAAGTTGAAAACAACCTAGTGAGTAGGAAGAGGTTATTAATCAAAGTGATTACAATTTACAAAGCAGACTGAGAAAGTTAGCTAATTGGTAAACACCAGAAAGGAATAGAAATCATAATCATTGCTTGGAAAGTAGGGATAAGTTATATTTTCAGTTTTAAATATATTTACAATTAAAAAAAAAAAAAGGTAAAAATAATTATATATGCACAATTAGTTAAGCACTGGAACTGGCTTTCCAGGGAATTGGTGGATCTTCCTGGTGGAAGTGTTCAGAAAACAACCAGCAACCAAGTATCCTGCAGGTGCACACTGACTCTTCCCCCACTGGTGAGGTCAGGGACAGAATTGGAATGGTAAAAGGTAGAAAACTCATGGGTTGAGATAAAGGCAGTTTAACAGGGAAAGCAAAAACCTCACACACAAGCAAAGCAAAACAAAGATTTAATTCACTGCTTTCATGAGCAGGCAGGTGTTCAGCCATCTCTGGGAGAGCAGGGCCCCATCACATTTAACAGTGAGATGGGAAGACAAACTCTCACTCCAAACAATGCCCCCTTCCTCCTTCTTCTCCCCACTTCATATATTGAGCATGATGTCAGATGGTCTGGAATGTCCCTTTGGTCAGTTTGGGTCACCTGTCCCTGCTGTGTCTCCTCCCAGCCTCCCAGGCACCCCCAATTTCCCTGCCATCATGAAGATGAAAAGTATGAAAAGAAGAAAAGGCTTTGGCTCTGTGTAAGTTCTGTCAGCAGTAACAAAAACATCTCTGTTTTGTCAATCCTGTGTTCAGCACAAATCCAAAACACAGGAACTTATCAGCACATATCCTGCACAAGTAGATGTGGCATTCTGTGATATGGTTTAGTGGGCATGGTGATATTTGGTCGAAAGTTGGACTTGGTGGTCTTCGAGGTCTTTTCCAGCCTTAGTAGTCCTGTGAAAGCTGAAAGGCAGATCATCCTTCTGCAGGAAAAGGAAGCATGACTTCCTAGATGTAGACCCATGGATTTGCCTGTAGTCTGGTACATACTCTCTGAAATTATGTTAAATGAATGTATTTAAACTAATTTAGGGCTTTCTCGTGAGAAGAAAGAATTTAACAGTTCTGGGAGGTCTATCTGATGACTGATATCTGCACTAGAATTTTCAGCATGTAAACTTACTAGGATATGAAGAACAACAACAAAAAACCCAGGCAATATTCCTGGATTACAAGTGCACTTAAATTGATAAAATGCCATTCACTATTGGCAGAAATTCTATGGAGTAGATGAGGAAAGTGCATGTTATTCTTTAACTAACAGTTTAAAATTGTACCAAAAAGAATCAGACATGATAGGATTTTTTGGAAAGATTTTATGTCATCTTTGTTTGTTTTATCATTGTCTGCAATGCTAAGCTATCCAAAGAGAAAGGTATATAACCTAAAATAGTAGTCATTTAAAATGTTTCATATCCATGATTTGAAATTATTAATTGTTCAAATGTGTGGATTTTCAGAAAAACATGAGAATGACATTCAGATAAAAGTTAGTGACATTTTTTTTGTGGTTGTGTGCATTTTTTATTGGGGTTTGGGGGGAGCTGTTGTCTTTTTTTTTTTTTAAGACATTAAAAGTAACAGGAGAGAGGCATATCATTACATACAGTAAAATCTCATGGAAAAGTTTTTCTTTCCATATAAGGTGGATATAAAAATACTAAGAGAATTTTAATAAATAAATAAATAAATACTTTTGATGTTTGCTTCTGTGAAAGATACGGGTGCACTTCACCAGACCAAATATAACTACCCAACTTGTAAATCAGTCTTAGTCTGTGCTGCCTTAGTCAAAAGAGAAAAATATAAATTTTGGAAGGAATGACCTATTGCATACTAAAGAAAGACACATATGTTCTGACTAATTCCCTAAATATTTTTTCCCTTTGTCTATGAATGGGGGGAGCTGGATGAGTACTTCATCTGTAGGGTTTTCAGAAATTTAACAGACAGGCTCCTATCCAGGCTGAGTAGATGCTGGAGCAAAATTAAATGAAACATATAGTTTTATCAGAAATAAACCATCATATAAAGAGGACAAAGTATTGTATAGAGATTTAAAGATGGAAAAGTTTATCTGGATTTCTTTTAGAAAAACAATCATTTAGATAAGTGACAAATTAAAAATGCCTTACAAAAGGATAAAAACAAGAAAAGGAAAAGAAGCTGACCATTTTATTGCTAGAAGCTGTATTTTACTGGATATATTTAGGAAAAGATAAGGGATAGAAAAGATGCAAGCATCAAATGAAGGATATCTAGCCAGGTCCCAGAGAAGTTTAATTATGGGGATGTACTAAATTGGCCCAGAATAAGTTTATGCTCATTACTTTAAATACTATATCATGACAAAGTTGTCAGAATTATTTAGTACTTTCTATACAAAAAATACAGACTACATTTCAGAGAAAGATCACCATCACTGGCAAAGTTACAGAAAGAATACAAAGATATTGTAGGATTTTTAAAATTATTGTAAGAAGCATGAACCAGGAAGACTACGTAAGATACCCTCAGGACACAGGGATGGGTCTTTCACTGTAGACTCTTCATGAGACTATGAGCTCAGGAAAATTGAAGTAAAAGAAAATTCAGTATGCATGTTTATTTATAACCAAAACTGTAGCATGCTAATATTTTAAATTACAACAGTAAAAATAACAACAGTAAAAATATAACAACAATAAGAATAATGGCTGATTATTGCAGTGAAAATACTCTTAATATTGGATAACAGAAAGACCATTTTCTGTATTAGAATCTGTGCAATTAAGGCAATGAAGGATTTAGAAAGAAAAGTTGGCAAGCACCCTCTAAATAGTGAGGTGTGAAAATTCCAGCAGTACTAGAACTTCCATCTAAGGTCGGTTTGCCTGGTGATTGCATTCCTTTTGCCACTTTCTCTCTTTTTAAGTGTTTAGGAACTATTAAAATGAAAGTACAATAATTGTAATTTTAATAGCAATAGTAATTACAAGAATCATGGTTATTGTTATTATAAGCAAGCGAGGGACAGAATTTTAGTAAATGTTGGATTGCTGACCAGTCAGGCGTAGGATTACTGGAACACCAACAGGAGCTGCATCAACCTGCACGGTATTTCTTTCAAAATCTATGCTAATGTATAACAATACTTTTGAATTTCTTGAGGTAACTGCTCAGCCTATCAGCTTTCTGGCCGAAAAGTATCGTATAGCTTCTATTATTGCCTGCCTTGTAATGAATCACCTCTAGTGCCTGAATAATTAAATTGACTAATTTTAAGCTGAAATAAGAACAGGAGCTGTCAGTCATTAAAAGACATTCTCATAAATTATCTTGCTCACTGGCCTTTTTTTGTAAGCAGAACTTACTTGTAAAAATAGCATCAGCAATAAACCTTTGGTAGTTAAATGGCTTCTATTCCCCATGAGTGCCTTCATGACTACAGTTTTCTTGGCAGTGAAGTTGTAATGACAGCTGTCATCAGTGGATTTTCATGAAATATACCCTGACCTTTGGATGCTATATGTTACAATTACTGTTGGAAAGCCTTTGGGGCCTTGAATTGGAATTTCACACTTCAACATTGCGGCATATTGTTAACACTTCTTAAAGCCATCCAAGAAAATATAAGAGCTTTTCTTGTCAAGTATTTTTTTTTTTTTTTTAAATATAGGAACTCACAAAGATGATTATTTGCTGTTGAAATGCAAATATTGGTTGAGAGACAACTATTTCATAAACGGGTTCTGAAAAGAAGACATTTCACTCTGGAGGTCACACACTTAAAAAATAAAAGTTAATCTCTGTTTGACCATAAGAAAAAAAAAGAATGCAACAGACAGTTCTTAAAAGAGGCTCCTTGGAAATCACAGTCACATAACTGCTTCTGCTATACTTCTGAAATGCATGAGTTTTAAGAACGCTTAAAAATAGCAAGAACCTTAGTAAGATAAAAAAGATGACAATAGAAAACTCATTAAAAGCTGAATCCCTGATGAACTATTCTACCAAAAGGATCAAAGCTGAAATACAAAACTGTCTTCTAAAAATGATTGTCCAGAATTCATTTTGCTGTGATGGTCACGCTATTTGCTTAAATGAATAAATAAAACTAATATTGTACATTTTAGACATGCTCTTACCTCTCATGTCAACACAGAAACACCATGTATTCTTCTGTTTGAGTTCTGCTACAAGCTGTGAATGCAGAATTTTGATACTTGGTAAAATTTACGTTGATTGAGAACAAAGATGTGTGTTGTTGCATCATATCTGAAAGGAAAAGAAAAAAAGCAGAGAGGATTATATTCAGATAAACAAGAGATCTACTTTTGATATTTAATATCATTTGACAGTGTTTTACCAAGTGTTTCTTCTGCCAAAAAAAGAGGAAATTTAACATTCTTTAGTTATAAACTTCCAGTGCTAAGGACAGTTCTCAATGAATAGTTTACTGTAGATTTCAATATTTCCTTAGCATAATATTATGGCAATTTTCTTATTTTGTCTTAGTAGAACATATCTTGTAACAAACACAAACATAGGCTGATTTTTTTGCTAAGAGTATCAATTTTAAAGCAATTTATTTTATCATATATATCTTTGCTGAATATATACATAAAAAACTTTCCCCATGTAACTTTCTAAACAAGAAACATTTCCTGTTGAAGCCAAAATCTATGAATATCTTAATGGGAGTGGCACTCTATTTCAAATTTCTCAGATAATCTTGAATTTACTTAAGAAATAGTTTCACTAGCTGTAGCCTTTCTCCTCATAATCCTCCTATTCTATGGGATTAGTATAAAGCAGGTAAGTAAATGTTTAATCATGTTTTCCAAAAAACAGAGCCCACAAATGACAGTAAAATCTTCCAGAAAAATAAACAAGTATTTGGAGTTTGACTGCTTATATTAATAAAATCAAGGAGTGTATGGCATCTACAATAGTTCACAGATTTTCAAGCTTTTAGTAACTTTTTTAAGAGGTGTAGCGTGTTTTACCATGCAAGTAATACACATATTTTTCAATGTTCTCTGGGGATGTTTTTAGGTTAACATCTATAAAAAGATAATAACTTTTTTTTTTTTTTTTTTTTTAATGGCTTCTTGATCTTAAGACATCCCTGAATTCAATTTTCAGAAAACGGTTGATATTTCAGACAAGTAAAGATGGAAAAAGGAAAAAGGAAAAAGGAAGAAGGAAAGGAAAGGGGCGGAAAGTGGCGGAAAGGAAAGGGGCAGGAAGGNGAAAGGAAAGGAAAGGAAAGGAAAGGAAAGGAAAGGAAAGGAAAGGAAAGGAAAGGAAAGGAAAGGAAAGGAAAGGAAAGGAAAGGAAAGGAAAGGAAAGGAAAGGAAAGGAAAGGAAAGGAAAGGAAAGGAAAGGAAAGGAAAGGAAAGGAAAGGAAAGGAAAGGAAAGGAAAGGAAAGGAAAGGAAAGGAAAGGAAAGGAAAGGAAAGGAAAGGAAAGGAAAGGAAAGGAAAGGAAAGGAAAGGAAAGGAAAGGAAAGGAAAGGAAAGGAAAGGAAAGGAAAGGAAAGGAAAGGAAAGGAAAGGAAAGGAAAGGAAAGGAAAGGAAAGGAAAGGAAAGGAAAGGAAAGGAAAGGAAAGGAAAGGAAACTATATAAAACTCTAAACCTCTAGATATAGAGGATTATTCTGAGGACAAAGACTTGAATCTCTCTCTTCTTTGTTTTCCTTTGTATTACTATGGAAGGAATATAAGCAGATGTTATAGAGAAATGTCATATATTATAGTTTCATAATTGTTTTATGCTGTATGCTAGTGATTCTGAGAATCAGCTTTAAAAAACAGTTCTTGAAAACTAATGAATATTGTTGATTCAAGGCAATTCACTTACTATATGCCAAATTCACAGGAAGTATAGACAGCACAGAGACTGTCATCTCATTATAAAGCAAGTAGAGGCTGATACGCTTCAGGCTGACCTCAGACAGCATTTGCTGTGATGAAACAAAATTTGCCTTCTGCAACAAGGCATAAAATCACTCTGTTAACAAAAGCTGCGTGACATTGGGCTTATTTTGACTTGAAGTGAGATTTAGGCATCCTAACAGCAAAAAACATAGTTTAAATCACCTTCAATACCAATAATTTCTAATGTGCACACACATGACCATACATATTCTGCCTATACTACCAAACTACAGGAGGACCTTGTCCCCAAGGCCATAAAGCAGTGACTGTCTTTTGTTCATACTGGTTTGGATTGTTTTCCTCTATAAAAGTTTTGTGTTGGACAGCGATATCTACAATCATGCATAATAGCGATAGCTTTTACTAAGATATACTAATAGTGGCAGCTTTTAGTGGTTTTTATTTGCTTTGTTTTGGTTTTTGTAAACTGATTTGGGTGAAATGCACTTGCATGACTTTGTACAAAGAGGAACAGTAGAAGCTAAGGGGATTATAGTGAGAAGTGAGTTGAGTTCTTGATGTTAAAAAATTCAAGCACAGTTTCTTACTTGTGCTGTACCCCCTAAAGTCCCTTAACCTCTAGAACATTGCCTACTAAGAGTGTGAAAACACTACTGAAATATTTTCAATGGTGGGAAGCAGAAGCATAACTTTTTTAGATTTTTTTTTTAATTGAAATGCCACTCAGGAATATACCTGAAGAATGGCATATGGATGAGGGTACAAAAATGCAGGTGAAAACCAGGAAAAAAAAGTAGACATTGGTCTTCCTTTTTTTTTTTTTTCCTTTCCTCCCCTCCTAAATTAACACGGCACTGAAATAAGACCTGAATTTTGTGTCTTCTCAGTGGGCTACAAGTACTGAAGCTTCTATTCAGGTAGGAAATGCTCAGGTCTAATCTGAAGGTTCCTCTCAGCATTATGATGACTACAACACAGTGTTTCTAGGTCCTGTATGTAATTTTCAAGCATAACCCCTTTAGAAAGCCAAAGACCTTCTCCAGACTTCATCAAGGAATGCCTTAAGGTCTTCCAGATTGAGTATATAAAAAGGGATTCAACAGAAGCACTAGTCATTTTTTTAAATTTACTTAATATAGATAGTTAAGAAGCATATCTTTGTTATGATGACATATTATGCGTGTCTTGTAGTTTGTCATTAATCAAGTATAGCTGTTCTGTCATGCTATGAGACTTATCCAGTAAAAAAGGGAACTGCCAGATTTCTATTCAAGATAATTAATGGTCATCTGAATTTTTTATTCAGACTGATGAGTCTGGGGAGACTCATTCCAGAAACGATGCAGCTGTTAGGTTTAAGAGAATATCATAAATTGAAGTCATTTGGATGTGCCTGATTTGAAAACATTTATGTAATATTCAAAAGTAGTCCCTACAGGATTTTGCATACCAAATGTTACACAGCTATAATTTTCCATTCATTCCTCACTAACACATTTAATCTGTGGTAATTAATTATCTACCTGTGAAAAATTAGATCTAAACATTTATTTCAAAGTTTGGAAACTCAAATAGGCTTGATTTTCTTTGTAAAAGGAATACATAAAAAGTTTTCTCTCTCTTTACACTGCAGTTTGCTATATGGAATGCTCTCAAAGATGAAACAAAGCAATAAAATATAATTTTTTAGAGAAAAAGTATCTTTAAATCTTGTCTGACAAGACATACTTGACAGCTTTGCCACAACAGCAATGGTTAACACATCAACATAGCAATGTTTTCCACAGAGAAATCCTGGACATTCAAGGACATGTCATTCATCTTTCTAATCAGCAGAGCACAAGTAATTATATAAAATGCTTCAGAACTTTTCAGAATGTAGTATCAATTCACATGGCACCCAATAAAAGTTTTAACACACACATAAATATTTAAGAGCAAAATGAGAGCTTATAAGAATACATAAGTATATTTATGATATTTGCTTAGTCAAATATTATAGTTGAGAACATAATAGAGAAAATTTTCTAATCAGTTCTATTAAATTTATCTTGGCAAATTAGAATTTCTGAGTTTGGTCCCTATTTTCATTTTTCTAGTATTGGAAAAAGAGGTTGGGGACTAAAAACCCAGGCTCCTTGATAAGCCTACACATTATATGTACTGCGGTTAGTTGGTTCAGACATGCAGCATAGTCAACAGTTTTGCTAAAATTTCACTTCAACAGTTTAAAAGTTTTTAATTCAAAATTGCAGTACTTGATAGGAAGAATGGCATCCACTTTCCTGCTTTCATCCATTTTACCTCTTCTCTTTTCCAATTTAAGAGAACAACAGTTAGCCAGTTACACTTTGTCTTCTGTTTTCATTTAACTTCCTGTGGTTAGAAAATATATGAATTTGAATATATAATTAACAATAAAGAATTTCTTCCAACATATTCACTGTTTATTTTTTGCAGTAATCAATACTGATCAAAACAATAGCATTACATGAACTTATTATTGTATTTGGCAGTAATAGCAATATGAAGCAGGCAGAAAAGGGTGATGGACAGGAAAAGGAAATTACTGTCTCTTCCATACCATATCTACAAAATCATTAAACATAAAGTGAAAAAAAAATTACTAACATTGCTTCTTGTAGGAAGCAAGTATAGTCTTAATAAACAGATGGCTGAGCAGAGAGAATTAAGTTGGTCATTTTACAAATCGCTGTGGTATTCAGAAAATGCTGCCAAATCTTTAACCACGGGGGGCCTCCAGGCTATTCAAACCTTACCTAGCATGTGTGAATCTTGTTACTTCTACTACATTGCTTTATTGTTTCACAGTATGGAAAACTCTGTATCCCTTGGGAACAAGGGTATATCACCTTTGTTATGCTATCAGTAAGTATATCATAATTTTCCCATTCTGTGTCATTTGCTAATAAAGTGTGTGCCAGCTTCAGGATATTAGATTTCTTTTCTCAATTTTGGACTCAATGATATCTAATATGTATGATTCAAGTGTACAAAGGAAGTGAAAAATGTAATATGACGTCTGCTTATTAAATCCACACCTGTATGCATGTTTCCCCTTCAGAGCAGCTAATACTTGCAGGAGACAAATCGCTAACAGAAAGTCACACACAGTGTAACTGAGGTTTCCAAAAAGTATTTCTTGCATCCCAAATTCAGCCACAATTACTTTCCTAAAAGAAATGTATTGTGATTCAGTATTTCCCAGGAATGAGAGGAAGTAAAAGGATTTTTGCAAGAGAAAAATATTTTTCTAAATCCTCTCAAAAAGAGGTATGCAGCCATTCTTGTAAAATATACATGTGCAAAGGTTCCAGTGAACAACCAATCATGTGCATATATTTAACTATTTCCCCTTTAATTTATGATAAGAAAAATATTTACCTCATTTTTCAAATCAATGTATTCCTCTTTGAAGGTTTAAGTCCATCTGAAGAGAAAATTTTCAACTGTCTACTAGATTGTCCTTTTGAGAATGAAGAAATAGCTTTGTAATTTCAATGGCAGGAATTTATGTGTTATATAGATAATTTGGAAATACTATAAAAAGCCGCCAATTTCTCCATTTTAGTAATTTGTCTCTTTTAAAGTATGTTCTAATAGTTGCAAGTTCATAGTGAATGTTTCTCTGTTTCAGCAAAACGGCTTCATATTTGCCAAGAGATTTCTGAAATTGCTGTATTTGCAGTTAATAGAGAAGCAAATGCTTTTAATACCAGTATTTGTGCATTTGTATTCCACAAATTATTTTCAGTGAATGTAATAAAGTAGATTTTATTTTTTAAATTATCAAATTATGTTTATAAACATCGCTATAAAGATATTCACCATCCATTCCCACTAAAAAATAAAATACACTGTTGAAAGAAAGAGGGTAATAAAGGCCTTGAATACTAATTCTCCTTTCTTTCAAATGCAGCATTTCAGCTCAGATTACTACCACAGCCAACTCAGTCTCTGCTCCCCTTAGATAATCCTTTTTCGTTCCTAAATATTTTTAAAATCTTACATATATTTCATGTAAATACAAAGTGTATTTTTGTGTTAGTTCATACTTTGGCATCACCCTTAGAAAAAGTGACTCCCCCATCCTCGTCACTTGAGGATAAGAGCACAGCAAAAATAAAACACATACAATATTTCATGCAGCTTATTCCCTGCAGGCAACTAGCCGCTCTTAATCCTATACCACTTTATAGACTTGTGTTAGAATATCAAAAGTGAATGCAATTTTATCACAGTTTTGTATCACGGTCTACAAAATGAACCAAAATTACATGTCTAATTTAAGTTAGTCCTAGGAGTGCCTTTATTTGTAAGCACTCCAGAAGATTATTTATCTCATCGCAAAATGCTGGACTGTACCATTTCAGTTCTCTTAGGACAGAATGAGTTCCCATTTGTAAGTGGTCCTTCTCTTTTTGTAGAAAGAGTCCACATGCTTAGACATTAACATTTAGCTATCCAGAGTTATGTCACATTGCACATTGAATAGAGTTCATTTCAATGACTTATGCCTTTACAGTAAGTTTAGGTGCTACAGAATTTCTAACAAGCCTTTAGATGCTGTTTAGTAAGGGTAAAGTTTTTCCTTTACTCCTTGAAGCGCAGACACAAAAAGGCAGCAAGGACCCAGGCACAGGCAAACTAACAACTCCTCTCTGGTCTAACTTAGATTCTAACCTTTGTTGTGGGAGCTCCTCAGAGGACACAAATTGGTCTATAGAGGTGATATTTAGCTATTGCTTAACAAAACACAAATGTCCAGTTAGGATTATACACTTCATATTTGTAAAATTGAAGTTAAGATATAATTAGAATCACACCCCAGTTTTTGTATTTTAGGTGCAGAAAGTTACATGAGGTAAATCTGAACCCTACAAAAAATAAGCAGCCTTAAATTCTGGTATCATTTTTTACAAATGGGATTGAGATGGTTGCCCCTGATTTTCAGATTTGCCATGCTTTATTGTTTTACTGTGAAGATAACAAGTAGGAGATATTAACACTGAAACATTTGTCTTATAAAACATTTTCTCAGCATTGTCACAATAGATCTTTCCTTCTTCTACCCTAATCTCGCCAACCTCTAACGTATTTGCCACATCTGAATTGCTAGCCCTGAATTTTCAAATGTACAATTTGTCACTGGAATGTAACAATCATAACAGCACTTAAAATAATAAATATTTTGATACTTACAATTATACTAGAGGTTGAGCTTTTTTTTTTTTTAACTGTGGTTATTGTTTTTACTTTCTGATTTGTTTTAAACTTTCCAAGCAGATGGATTTATCGTCACTTTTACCAGTTTATATATTTTCTTGTTTTATATCCAACATTTGGGAGTTTTGCATTTTTCTTTATTCTTGGTCAGCCTTCCAACTGAAAAAAAAAAATGATCCCTATTGTATGAGTAATTACAATCAAATTTGCAGCAGAGCTTGAACTATAATACACAAATTTTCTTTATGATCTTTTACTTGTTTAAAAAAAAAAAAGGCAGTTTCAAGATAAAAACTTTATCTCAAATAGGATTTCGGGAATGCATTTGGCACAGGAATAAGGGTTTTCCTCTATGCAATATTTTGTAATATTATGGCTGTTAAAAATGTGCTCAAAACTACTTAGTATTTTATGAATATTTTTTTTCAGAAAAAAAATTGTTTCAAAGCTGTAATGCTCCAGGAAAAAGAAGAAAAAAAAAATCATCAAAGCACAACAATCTCACAAATTTTAGGAAAATATAAAAGCTATATGCTTATACAAACAGCTTTTATCCCAGGTGAGTCAATAGATAATACCAATTGAAGGGTTAGAAATTTGTTTCCATCCTGTCGCTTTAAAACTGCTAAAATGACAGAAAATATTGTCTAAACAACAACACAAGACAGCAAAATGGAGCTATAAAGTTTACGGCACTTGTGAGTGCCTTGCTTTCGTCTGCTCTGCAGGATGATGTCCTTGCAAAGTGTTTATGTTTCTAGTCACTTTGGAAGAGCAAAAGACAGAACAGCCTAGTACGACTGAGGACTGTCAAACAGTGGAACAAAGGGATTTGCTCCAGGTAAACCTAATGCAACCCAAGTAAACATCAATTTAGCTAGCAGAGGAATTGAAGCTTGAGAGGAAGGATAAGAGAAGAATAACCTTTTTTTTTACGTCTTGTTTGCTGTAAGTGTAGTTTGATCTCTAGTGGCTTGCCAAGTAGGTCAACAAAAGTATTTGCAGTAATTGGCAGTGAGTTTCTGGAATTCACTGTCAGAAAATATAGTGTAACTTCTGAAGAGTACTTATTCCTAAGGGAAAATAACTTCACAGAATGGATTAGAATAATTTTGCACTGCTTGGTGAGCCAGTTGGTTAAATTGGTGTTTTGTTTTACTACAGCTGTGTTGCTTACTGTGTACTTCCATACATTTCACTGAGAAGCCAGAGAGAAAAAATTACATTTGCATATTATAATAAGATGCTACAAAGGACACAAAATGGGCACATTTTTTATATTGCCTGTGGAAAACACAAACTGCTATGCCATTATATATGTGTGCTCTTGATAGAGGGGAATTGCCAATATCCTTCACAAAGTTATAGCCAGAGCTGTGTGGGAACAGGGCTCATCCTGGACAATCTTCCTCTATGTAACTGTAAAAGGAGGGGGAAACCTTTTTGAGCCCTGTAGGGTTCTGGTGTGACTGTTGTCATATAATCTAGGTCAAGGAAAAACAGAATGGAGAAAGCTAAGGAGAAGGGGGAAAGATTTGTGTCTGCTGCCATCCCCAGTTTTAGTCTTCATCCTTCTGTTTTTGAATCAGGATTGATTCTACTGCAATTCCAGGAGAAAGAGAGGAAATTGAGACACTCTTGCTTAATTTTAGTATCTTATTCAATTCCTGGGTTTTGGTCCCCTAGCCTTCCACTCCAGATAAGTACTAGCTCATTAACAAAATGAAAAAAAAGCCCTATATGATGACTTCTGGAGATATTTTAGTCCAGCAAGTATTCTCAAAGAGTGGGACAAGAGAGCCCTTCAACTTTCTTCAGTAATTAGGGCTCTTCCAAACCATTCCAGTAGGCTTTGTGTTCTTAAACTTCCCACATGCTCTTCCTCATAGCTCCAGGACTTCCAATACTTGTCATCACATTTCTGTAGTGAGGAAAGTGGTCTGGTGGCCTGCAGATCAGCGTATTCTCCTCAGTGCGATAACATTCATATCTGTTATCATCCATAGGTTTGTTGTGCAGGTTGTCATCTCCACTGCCATATATTGAACAATATCAGCCCAGGCCTTGATTTTGGGCTACTCTGCTTGTTATCAGTCACTAACCGGATATCAAACCATGGAGTTTTACCCCTTGGGCCTGCCAGTCCAGACAATTTTCATCCCGTCTGACAGTACACTGATGCAACTTACAATTCCTTGGTTTTCAAGAAAGAATGCTGTGGCAAAGACTGTGAAAATATTTCAGGATTTAAGGTATATCACCTCCACTGTCCTACCATCATCTATATGGCTTTGACAGATCACTGTAAAAGGCAATCAGACATGGTATCACCTCAGTAACGTGAATTGATTGCTCCTGACCATCTTCTTATCTTTCTGGATATGAAAGATGTGAAAAAATATATGTCTGGAGAGGAATGTAGTAGTTCTCTACATTCTCTGTCCCAAGGGCCTTGGTCCCAGTTTTTCTGCCTGAACTCTCAGCAGTGACATCACCTACCAGCAGCAATTGCTGGACTGCAGGCAGGTGACAGAGACTTTGCAAACACTACACTGAGGTGGGTTTCAGCACCAATCTGCTATGGATGTCTATTGAAAATTCATTCTCAGAGATTTCAGAAAGCCTTATCATTTGATCAATTTAAGAGACTTTTTTTGGCAGTTTATAGAATATAGGATTTACCATAGCAGTAACATAGAATCAGTGTCATCACCTATTCCTGTCTATCACTGTAAAGCAATAAAGGCTGACACTGTTCTAGGAAAAAAATCAGACAGTTTAAAGAAAATAAAGTGATTTACTAATTTATTAGCAACATGAGATTGACAAATACATATGCTGTCAATCCATCGTCCCTGAGGATGTATAACCCCCCTGAAGTGTAGTTACCCCCATGTTGCAACCTTCAGTGTCACCCCACACTCTGGAGTGTGGCAGCTCACAGCTCCTGGCAGGGGTCTGCTCCATCCTACATGGGCAAGGAGACCTCTGGCAGCCTAAGAACAGCTCTGGCACTTCTGGGTTTTTAATCAGTCCTGGACTGTAATATTTTGATTTAAGTCTTTGCCTGTATTACCTCACGTACCTCAGGCATTAATTGATTTTAGATTCATATCCATTTCTGGTCTTTTCATTTATTTTCTGCTAGTTAACAAGACAAGTTTCTAATCAGAGCTTCCTGAAGACTCAGAAACTGGATGAATTTGTATATATTTTGCACTGGAACCTGACTGATTACACGGAATATGTCATCATTTTGTTCTAAATGGAAGCTGGCATTTTGTAAATATTGGTCTACACTGTAAAGTAACATATAGGAGCATGTGTTTTTTATTAAAAGTTTTGTGGCTCTGAAAACCATTAGATATTACTCATTTGATATTCTCTTTGCATAACCTCCACAAATTGAAATTGTTTAGGATAAAAGTACATCACAAGACACTAGTAGGAGGTAATTCATGTGCTGCTGGTATTTCAGTTTTTTGTCACTAATACTTAAGAAATTAATTGTCTCCAGAATGCAAAAACAGTCAAGTTTTTGTTGTTAAAATCTACACTTTCCATTGCAGAACTTGAATTTCTTGGCTTCTGCCATCTGTCTTCTCTTGTGATCTACATCTGTAGATAATTTTAATTTGTTGATTACATAGACAACCAAATAGATGCCCTGTCTACATCTAGGAAAGTAGGAAATATTTCAAATTGACAGTGGGAAAAATTGCATGGAAGGAATGGAAATGATTGCTTCTGCTCACAGTGTGATAGCAAGCAGTCTAATTGGAGATGAAACAAACTACAAGGTTCAAGGTAGTTATGAATATGAATCCTTACTTTCTTATTGATCTTTAATGGTTTTTTTTGTGTGTGTGTGTGTCTAGATGTAAAACATGATTTAGTGTGGTTTTTGTCGTGTACATATCTCTACGAATGCGTGTGTCTTTTTATGAAAGAAAAGCAGAAAGAGTTTGCTTCTGAAGATATTTCCCTCAATTTTCCTTATGTCAATAACAAGATTATATTGAATTCAGCAGATGTAGGATTTTCCCCAAAAATATTCCCAAAATGAAAAGCATTGCTTGATTAAAGGTATTATAACATATATTGACCTGCAGTTTGCACAGTTCCATACATTTCACTTTACCAGCTTTAATTGCAGTTTCCTAAATAACAAAGTCGCCCGAAATAACTGCATGTAAAATTCAATCCGCCTAAATTGTCTACACTTGGTTTTTCCTATCTATTGTAGTGGCACATTTAAACTCATTCAATTCTTTCCCTGTATCCTGAAAATACTCTGCCCAGCAGTCTTGCAGTCATATACAAATACCTCACAGAGACAAGTAGCTGAGGTTTAGATTTGCTTCCAGAATCTTCTGCCCAAGTTCTGGCCGGTATTTCAGAGGATATGAAGTTCCCTCCATCCTGTATTAGATCTGACAGTCACATGCAGATGGCCCATGTACCTTACAGCATCTAAGGAAGGATTTTACTACTTGTAACATCAAATGGAATACAAGACTGAAACATTGCATATACAAATGGAGCAGTTATATATATTGTAATTTACAGCACAAAACCCCACAATTATCAAGTGATTTACTCTGAATGCTTCAGGTGTACTCCAGCTATGAATATATACTCAGTTTTCTTTGTGATAGTAACTACACAATACTGTGGATCTTGGAGTCATATTGATAGAGTTTGTGTTATATATAGAAGAAAAAAAGCAAACAAATCACAAACCAGAGAGAATCCTTTTCTTAATTAATGTAAAAACAGTTTTATCCAGTGTGGAACAAAACTATTTTTGTCTGACTCTTTCAAATCATATAGAAAATATTACAAAGAGTTTTATGCATCCTAGAAATACAATGTTTTAATAGGAGCTTGAGGCTCAAAAAAGAAAAGAGGAAAAGTCTAAAAGTACCCTCAGTTAATTTTCAATACATTAGTGGAGAAATGGAGGAACATAAATTATTATGTTTTACTATTTTAGAATGGCAAATTCAAGCTTCAGATACTGAGGCAAAGTCTGAAGGACAAATCCTCAATGTTTATTCTCATCATCCTGTCCATCAAGGGGAGGAATGACAATTTGTACCAGCTGCTGAATTGCCCTCTGAGTCCAGCTGGGGCACAAAA
>VZRN01004924.1:1569304-1621490 GCA_013397935.1 Dasyornis broadbenti | reverse complement strand
AAAAAAACAAAAAAAAAAAAAAAAAAAAAAAAAAAAAGAGGAAAAAGCCTAGGTACCGCTAGGAAAGGAATGGATTAATGTATTAAGTGAATTATGCTAAGTGTTTAATTGTGAAGAGAGGAAGAAGGGACCCATGACCTAGAAGCCTCCTTCAAGTTCAATATTCCATTATATATTTTTTATTTGATTTCTGAAAACAAAGCTAGACAAAGTAGAGTGCAGAAATAACTAGACAGTACTTATTGTTATCAAAGAAGGTTGAGGAGTACAACCACAAAAAAAAAAAAAAAATTGAAGAGATTTTTTTAAAATATGACAGAAATTACAGAAAACACAGCAAGTGATTAAACCTGAGACTCAGATAATACCCAGATTTTGCCTTGATAATGTTCTTGGTTATGTACAATATGATTGATAAAGGTGATTTTTTTTTTTTAATGACTAAGGGAATAAAAAAATTACAAATCACATTGAACTTGAACAATATCTTGATAATAATAAAAAAAGATCAGAAAGTTTGCAAATAGGCTCCATATAGGTCTGAGTTCTTCTGGATTTCATTCTGAGTGTTAAAAATAAGACAATTCTAGTCTCAAAATCACAACCAGATCAGTGACATATTATGTTGGAACTTCAATAGCTTCCCACTTTTCAGAGTTTATAAGCTCAGATGTAGAAAATATCCGATGTGCTTATATGAGTATTATATATACAGCAAATATGTATTTATATGTACAGCAAAACATAAATCAGATTTTCCTGCCATTGCTCAAGTAGATACGCCTAAAATACTATCCAAGATTTGAAACAAAGAGCAAAGGAGTTAAATGGGCTATAATAGTAAAAAATGTAATATTTTTTGTCTTCATATTTTGACCTGGTTTGTACTATAAATTTGGAAAATATTAATTATGAGATCATATTTTAAGTTTACACTAATAAGATCTCACTTACTAATTGCACTGTGACATGAAATCTATTGGGCAGGACCCATATCTGTGGTTCATGTGAGCTCTGGCTGATTACTTCACGTACTAAACCTTTTTATAATAGAATGCACTTCATTTATTTTGTTTTTCTCTTTCCGTCATGTTGTTTTACTTTTCTTGGCTGCCAGTAGTTTCTAACCCTCTGATGCAGATGCTTCTTTATCAGAGTATTTCAGTTTTAGGTCACTGGCTCAGTTCCAGAACACACTCAAGATGAAGCTGTGCAGCAGGCATCAATTCAGCTCCAAGCAGGTGTCCCTACTGCTGCTATTCCAACAAGTCCTTGGTGACACCCTCCTTACTAATCTCCTCGGACAGAGCAGGAACTGAACAGAAATAGCTTTATTCTGTCTGAGTTGATGATGGTTCTTCTGAGCCAAGATTGAGCCATGCTGGTAGAACAGTGTGGAGCAGATTGCACAGGCTGCTGGTGTTCCATGCAGACAGAGGTCTTTGCTCTAATGATGACTATTCTGATTTTGTTGCTTGTGAGTCTGTGGTTTTATATGATACCTGCTATTACATTTGCTCCTTACCCACATCCTACCTTAATTCCTCTCATCTGTATTTTCCCTTTGTTGCCAGGAGGAAAATAAATAGTTTAGGCACTGATTTCATTAACGGAAAACAGAGCCTTCTTTAACAGATTTTCATGCAGTGATTTTGGAGGGAGAATGCTCTTGCTTGAAGTGTCAGATACTAAAATTCTGGTAATCAAGTGTTCAAAATTACCACTTGAAAGAAAGAGCATTTGTCTGGGAGGATGTACTAGCAAAATAGTAAAAATTCAGCAAAGGGTCATCAGATTTATTCCTTTTCATTCATGTATACTACTCCTAAAAAGACATTACAGTCAATGAATTGAAAGTATTACCAATAGGGAAAATTATTTTTGTCTTAAATAACATATTTGCAACAACTGTATTACAAATATATGGTCTGGGAAATATACTGTTTTAGTAGAAATACTGCATTATAGATGGTACTTTAGTGAGCCAGCAAACACACAATCACTAGATAAATCACTGAGATAGAGATACAGAGTTTCTTTCTATAGCTAAAAAAGCAATCCGACGATTGTGGAGGATCATTCCACAAGCCCAGAAAAACAATTTTTAATTCATTTCTCTTGTGTGTCTGGTGTTGAGATTCCTTGGAAAGATGTATAAAATGGTGCTAACAGGAGTTCCAGTTTTCTAGCCGGCTCATGCAAGTTTGGAAGGATTACAGGATATTACAGTATTATACCATATTTATTAAACCAAAATAATTCAATACATAACATGTAATGCTTTGATTCCTTTCCATTATATGGCTTGGAATGCTTTAGAAATTCTGTACTATTTTGAAATGCATAATGTTATTAAGAGGCACCAAAGCAATTTATTTGGCTCTTTATCAACTGTTCTCATCTTTTATTCAGTGTCTTACTGATGTAAAACCACTCAACAGTTTTGAGATTTCTTTATCCCAAAATCTGTATTGACAGAGTCATGTCATTTGTGCTAGTTCTTCTTCTGGTTTCTTGACATTTTCATTCCTGGCTACAGAATGGCACGTTCTGAAGACAAAGAGAAGAGAATCAGCTTTTCTGCTCATTCCATAAGCAATTAACAACCACAGACGATGTCCAGGATATAAGAATTACAGACGCAATGTTCTGAAGTTAGTGCAGAACCTAAGTCTTCCATTTCCTGAGTTAATGCCCCCATCGATGAACAAATATTTTTTCTAACTTTTACAGTTTACAGATTCTGAAACCACTCTCGTGCAAGTGCAGACTTTTGCACTGTGAATTTTAGCCACTGACAATAATATTGCTTTTCTTAATAATTTTGTTTTGGACTATTTAGGAATCATTACATGCCCGCAGCAGTTTCTGGACCACAATTTATGATCTCTGAACTAAAATACTGTGCACTGTCACTCAAGAACTTCTTTATAGGAGTGGTTTTCTGCCTGGAGAAAATCTGTCTGAGGAACTGCAAACACTAGGCCCAATGAGCATGGAACAACCTTAAATCCATGAGCTTCGATAAGTTTTCCCATAGTTCAGGTATATCAGCTGTAAGGCAGGAGATTGTTTAGATTCTAAAGAGTTTCTGGACTCTTTCTCGAAGACACTCTGCACTTTCTTGCAGGCTATATGGGAGACTTAAGGGCCTTGCTCTGGCAGTCTGATTTCCCTACTGCTGAAGGTGTTTCAGTACCTAGTGGGGATGATGTCATAGGTACATCTGTTCAAAGCATGACACAGTCTCACACCAAAAGACATTTCAGATTGACAGAATAGACAGAAAAAACATGCCTACCAAAGAGGAAAGGTTTGGTGGCTACCACAGGGAAAAGGTTTTATTTTTTTAATTATTATTTTTGGTGTGTCTCTCAAAACTAATCCCTGCAGGTACAACAGTAAAAGACAACTATCTTAAAGATCTATTTACATGCTACAAGAAAGTTAGTCCTGTGGCTACTGCTGCAGAACTTAATTATGAGCAATCAGCATGCGAAAGGACTCTCCTGCAGTCAAAGTGCTAACAGAGACAATGAGACATTGGATAGCTTTGAGACAAAGAACTGGCATGAAAGTGGATGATGGAGAGAACTCCTAGTCACCTTCACAGCATAGGATTTGATTAATCAGCGCTGTAGCTCTCAAGGGGAACTGTAGACTGCCCCAAAGGTTTCCACCAGGCTTCTTCAGAGTAGAGGGAATGAATCTTTTTAGAATGATAGCAAACTACAGTGCAGTGATCTGGGGGTTCACAGGTGTTGGTGAGTCAGAGAGCTGCGTAGTTACACATGATAGGAGATGTAGATAGGCATGCTTGGGAAATTAGGTATTATGTGTATATATTTGGGCAGACAGAGGGGGATTTAGTAAAACAAGTAATTTGAGAGTTTCCTGAATTTGTTGGGTTTTTTTTTTAATGTTAAATAATTTATGTTATATTAATAGTTATGTCTGGGATCTTGATTTAGTCTGGTACTAATTTTATAGTTTAACCAGAACTAGAGTACACTAGCTACCTCAGTAGCCCTAGCTTGGTTCAGGGTCTGAAGTGTAAGACATTTCTCCTGACAGAAAGGGATACTAATCTATTTTTGCAAGAGTCACAATAATAAAATTGATTTGGAAGAAGTGTTTCATTGTCAGGACAGCTTATTATTTTCACATTCTGAGAATTACAGACAGTAAAGCAGTTCTGTAGATTGTTGAATTTGGTCCCATAGCTCCTGACATGACTTCCCATAGACATGTTCTTTGGGCCTGATCAAAGCCGCTTCATGCTTAGTTCTCTCTATTTGCATCATTGTTTCACAGAGGTATTTGAACAATTAATTTTGCTAATACTTAAGTTTGCAAGATACTTATTTGGAGTTTGGTGGCAAATCTTTTTCTTAGCTTCTGTTTTCTGTCACACCTTTTTCACTTGGTTTGAGTTGGTTTTTTTTATTAACTTGCTTATAGTTTGTTACAACATTAAATTAACTTTACTAGTATAATACTAATATTAGATGGATGCCTCCTTAGCATCCTCAGAATTCAAATTAATATAATAATAAAACGTTTGGATCTCTCTGTGCCTGGAATTTTAAGCATTTAAGTGATTTAGTACATCTGCAGTTTTTACATCTTGATCTTAATGTGGAAATATTGTCTGGAGACAATCAGCAATAATTCTGAAGTTCAAAAATTCTATACCACGACAAAAGATTTTATTCACAAATTGCGAGAAAATGCTAAACAGACCATGCACATATCTGAAATTATACAGAAATTCTGTTTTGTCTGTAATGGGGTTGGAGGGGAGAGTATGTATTGCTGACCGGAGGATAATTAATAGAGTGTCTTCCCTATTCTCATCGTTCTAATGAACCCCTTTGTAGTGTGTCCTAAAAGCAGTGACTTGCCAACACCTTGGAATCTAAAGCAGAGTGGAAATTATTGCTACACTTCCAAAGTGACAGTGAAATTGTTCAGCTCCAAATGGAAGTTGTAGAACATAGGACATGGGATACTAAATCATCTAGCAGCAGAGAGGAATTCAGGCCCATGACTGATGCCAGATTTCTGCTGGGGGATCAAAATCCATCAACCAAAGTAGCTGTTGCCATTAATCATGTCTCTGAAGTGTTTGGTATTTCTGTGACTTAACAACATGTAACAGTCCCTCTGGTGGCAGGAAGTGGAAAGGGAGAAAGAGGCTTCTGGGCCCTTAAAGGATGAGGACACAATAACTGCAGGGAGTTATAAAAAAAGAAAAAAGATTGTCACTTTCTCAATATTCTCACACTTCAAATATTAGTTTCTCCCCTGACAGTGAGTTCCTGATAAGCATTACCTTAACTGCATAGTGACCAGCAAGTGACCACTAATCATTGTGTTTCATCTACTGCATTTACCTCTCTCCAAACAATTCATTTTCCCTTAATCCTCCATCACACCTGGGGAATAGAGATTAAAACCAGGAATTGTTTAGAGATCTGAGGATGCATTAAAATATAATAACGTTACAGAGAGAAAGATATTAAATAAAATAGGATATATCTGTGCCTCCTCTTGTTTATACTGCAAATAACTTAATGAATATATTAAATATTTTTTAATAATTCAGAATTTATTCATCTGCGGACTGAGTCTATACATATCTGCTGTAAGTGTTCTTAGGACTTGCTATCATATTACCTGCCCACAGCAGTAGACTGTGAAGGAAGATCTTAGTTCCTCTCAGACTCTATCCCAGCTGGCTGACACCAGGCAGGTAAGGAAGCTCAGGGCCTTCCAATGGCAGCTGCAATGCCACTGGTTACCAGGTTAGCACAAGAGTTATAGGCAGCAAAATTGAGTACAGTAGTGTACAAATATGAAGTTAATTTGAACAGAAATGCAAAATCACATTGTGGATATGTACATATGTGAAGTTTGCAAATGATACTGTCCTAGAAAGCACAATCAATGCACTCGAAGTGTCATGTCGGAAACTTGACAGGCAGCTGGAGTGGGTTGGCAGGAACTTTATGAAATTCGGTAAGGACAAATGAAAAGTCCTCCACCTAGAAAGGAGGAATCCCTTGCAGCAATAGGCTGGAGATTGAGTGTCCAGGAAGAAGCTCTGCAGAAAGGACCTGAGGGCCTTCAACCCTACACTGGGGAAGGCCACAAGCCTCCTCAGCTGTTTGAAGGGGAGCACAGCCAACTGACTGAAATAATTATTTTCCTCCTTTGTTTATCACTTTTAAGATGGTATGTAGAGTATTGTGTCTAGTTTTGGATCCTCAAAACAGGGAAGATGTGTGAGCTGAATGAGTTCACCACAACTGTCAGTGGTAGAGAATGTAACCTATGAGGAAAGGCTGAGGAAATGGGGCTTATGTAGCCTGGAAAGGAGATGGCTGAGGCGGAACTAACAGCAGTCCCAGGTACCTGCCAGGAGGTTACTGTGAAGACAGAGCCAGATGCATCACAACTCTGCATAATAGAAAGACAAGAGATAGTTGTGACCTGAAGTGAGAGAAGTCCAGACTGGATATAAGCAGAAACTTTTCCATCATGAGGATAGTCTTAGAAATGGAGCTGCTGCCCGAAGCTGCTGCCCATAGAGATTGTCTCCACCCTTCCCCCTTTGCATTTTCAAGACCCAGCTGGATAAAGTCCTGAGCAGACTGATCTCAATAAAAAGCTTGCAAGAGGGGTGTCCTCAAAAAGCAGAACATCACTAGTGCTCAGAGAGACCATTTGCCCACAGCTGCCAAACATATGACTGAAACTGTGTTTGCTAATAAGGGTTACTTGGTGTCAATAGCAACAGCAATCTTTTCTGAACCATGATGCCAATTTGACATGGACAAAACTTGAAATCTTGAGCTTACAACAAAAAGATATTTATTAATCATATTGCAAATGTGCATTTCAGTGCTTTCTTAGCAGCAATTAAGCTCATCCTGTCTCAGAGCTGCATCCTAAAAATATGTTGAAGATTTTCTCAGACTCTTAGGTGCCCAAATTGTTTTCAGGAGAGTGAAGGAGGTGTCTGTAAAAATTCAAGTCTAATGACTACAGGCACAGTCTTCTTAATTAAAAGCTGCAAACTGATTAAAAAAGGGTATAGTTCCCCCACACAAACAGGCAAACAATTGGTTGATAACAACTAGTTAAAATAATCCATTTGATTTTTTTCATGGCAGCTGCTGCCATAAACTATTTGAAAAAAAAAACTTTAAAAGAAAACATAAATGAACAGAAAGTAGATCCCTAATGAGTGCTCCCTAGGAGAACATAATAAAGCATTCCTATGAATACCATGTTGTTTTTAAAACACAGTTTTAAGGAAGCTGTATCTCATTAATCTCATTATTAAAGTGATTTAGATTTTGAGCCATAGGTGATACATGCACATCCGGTATGGCTTGTAAAAGTATCCACAAGCCCGTGAATTTTAAGGCATGTACAACAGACATTTTAAAAATGCTTCTTTCTTTACTTTAGAGATATTTAATGTAGATTTCTATATCTGGACCATTTGCCTAAATTACTGAACAGACATTAGAGAAAACCAGTTATAAAGTGCTACGATTTATCTCATTTCTTCTAAAAGGAAGTGCCTAAAAAATCAGATGATTTGTATCCCATGTCTGTTCACCTCCACTGAATAAGAAGAGAGTCGAGGCAAGTAGTTTAAACGTAGATGCTTAAAGCTGGCTGAAATTAATTCTGTCCTGATTCAGAGTAAATTACATCTATCTTAGCTTTCTGATAACTGTGAAACCTAGCATTTTTCAACAGGTAACATGTCCATTGCTAAATTCACCCACAGAAGAAGTTTCCATGACATCCCTTCCTATGCTGGATTATATAGTAGCTCACATTCCTAAATACTCAAACAAAAGCTTTGCAGTCAGACCAAAGAGCAGTTGGCTCAGAGACTCATTGTGGGTGGTCTCTGACCACTGAAGGTAAAACTGGAAGTATCTGAAATCCAGTAAGAGCTGTGTTGTAAAAGCAATAATGTTGCAGCATAAGATACATATTTTGAATATCTTGGGTACATGGATGTGCTGCAAGGAGGGCGTTGGGGAATGTACAAAATGGAGAGGGAGAAAGCCCGTCCATAATGTCTTTTGATGTAGAACTGAGAAAATGTGATTAATCAGAAGCAGGCCCTGTATCAGGTTTTGTTTTGAGGAAACATTAGTTCATTTGAGTTTGGAGCCCAAGGCTGAGTTAAAATTTATCCATCAGACTAGAGGTTTGAATCTTCTGAAGGCTAGTTATATAACAATGCAGATATAGCCATAATGGTGGGAAAGGATCAAATAGAAACAGAGACTATGCATAGGTTAGTTGCCATTTCTGTAATTACACAAATTATGTCAAACATTGAGGTTTAAATTTTGGTCTAAAGGAAGAAATTAGAGTTTTACTGTTCATTTCAGTGATTAAAAATGCCAATGAGCAATAGAAAACATATTAAAGAAAAAAGAGAAAAACGTCTCCTATTTAAATCTTTCCTTTTTCAGAGGCTGCAGAGGTATGTACAGGCTGAGATGCTGGTTTATAGTGACAGACTGGCTGTGATTTATGATAGCTTCTTCAGATATCTGTGGTGCAGTCATTTTGCTCTGAACTAATCACCTTGTTTGCATTGAACAGAGAGAAAACACAATTCTGTAGAACCATTCCTTTGGTCCTTTGTACTGGTTTTGGCTGGAATAGACTTAATTTTCTTCATAATAGCTAGTATGGGGCCATGTTTTACATTTATGCAGGAAACAATGTTGATAACACAGGGATATTTTCATTATTCCTGAGCAGTGCTTACACAGTGTTAAGGACCTTTCTGCCTCTCACCCTACCCCACCAGCCAGGAAGCTGGGAGTGCACAAGAAGTTGGGAGGCGACACAGATGGAACACCTGACCCCAGCTGACCAAAGGGACATCCCAGACCATACAACCTCATGGTCAGAGTGTCAAAGCTGGGGAAGAAAGAGAAAGGGAGGGACATTCAAAATGATAGGGTTTGTCTCCCCAAGTCACCTTTATATGTGATGGAGCCCTCCTGTCCTGGAGATGGCTGAACACCTGCCTGCACATGGGAAGTGGTGAATTAATTCCTTGTTTTGCTTTGCTTGTGTGTACAGCTTTTGCTTTCCCTATTTAACTGCCTTTGTCTCAACCCACAAGTTTTCTGCCTTTTACTCTTTTGATTCTCTACCGCATCCCACCAGAGGAAAGTGGGTGAGCAGCTGTGTGGTGTTTAACTTAGAGTAAGATGAATGCTTCTCTTTATTGATGATATAAGGAGGCTGAAGTTGTTATGAGACAAATCCTAGCCACTAAAACAAAATTAAAAATATAAATATTTACTTTTCTGGGATTTGTTTCCACATGTTCTGATTCAGAAAATAACAGCTGTTTATGGGTATAAACAAATAAAATAATAAGCATATTTTACCCTAATAACAAGGGACATCCGAATGTTCCTTCTGTCTCCAGCACCATAAAAATTTTAAAAGTTGTTTCAGCTAGATCATTGGATTATCTCACTTCCTCTTGTGCATTTTCACCTGTTAGGAAGTGTGCACAAATAAAGCATTTTACCTTCACAGTGGAGCTTGAAATTTTTCTTCTTTTTGCTTCATAAAATAGCAAAGAAATAAATAATAAGCTATATTCACCCTAGGATATATTGTAATTTAATTTCAAGTACTTCCTAACAAAGACAGCAGAACACAGGAAAAATCCATGCAGACATATAACAGCATCTTTTCTTTTTTGAACACTGTTTTAAAATCAATTATATGTGAGCAAGGGAGGCCTGAAGGTTACAAGACAGTCAATGCTGTTTTATTAGCGCTGGCCTGTCTTTACAACTGAAACACATTTTAGCCACACATCAATCATATTCTAACATCAGTCTTTTATTAGTTTTCCTTGAATTATTACTTTCTTCTCAGTTTAAATGAAATGGAAAATTGAAATATTCTTTTACATTTTTATTTCTCTATGAGAAAATTTAGAACTAATCTAAAATAAAGCAACCAGCAATCTATCTGCTTTGTCAGTCAGTATTGACATACTGTTTAATTCCATCTGTATGCTAATATCAAGATTCAGTTCTGAAAATGTATTCTTCAAATGAAACACAAGCCACAAATGTAGTTCTGATGTAATTCCAATGGATAAATATGTATCATTCACAGCTTCATGAAGAGTCTTCATATTTAAGTAAGATTTTGTATTTAAAAAAAACTCAAAAGCCACAAAAATCTCTGCAAAAGCCGACGGCTGGATTTATATAGATTTTTATTCCAAGTTCAGATTTAATAATAAAGACATAGATACTGCATTCAATATCTGACTGAGTTTCAGCAGGATATTGAGCAGCAGTATCCTTATTTTAAAAGCTAATTTATAATAAATATCTCTGTCTAGATCACAAAGCTCTGGGGTTTCTTTTTATGGCAGAATGGAAAAAACAATAAGCATTTAATGTGGAAGCAGCTGCAATTACTTTTTTCTTGTTAACTAGAAAGCAGCACTCAAAGGAAGATTACCAAGTCTTCTTCACCAACAGCAGTTTCCTTAAAGGAAGGTAATTCTCCTGCAATGAGCATAAAGGAGAGAAACACATTAAGTAAACACTATCAGTTTACTTAGATACAGATCTTAGGGGGTTTGTACCAGCTACATTCCACACAAAACAGATTGATCACACTGAAGTTCTTAATAGACTCCATGGAATGCCTGGCCCTTCTGCCTTTCCGGATTTATAGGAGTCTCTGCTGGAGCTTGACTGTATCCTGGGGAAGCCAGAGAGAAGCAGCTGATGGCATGAATGCTGTTCTTGTGAATGTGCTCTCCAGGAAATACACTCACATATTTTTTGCTTGTCTGTTTATGGCGTCTCTCNATTTTGTGGAGAGCTGGAGATTAAAAAAAAAAAAAAAGAAAGAAAATAGTGTGGTTTTGTTTTTTATAACCCACATGAGTTAATGGGTTGGCATTACATTAAATTGTCACAGAAAAAAATGTTTAAATTCTCCTGAATGTTCTTTTGAAGGAAATATTCTGTCAGCAGGCCTGAAAAATTGATCAACACTGCTGCTGTCTCTTTATTAGCTATTCATAGAAAAATTGAACGAAAGTAATCATTTTATCCCTATTCCTGAAAAGAATGTTTAAAACACCTATTGCGTTTAAAAAATTTTCTATTTTCCCTAAAAAATACCATTTAAAAAGTCTAATTAAGAAGTGTGTGTGTAGGTAGAGGGTTCTTTTACTTTGTGTGTGTCTGTGTCTATATTTGTGTGTCTTTTAAGATAAGGATACTTACTGCTCTTTAATTAAGATGTTTCTAGAGGGAAAGGCAGGTGGGTTTATACTAGTCTATAATGCTGGTAAATTCATAGTCAGAATGCAGAGAGTGGCACCTTGAACACCAAAAGGGAAGATATTTTACACCTCAGTGGTTCTGAAAGGGTTCACACAGGCTTGAGGTGATTATAGAGGCATTAAATGAGCAAGGAACTGATGAACATGATCCAGACCATCAATAAGCAAGCCAGATGTGCAGCACAAGTGTGTACAAAGATTGATGAATCCTTTGAATTGGGTAAGGGAAGCAGTAGGAATTTGACAGGTTATTTACTGACTGCCATAACCTTTATTACTGCTCCATGAATCAGCTAGCACAAAGTTACAGCAATGGCAGGCTTCATCTTAGGGCAGAGGTGCTACTGCTCCTGCAATGCCCTCCTCAGCTCGTCTCTAGACCTGCACTCCACTCACAGTTATAAATGCAACTCTTTTTTGACCTTGTTATAACACACTTTCTACCACAGCAGCTGAAGAAAAAGGGGCAAAAGGATGCATTCAAGACAATATTTAAAAAAACAGGGAACATGGGAGCTTAACACTTCACTCCCTGCTTAAAGCAGAGTCTATGCATGAAGTCAAAGTTCAGCTATTTATTAAGACATTTATTTCAAAGATGTTGAGAAGTGTCTGGGTTTTTTGTGCGAGATGCTAAACACTGTCATTACCAAGACAGCTTAGTCTCCCTCTTCTGAATCTAACTGATGAGTTTAAAGAAACTGCCCTCTTCAGAAACTCACTGCCACCTCTCTAATGGAGGTTATAGCCCTCCCATGAGATCAAATTAAGTGAGCACACCTTGTGCGTTTCAATATGAGCTCAACTAGGTGCAGCAATAATATAAATTCTTCTGGCTGTGATGCAGGAATATGAAGGTTCAGTACAGGGCTAGTACTGATTTATTCAGACTCATGCCTACAATTTATACTCTACCATATTTATAAAAGCAAAGTATGAAACCTTTTCTAAGGGAGGGAAATCACTCCTGCTAAGGGAGCAACTTAGACTGTACAGAAATGACCAAGTGGCATAATTCAGGATGAGATGGAAAAATGTTCCAAAGGAGTGAGAGCTCTACAAGCAACGTGGTTCGTAGAAAACAGAAGGCTACCGAGACCAGCACGGCATGGACACACAGAGCTACACATCACAGACAGAATCATAAAAGAAGTTCCCTTTCCTCTAGTCACAGAAGGACTTCTCTATAGACACTGGTGCACCAAAAATTCCTTGAAATAATATCCTGAAAGTTAATTGTGAGGACAAAACCTATGTGCCAGAACAGGATGCTTACCCTTTTTATCTCTTCATTCCAAACTTATCTTAAAAGCCAAACAGTTATCAAATTATAAATTTGGCTTTTGTTGTTTTGTTTTTTGGTTTCTCTTTTCTTTTTGTTTTTGTTTGTTTTTATTTTGTTTCATTTTGGTTTTTTGAGTTGCTTACTTAAAAGTTGCAGTAAATCCATCTTGAATTGCTGACTAGTGTGGGGCCTTTCACTTTTTCATTGCAAATTTCAGGCCACAGACAGTATTATCCCAGCAAGATACTGGAACTGAGACTGGTAATCCATGCTTCTACCACAGCTGATCCCACTGTCTCAGGGTAGGTTATCCAAAGTACAAATGTTTTGAGGTATCTGTGTAATACTGTCCAGACAAAAGTCATACTCCACTTGTCAAACAAGTTACAGCAACTTGTGTTTAATTAGTAGTAGTTTCAGCAATGTTAGTGCTGCAGGTTATACTTGCTACAGGTTATCATGCAGTTTTTAATCTGCATGAGAGGGAACAGGTAATAGAAACAACTTAACTGTTCCTTTTATTTGCTTTGCTCAGTCAAGCATAAACTTAGTTTCTAGATTAAAAGTAAGAATCAAATCTTGGTTGCACACGTAAGGGGCAGAGTGCACTCATCCAGTCCACCAAAGACGGGGATTTTGACATTTCCATCCCTTTGTGAAGTGGCCACAGGAGAGTTTATTAGCCCCTGCCAACACATTTCATAGTTTAGGGTCTTTCCCAATGATGGAGAAAAACAAAGATATCTTGTTCCCTCCCTCACCTGCAAGGTGTTTCTTCTCTGTTTATATTCTACCTTGTTTCTGCAAGGGTAGAATATAAACAGAAAAGAAGTACTAAGGGCTATCTTTGGGAACCTTTACTAAAGCACGACTTCCTTTGGCAGTTAAAAGATTTTTCAAGTACATTCCCCTCTTGTGTACTACAAAGGTAATTCAGAGGTCTTCTAAAGGGCAGAAGACATTGAGTGTCCATCAGTTTGCAGGTCACAAACATAATAATCTGCCACACAGCTCATTCAGATTCTGAGAGATTTAACACTGTGTAAACGTGCAGATGGTTGTACTGGGTCTGGCTGAAGTGGGGTTAGCTTCCGTCATTGCAGCCTCTACGGTCCTGTGTTTTACATTTGTTGCCCTAACAGTGTTAGGGCAACACATCAGTGTTTTGAATACAGTTCAACAATACTTTCACAGCATCAAGGCTTTATCTTCTTTCCTGCTCTTGTCCCCACAGTTAGTAGGCTAGGGATGAGGAATTTGGGAGGGAGAGTACTTGGACATTTGACCTAAATTGGATAAAGGAATATTCCACATTGGCTTTTGGTTGGGGTCAACTCATAACTACTGTGAAGATGCACAGCAATAGCTTTGCTGTTAAAAATCATCACTAATAATTTACAATTCTATGCAACTCAGTCTTACAAGTTAAAGTTAGCAGAAAAATAAAGTCAAGCATAAACGAACTAGCTTGTTTTTCTCGTCTGACCTTTGCAGGAAAAATCATTCTAGAGCTGATAATGTAATGATTTGGTGACAAATAAAGGAGATTCAATGGAAAATGAACAATAGCAGAAACTTCACATTTAAGAGGCAGATGACAGATTTCTATTCAATTACATAGCAAGCTATTCTGAAGCATTTTCTTTCCAGCAAACAAAAGATAAAAAGATTTAATAAGAGTATTGATAGAATACTGTGTTAAAATGAAGAGGTAAGTACTCCAGATATCCGTAAGAGGAAAAACCTCTCATTTGTTCTGCCAACACTGAAAGAAAACACACAAGTGAAAGATCAGATGATAAGATGCATGGAGAAGAGTGTTTTATAATTGCTGTTAAAAATGATTTAATGAAGTAAATATAGCAAAAAAATAAATTATGTACTAGGGTAAAGTGCAGTTGAAAAAAATAGTATATTAGACATGAAAAACAGAACACTTAAATCTCATATTTTCTTCTGTGTAGATAAGATTGCTCATTTATAAATGTATCTTGCAAGATCCTTAGTGTCTCTAAGACACTCCAGTGGAAGTGTCAGGGAGCTTCACTTTAAATGCTACAGCCGTTCAGGAGGGCTAGAAAAAAGTAAAGGGGCGTACAAAACAGTGGGGTTTTTTGGTATATAACAAATTGTACAATAATTGCTAATGAGTTTATTGCATGTAAATAAGGGAGAAAAAATCAGAATTTGGAATGATGTTGAGGGCTTTAACAATTGGGTCTCTCCCATGATCCATATAAACATTAGTTGCAATTGCTGGTAAAATAAATCACTTGTTTACAATCTTTTGAGTTACTCTGTGAAGGAGAAAAGTTACTTCAAGGATAGTCTGTCTTTGACTAAAATATGTCAAAGGCATGTCTTTTGTCTTTTTTCGGTGGGGATGTATGCAAGAACATTGAATGAATGTGTTAAAGGCTGTTACCCCATATCATAGTTGAACAGGTGAATTCTGCCTTTCCATTAAGAACACCCAGAATAAGGTGCCTTACATTACTTGTTGTAGAGAATGCATGTAGGGAAAGCTTGTAAAAATGGAAATAAAATCATTGCCCTGAGAAAGTAATGACTCTGAGGACAGCAGAGACTTCCTTCTTGTCCAGAGGCTCCTGCAGGAGGCTGTTGAAAGGCAAATCAGCAAGAACCAGCCTCCATTTCATGTTCAGCATTTGGGGAGCAATAAGTCTATTATAGGTAAGATCACCTTCTTACTGTCATCATATACTTCTTATATATATATCTGTTGAGGGAACCTGAATCCAGCAGACTTCAATAGCCAGGAGTTTTCTAATCTCCAGTGTTTGCTGATGTTCTTTTTTTGTAGGTCCAGACAGCAGCAACGTTGAGCATACATTCTACAGCAGCAGGTACAAACACACATGCAGACACAGACGCACAATATATATACAGAAAAAATCAGCAGATTTACTGTTACCCACATAAACACCAGCAGCAGTCACAAAAACTTGAGTAGCACAGTACAAATACATTTGTCCTCTCCGGCTGATACAGACTGAAGATCATTAGCAGGCAAAGGCATACCCTTCCTGTCCTGATCCACAGTCAAGTTCATATCCTCTTGAACTCTATATCAGATCTTAACTACATCCAAGATCCATGTCAACACCCTGTTTCTTATTCCCCATTATTATTATTATTATTATCATTATTATTATTGTTGTTGTTGTTGTTGTTGTTGTTGTTGTTGTTGTTGTTGTTGTTATTATTTCAGGGACTTCTGATCCATGATATTATTACCTGCCATTTATGTCTCATGTTTCTGGGTGCTTAGCTGTTTTCCTCTCTTTTCTTTCTGTTTTTTTACCCAATATTCTGGCCAATACAAATGTTGATGTTGTCTAGGTATTGTTAAGTCCTTTACCATACATATATTTTTACAGTTTCTCACATAACATCTACTCTTTCAGGGCTTTTAGACCTGCATGTTCAACAACTCAGTCATTCAGATACTGGCTTAGAACACATAGAGACAATTACAGTGATTCACTTAATAAGTAATTTTTTTTTTTTTATAAAACACTGATAGTGTTTCAAACTGAATTTGAATTTAGTTACTCACACATTTAGACACCAGTTCTCCTCTTTTGTAAGTACTGTGACTCCAAATGATGTATTTTTGTCTTCAAGGTAGAGTGTTCACAGACTATGATGATTTAAGTCAGGAAAATAGAAGAGTTGAAAGATTAATATTTAAATATTAATATTAACTAGTAGGTTGAAAATTAGCTATTTGCCCATGCAATTTATCAGATAATTACATGCTTAGTTTGCACAGGTGAAACACTGCTATTCGTGGATTCAGCTAAGGACAATTTTTTCTTCCCTATGTAACCAGAGGGTGAGAAAGAGCTGTTATGGCACATTTTTCTGGGTAAGTTCTGTTACATGCAGCCTTTCATGTTCAGTCTTCTGAATATGGTAAAAATGACTGATCTTAGGCAGTCCAGCATTGATATTTCATTTTGTTTTGTTTTTATGTGAAAAGTGAGAAAAGTAGTAAAACATTTATGAACTTTGGGAGAGTTTTACTACCAGCCTAGGTATTTCATTTAATCATTTCTTGTGTTTAGGTTTTTTATTGGTAAATAAACATGCAAGCTGGACTGAAAACTGTAATAGCCTGACTGCTCTTTATCCACCTATATGACAACTGTGTATGTAAAGGTTAATTTATGCTTATCCTTGATTCCTTGTCACAGATTAACTTCTGACTGCATTTTGCTGACTTGCTTGAGCTAATTGCATTTAAGCTACCTGCAGCTCCTACTACTGTGATTTGGCTCCTGAAATGGAAACTAAAATCCAGTCCTGACTTTAGAGATGACTGTCTCTGGATGCATTTGCAACAGAAAATTCAACAAGACTGTTGTCTTGTGAGTCTAGATTTATTTACAAAATAAATGGATGGAATTAATCTGCATCCCACGACTAGCTTTTCTCAGGTAGAATTCAATTCTGCAAAGGCCTTGGAAATCCTTGACTGCCTATGAACCACTTGGCAGTAGTATTAAAAACCTTTTAGTGTAAATGTGTCTTTGGAATCACTGTTCAAGGATAAAAGAGGAACCAAACAGACCAGAGTTCACTGTGAAAACCTTTGCAGGTGGCATAATAAAACCTGTAGAATTGTGGGGTTTTTTTGAGGATGGAGGCTATTCCTAGATGATGACATTCACTGTCATGTTTGAAGCAGAACTGTCAAAACAAATGTGCCAGGTCATGCAGTGAGTGGTTTATCTCTGTGGAAAGCATTAGAATAGAGAGGACTGTGTTCTCAGAGATAGGCTCGTAATTAGGTATTGATTGCTTTCCCTAACACATTGTGTACAATTCTAAACAAATGCAAGATCATTTCTGACTCCTTTCTTTTAAACCCAGATATTTGTCAGCGCATTCGTTTGAAAGATTACGAAATATGAAGCAATTTTTACAGCTGATTCACTTGTGCTTCAATTGATTCGGTTTCTATAAAAATCCTCCATTTGAAGGGAATGTCAGCAGTATCTCAGCTCCTGTCTACAACCAGGACTTTTACTTTAGATTACAGAAAAACAATTGTCTTGCAAGAGAGTAGAGAAACTCTCCATCCTTAAAGCAGCAACAAAATTTTGAGAGCTAAGGTGGTTGTATCCTGATTTTGACTTATTTTAATGTGAAGATCTAATCAACCCTCATTCTTATTGTCCCTGTTTTCTACCTTGTAGTCACAGTTAATGGAGACAGTCAAAAGGTTCTTTGCTATGTAAGCGCCTATTGTATTCTCTGAATGCACAAACTACCCTGTAAATGATACCTATGAGTACAACTTCTCCCTTTACTGTGAAGAAATTATATTCTGCATCTTCTGAGATGAGCCAAGTTGCAGACAACATAGAGATAACTCAGGTCAGAAAGCACAATAATCTCCAACTCAAGTTCGAGCCCAGTGAAGACAACTTCTCCGTAGTGATCTCCAGTCACTCCTATAGAGAGTATCTCAGAAGAGGATGGCCAACACAGTGAAAATGCAAGCTTTGTTTTGGGTTTGGGTTTTTTTCGTTTTTTGGTTTTGTTGGTTGTTTTTTTTTTTTCATTTAGAAAGAGGCAAATATACTAGTGTTTCATAACTGCACACCATGACAAACAAGTCCCCTGAAACTCTTACTCCACCTTCTTACTTAACTGATGGTTTTCTCTTGAGGATCAACATACACCTCTCCTTTCAGCACTGATGCATAAGACTGTTAAGAGTGGTATGGACTGCACCATTTGCCACCCGTAATCCTACCTACATAAAGATAGTAGCAGAATCAAGTTTACACTAGGAGCCACAGATAAGAATGTTGCTGGAATCTGTTATAGTGTATAACTCACTGAGGAATAAAGATTGTATCATGCTGAAAGTTATGCAAACATTCTGAAAACAGGATTATAGGAAAAGGTGGACAAGATATGTAGTTTATTTTAATGTCCCTTTACTTATTTCTTCTGTGGTGTCTACCTGTGGTAATTCCTAAACTCTCAGATGTTGTTGTGGTTTAACCCCAGCTGACAGCTAAGCACCACACAACAACATATTCAATAACCCCTGGTGTGAGGGGGAAGAGAATCAGAAGAGTAAACATGAGAAAACTGGTGGTTTGAGATCAAGGCAGCTTATTAGGTAAAGTAAAAGCCATGCACATAAGAAAAGCAAAACAAGGAATTCATTTACCACTTCCCATGGGGAGGCAGGTGTTTGGCCATCTCCAGTAATGCAGGGCTCCATCACATGTAACTGTGACTTGTGAAGACATTCAATGTTGTTCTGAATGTCTCCCTCCTCCTCCTTTTCCCTCTGGCTTTATATGCTGAGCATGATGTCATGCCTGCAATATCCTTTTGGTCAGTTGAGGTCAGCTGTCCTGGCTGTGTTGCTCCCCAGCTTCTTGTGTATTCCCAGTCTCCTCCCTGGTGGGGTGTGGTGAGATGACTTGATGCTGAGCAAACCCTGCTCAGCAAAAATGAAAACATCTCTGTATTATTGGCCCTCTTTTCAGCACAAATCCAAAACAGCCCCATACCAGCTACCGTGAGGGAAGTTAGCTCTACGCCAGCTGACACCAGCACAGGCATGTTCTTCTTCATTGCTTTCTTCTTTTAGGGAGACAAATGGAGGCTGAAGGTCTTGGCTATCATACTGTTTGCATTCAGGCAAGGTTGCCTCTCCAAAACAATGCACTCATTGGTGATTGATCAGGTAAAAAGTCTTTTAAAACAGGTGAAGGGTAGTTGTGATTTTGTTCTCAACGTGGTTTTCTATGACACCTTGAAGGATAAAGGACTCAGTTCTGCTTCCAATTTACTCGATAGCAAAACTCTCATTGACTTAAAGGTCTGAAAGATCAGGCCCTAGTTTACCAACACTTGTAATTCCCTGATTAAATTTTAAAAGTCCAGATGCTAAACTGATTTGCAAGCCTCTAATATTCTGCTGAAGTCAGTGTACAGGTTGGAAAACTGTTTTTTTGGCTCTTCATTAGGATCATGAAAATTCTTTAGCTGATCATATCATCTTTGCCTTATGCAGCAAAGAATTCCAGTCTGTGGTTCCCAGCTTGTTATGTAATGTCTTTTTCTCTCACTTATCTCTTTTCGCTCCAGATAAAAGTAATTTATGAATATCAGAAAGTTCTAGTTAAAGAACAGAACTTCAAATATATATTCCTAGGTGTAAAATACTTGAATCACCACAAAGGAATGCAGAAAACAAATTAACTGCATGAAGTGCCTATTAAAGAAAAACTGAGAGCTCTGAACATCTTGATTATCTGCAATAAAAAAGTTGTTGGTTTGTAGTATGAGAAAACACAGATGAATTATTTACACCTATATACATTAATAATGGTACTTTAATAATAATGGTGTTGCTGCCTGCTTATATCAGTTTACTCATCTACTTTTACATGTACTTTCCCATCTGAACAAGTAACTAGGTGCAAATTAGCAAGATTTCATGACAAACATTTAAGAAATCTGAGACATCAACATCAGAACTGATATCTCCTACAAGCTGATACTAAGCAAGGAGGGGTTTTTTAACTTCTAATTCAAGATAACAAAGCTTTTATGCTCATAAACCCATTTCGCTGTTATACAGAGACATTCACATTTATGCCTATATAGGTATTAATATGGTCTGTGTCTGGACTAGAAAGTGACTCCATGGCACACAGACAGCATATTGAGTGGGGCCCATGATCACAGAATCACTGAATCAAAGATTCTCAAAATCACAGATTGTTTAGTGTTGGAAGGGACCTCTGGCGATTACCTAGTCCAATCCCCCTGCTAAAGCAGGTTCACCCATAGTACACTTAACAGGATTGCATTCAGGCAGGTTTTGAATATCTCCATGGAGGAAAACTCTGCAACCTCTCTGAACAGCCTATTCCAGTGCTCTGACACTCTCAAAGGAAGGAAGATTTTCCTCGTGTTCAGATGGGACTTACTGCATTTCTATTTCTGTTTCAATCTCAAAGTGCAAATCTGACCCACATACAAAGAATTTCTTGCTATAGGAAACAAGGAAAAGAGTCTTATGGACAAAGTGAAAAAATAGCATGCAGGAATGGCTTTGCTGTTCAAGAGCACACTAACAAATTGGTCATTAAAAACATACTGGAATCTTTGCACAGGGTAACACCTTTGTGAGGAAAGAAACCTCTTACTAGTCCATACAATGTCAGGAATCTCTGTCACAAACATCTTTGCAATGGTTTAATCAGACGGAATGGGTGACAGTCCAAAACCAACATTCTGCAATCCCTGATACCCATCTGCCCTGTGGCAATCTGTGAGTACTCCACAGCAGGTATGAATCCATCACTGTTGAGCACCTTAAACAATACACAAAACACCTCCTAACTTTCTGTGTACAAAACACTGTCCTACTCATGATCACACCTGCATCTCCAGCAAAGCTTTTGCTGAGTAGTTACAAATGTTTTGTCTAAGTCTGTTCTGTTATACAGAAGAAACATCTTGGACATATCTCTGAGATGCTCAGATTCTCCACCCAGCTCATGGAAGAATACAAATGGTGTTTCTTAATTGCTCTGGACATAGCAGGGACTACCTGAGACAATCTCCAGGCCAGTCCAAAATTCTTACTCGAAGAACTCTTATAGCCACTAGTCAAATGCTTTGTTGTGACAGTGGTTATGAATTCAGTCCCAAACTCATTGTTCATGCCCAGATTAACAGGGAGTTCCTGGACCTCCCACGGGATTGTGACATTTCTGGTTTAAGTATACAGAAATCAGTCTCTTATTCCTAGGTTGCATTTGTTCAAGGCTGAATTTAGATGACAGTCATTCTGAATTTCCCCCAATTTTCCTTTTACTTCTAGTACTAAGAGAAACTGTCTTACTGCTCAAGGCCGAAGACAAACCAGCAAATTACTTTAAATTTGTAAATATTGGAAGAGCTGAATTCTACATCTTCCTCTGAGATTGCTTTGCTGTTGTTGTTTTGCCCAGAGCTGTCCATAGTCTCATGAGCAAGGATTCTTCTATATGCATATTTGGTTGCAGTCTGGTAGAATGGTTAGGTTTTGGTTGTTTGGGCAAGACAGCTGTGGTTGTATGGGATGGGTGTCTGTATCAACTTTCTATGAAGGAGAACAGAAGTGAAGAGTGGTGTAAAGAGGAACCCAGCAAAGGAACCCAAAGGGGTGCAAACTCAGGAGTAAAATTTACTGCAGGTCTTCTTGATAGTAACCTGTCATATTGAGTTTAGAAGCTAGAAGACTATCCGTGAGGTTGTCCTCTGCCCTATTCTGTTCCATTTGGTAAAATGTGAACCAAACAAAAAAAACCCCAAAAACAAGAAAAAAAAGCAAAAAACCCCAACCAAACAAAAAACCCCAAACAAACAAAACAAACAAAAAACAAACCAAAAAACCCCCAATCAAACAAAACCAAACAAACAAAAAGAAAAAGCAGTGTATTTTCCTTTATACACCTAGTAACTGTAGATCATATATTTGGGGTGATAAGTTAAGAAAAACCAGAATTCTTTCATATCTTTCTAATTAACTTGTTTTCTGTCAGAAAATGCTTATCCCAGGAAATTAAAATATTTTGCTGCAACATTTTATCTTATTCTCCAGGATAGTATCAAAGTTTCTTTAGAACTTTATTACTCCAATATGTATTAAATATAGTATAATTGAGTGATGAACACAAAACCAAAATTTAACTTAATCCAATCAAAATCCCCCAGTAAGATAAACTGAGTATTTGCTTCACAGAAAAACAACAAATTAAATACTTTAAACTTTCTATCCCTGTTTGAAATGAAACAGCATCTTAATATCTCACAACACAGTGCTGAACGTAAATTTTGTATTCCAGTCAGCTCAAGCAGGCATTTTTTTAAAAGGCCTATAGATTGTTTAGCTAGGACTGCTCTATCAGGAATCTAAGCTTTTACATTTGGAAAAAGGAGAATAAATCAAACTGAGAGAGTACCTGACAATATTTTTTATCTCCTTGCAAGCTACAAGTGATAGCATTTCTTCTCAGTTTTAGGCAGAGCAGCTGGAATAAACCAGCTTTAGATTTTGGTATCACGAGTCATACATTTCAAATAACTGTTTCCATTGTTTTACCACAAGTTAAAGGTAATCTAACAGACTGGCAACTGTGTAATGATGGATTCACTAAACAATCCTGCATTTTTACAAACTGTGACCTTGAAATCAAGGAGAGTTTGATCAGGTTCTAAATGAAACCAAAAATTTACAAATATTTAAGAGGATCCTGCATTTTCATATTTTGTAAAAGAAGTGGAAACTCTAACTTCAAGATAGCAGTTTGGGAGCTGAAAGTTGGAGTGAAATTGAGAACTTTCAACTGCGTATTTTTACTGGGGTAATTCAGGAGCTGGCATCACTGTTTAAGAGTTTTATGGAACACTTTTGACTTTGCAATATCCTTTTATTTTATGTGATTAAAATGGAGTCTTTAATTTGTGGCATCTCAGGAGTATTGTATTTACCTACTTAAGGTCGGATATATAATTCTGTGTATGAGTCAGGGTGAGAAGGAAAGGATTTGTGGGGTTTTTTTTCTCTCTTTTCCATAATCTTCCTACTGCAGGAACTCTTTTTGATTCAATAATGACATTTGGTGGTAATCCCAGAGGAGTAATAATTTTGCCTGAAGACTAAACCGAGTGAGTGGTGATCTCCCTTGCTGTCAATGACCTATAGATGACATTTTGTACCTAATTAATTAGATGTCTTTCTTTGGAAAGAAATGGCGAATAATGCATAATTAGAAAAGGCATCAAAGTTGGAGCTGTTGGCTCATTAATCTAATGGAGCTAGCCTGTGGCACTTAAAGACCATTTGTATTGCTCATGATGTTTGCGCTACTTTATGAGCAATTAGCACTCTATATAAGACTGATTCTCTGATAGTTTTCATTTTTCTCACACTCAAAGAAAATATTTAGATTAGTTTAGAATATAGTACGAGCTATAACTTCTAACACTCATAAACATTCAGATATTGGTGACTTACAATATGGGCAAAATAATTTTGGATTCTAACACTGATTTTTCTTTTCTTTAAGCTAAACAAAGGACAGAGGAAAAAAAAAAACAACAACCCTTCATAGATCTATATAATTCATAAAAAATAAATTTAAACAAATCATACATTCAAAAAAATTACATGTTCTGTGATGTATTTTTGGTGACCTTTTTTTCAGTATGAGGAGTGATAACCTCAATATTGGGTAAACAAGTCCTTCTGTGTAAGAGTACAAAGCGTACTCTATTTATGTTTCTTCTAAGTTGCTCAAGATTAATTAAATTTTCTATTTGAACAATATTTTTGAAATATAGCTAAAGATTTAAGACATACTGAATTTTTATAAAGAAGATTCATTTGCAGCCTTTTTGGAGCCAGTCGATTCTCAATACAAGTGTTCCAGAAGTTTAAATTTCACTTTCCACCTACAACTTGCCAGATTGGTCTATAATCCCTGCTAATTATTTCTCTAGAGAGTCTGACTGCTTCATCTTTGCTAGGATTTGTTCCTGTAGAACGCCTGGTTGTTTCTTACTATAACCATGTCTCACAGAAAATAATCCAGTAAAGCTGAAACCTACATTATCATGCCATGCAACATGCTTAAAAAGACATCCAGCAACAGCTTGGGAAAATTAGACACCACTGATAGTTTCAAATTTTAATTTATACTAAAACATTAAACACATGCCTGGGCTGTTCAACACACATATATGGTTATGAGCGTGAATGTATTTTTGTTTGGACATCTTACATATGCCATAGCAAATCAAGGATATATTTTCCCAAAAAAAGGACTATCCAAATATTCATATTAATTAAAACTTAAGATTTTTATACTGTTTTTCATCTTTTTTGTAAAATTCTAGTTCACCACAAATACAAAGTCTACTAAGAGGCTTTACATACAAGTTCTCACTGAATCAGAACGTATTTTGGAAAAGTTGTGGTTTATGAATTTGTGTTTAAATCTTAGTGGTGATGTCTAAAATTCCCCCAGGCTACGTAACAACCGTATAACTGTATGGAATCAGAATTTTTAAGGTTGGAAAAGACTTTTAAGATCACCAAGTTCAAGTGTTAACTCCTAACACTACAAAGACCACCACTGAATGATGTCCCTAAGTGCCACATCTACATGTCTTTTAAATACCTGGGCAGTGAGGACTCAGCTGTAGCCTGCAGAAAGAGCTCACGCTGAGGAAGTTCATGGGGAGACATCTCCCATGGGAGGGATCCCAGGCTGGAGCAGGAGGACTCCTCTTCCTGAGCAGTGGCAGAAATAACCTGTGATGAACTGACCATAACCCTCATTCCCTGTCTCCCTGCACCACCTGAGGGAGAATGCCGAGCCCAGGAAAGGAGGGGTGGGCAGAAAGTGTTTTTAAGATTTGATTTACTTCTCATTATCCTGCTCTGATTTTGATTGGTAGTAAATTCAATTTCCCCAAGTTGAGTCTGTTTTGTCCATGACAGTAGCTGGTGAGTGAGCTCTCCCTGCTCGTATCTCAACTCATGAACATTTTGTTATATTTTCTCTCCCATGTCCACTTGTGGAAGGGATTGATAGAGTGGTTTTGGTGGATAGCTGGGTCCAGCCAGTGTCAACACACCACAAGTCCATCTTTGCTCCTTCATACAGTTTTGTTCTAATGTTTTTAGTCTATTAAATAATGACTAAAAGACTAATTATCAAGTTTCTCTCTACTACTTGCTCAAAGGTTTTCTGAGAGCATTGAGAAAACTAGATGAAAATAAAAAATCCATACCCATCTTTGTCTTCTCACACTTCAGTATTTAATATCTCCTGTTCCCTCTTTCTTTTTCTTCCTTTTTCCCCATTCTCCCTTTTTTCTTCCCCCCCTCCATTTTTTTCTTTTTTTCGTCCTCTTCTCCTTCCCTTTCCTTTTCTCTTTTTTCCTACCTTGCCCTGTGTTCACAAACAAAAAGATCAGTTTTCTGTGGGAAAATTGTACCCCAGCCTGATTTAAATGCCTGGTAGCATGAAGCACTGCTCAATATTTAGAGGCTACTTATTTTAATGCAACAGTAAAATAAATTGTAAAGTAAAATGCATATGTAGTAAACTGCCAGCACTATCTGTTTCCTTCAGGCTGCAATAACTCCTGTACGAATTGTTTTTTGTCCCAAATCTCTCTTCAGTCTTTGGGCTGCTCTGGAGCATCACTCTCTTGTGGATGTAAATAAATGACAACTCATTAATAGACTGATGCAAACTAGTGCATTTTACAAAGGAACAGAACTGAAAACTGTGCTCCTTGCTCCTGACATGTATATATAGCAGTAATGATATTGAAATAGGCCAAGGTATTTTTGGAGTGAACAGATCTTTATGCCATAGTTCATTCTGACTGTGCTCCTACTGCAAACTTCTGAAATGTAAATTTACCAGTGCCTTGAGTGACATCTCCTGGAGAAAGTAAACATGGTCATTCCCAGTAATTTCCTAGTGAATGGTGGCAAGAGATTTGTAGATTCCATTCCTGCAATTCTGGGTTTGGAAATGGGATATTTATGCAGTAATTTTATTTCCTTTTCAAGTAAAGCTGAATCAAGATACAGAGATTTTCTTCCTCTCACAATAGCGCTGGCTGAGTTGACTCAAAGCTCTTGTCTGGTGACATAATAACAACCATAAAATAGTGTAACAATTTGTCTCTGTAATTACATCTTTTGACTAGAAGTCTCATGAGAACAATATATAACCTTACCCTTCTTTCAATGACACTGGGGTAAATCAAAAGACACTCTACAGAAACACAGAGCAGAGCCTGACAAAACTTGTCTCAGGAAAAATCAGGCCAATGCACTATGAAGAATGAACAGATGATATTAATGTAACCTGGAAGGAAGAGATGACTTCTCCCCATGCTATGGTCTCCTGAACTCTCTGAGTATGCCTTTCTGAATTATGTAGTGCACAGTAAAACTACTGCAGCATGGTTTACAGCTAGAAACTGGATTAAATAAACATGCTGCCAGGAATGATGCATATTCCAGATACCAGGTTAGCTAAACTAGAACAAACTTTGATATTTCACTACAGTGCACCAAGGACATGCACATAAGGTTAGAAGGGCCAACAGAAGGGGCAGTTCTTCAATTTCATGTGCTCACAGAAGGCAAAAGTAGGTTTAAAAAATAATGCATCATTAATCTCTCAACTCGTCTCCTAGATTTCAATTTTATTTTATTGATCATGAACCCGAAGATAAATTCTTTCAAGAAAAATGATTGATTGTTTTATTTAACTGTTTCTATTATTTTCACAGAGCTGTTGCATACTGCTACAGGAGGACTAGATGATCTCCTGATGTCCCGTCCAACTACAAGAATTTTGTGATTCTGTTAAAAAAAGGGCAAAGCTGAGATATGAAGAAAATATATATAATTATATTAGCAATTAGGTGGTACTAAAGGAGGAAAAATATATTAATACAATAACCCTTAAATTATCAAGAGAATTCTGTAATAAAATCTCTCTTCCCCTCCCCCATATGAGACCACAGTGATTATTCACAATCACTGGGCTATCACAGAGGATAACTTTAGTTCTAGTCTTTGTTTTGAGCCCCTACTTCACCTTATTCAGAGTAAATGCTCTCATATAATAAACTGACCAAAGAGGAGTTAGCAAATAAATCTTTCTTCATTGCTAGAGTTCAGAACATGAATAGACAGAACATTCAAGTGAATCACGTATATTTAGGTAACTCCATATAATTGAAAATATTGCTAAGTCATCTAATATTTTTATTGAATAGTTTCTAAGACAAATAATTGTTCTTTCTGTAATTATCCAGACAGAATTACATATACTGAATTAAAGAATTTTACAAGTAGTGGGAAAATTGCCATTGTATTTGAATTGATGTAAGTTTTTTTGCTTTTTGAAAGTGTAAGCCCAATTTCCTTTTATGCTGTGTCTGCTCCATTTATGTTACTGTACAGAACCAGGATCAAGCCTGGGCATGGGTTTTGACGTAAAAACGGATCATCTTTCATTTAAATGTGGCTCCTTTCTTGTGAAGTTTTTCAGGTTGTTGCATAGCACATGAACTAGTCAGATGAACTATTATTTAAAGTGACTCTATTAGCTAAATTCAGCATTTTAAAACAAGTCTGAGTCACCACTGGCTTCTATAATTTTTACTTTTGTTGTTGCCATGCCAGTCAGAGAGCACAACATAGACACTTTAAATGGTTTCAGAAGCAGACAGTATGAATTGCCTCTAAAAAAATCTTTGCTTGTCAAGTGTAGCCCAATCCAGCATAGCATTTCTTTCTGAAAGCATATCAGAAGAAAATATTAGACAGAAGTCTGAAACTCTAATTCATGTAGAGAAGTTAATTAATAGGAAATTTAGGGGTATTTAAAGTTGCAATTTAAATTATAATGATTAAACAAAGTGCATAACTTTAGTTTTCTAATAGATGTGCCCTTCATAACTGATGGTTCATCTACATCTCTCCATCTTCCACACTGAGAACAAAGAGGAAATTGTGTCTCTCAGTTCTAGGTCCTCTGAAACAATCCTATGTCATTCACCTTTGACTATAGAGGAAAAATAATAGATTGTGTGAGTATAGGCATTCCCACTCTGTTTCTCCCAGTTCCTAGTAAGGTATTTTTGAAAGTGTAATTTGAAGGTTCATTAGGATGATTCAAGATTTTACTTAAATAACAGTTTGTTTAAACTGTAGAAGGTTGGCTGAAAATTATAAAAAGCGTCAGAAAGTCAGGTGCACAGATTTAAACAGAAAACAAAAGATTTGGAGCCTAATGCCTTTAACTGACAGAAATTTCCAGTCATGATACTGGCAAATCCACTTGCCAACATCCATGCCAGTGTCCTGGCCTTGCTGGGATAGGATTCGTTTTCTCCATACACCTCATATGGTTCTATGTTTTGGATCTGAGACCGAAACAGTCCTGATAACATACCAGTGTTTGAGTATTTGCTGACAGTGCCCAGCATCAAGTGTTTTCCTGTTTCTTACTCTGTTCCCTGGGCGGGGTGCACAATCTGTTGGGAGAGGTCACAATCTCTCAGGTGACCTGAACTGACCAAAGAGATGTTCCATATCACAGAATGTCGTGCTCAGCAATAAAAGGGAAAAGAAGGGGCTTTGAGGGTTTAAGGGGATCATCTTTCGCTAAGGAATAGGATGGGCATCAGTCTACTTGTGGGAGGTGGTGTATGATTGTTTTTCCATCGCTTATTTCTCTTTATTTCTCTTTTCTTCCACTTACCATTTATTATTTTTTTCTTGACTTCCCAGTTTCTTGCTTTCACTCTTCCTTTCCTCCTCTGTTCCACTGGGGGTGTGAGGGGTAAGTGAGCAAGAGACTTGTGCTTAACTGTCCACTGGGATTAACCCAAAACAATCAGCAAGTCTGAAGAATTACATTGGCTTCAAAATCAGTTTTGTTTTTTTTTAGCTACTATTTTGTGTAATTATTTTTTCCTAATTTCAGAATTGATAAAAATTGGCTTTTTTTTTGTTTTGTGCTGTTTGTTTGCTGCTGTTTTAGAAAATGGAATCAGATTGACAGCTGGAACAATAATAGCTTTTCAATTCATGGAAACAGAGCATCAGATAGCCATGTGAATCTTTATAAATTATACCATATATATTAAAACAGATATGGAACAAGACTACAAGATCTGACAATGTTGCAGCACCAAGTGCTGTCAGAATTATCAGTAAGAATACAAATTCCCTTTTTATCTGAACAAGGAGCTGGTCAGGGGTCTGAGGAAGAATATACTTTTAAATCATGCTGCCAAATGCATCATCCCACTGTGTTGCGGGATCCTCTTGAAAGTCTCACTCCACAGCAATTGCTACTGAAGTACAGAGTAGGACGTTTCTTTCACCTATCAAGTGTAAAGTATTCAAGACACTTGCAGTCTTCAAAGAGCATTGCAGGCATTCAGCAAATGATCATGCCCAGCATGTTTGGTCCAATCTCTAGTACCAGCTCTCAAACAATAAAATGGATGTTGCAAGACAAAGACTCCAGTGGAAGGAGCTACACTCATATTGTTTCTTTCAGCATGTCATGGTTTAATCCCACCTGACCACTAAAAACCACGCAGCCACTTGCTCACTCTCCCCTGCTGTGATGAAGGCAGAATCAGAAGAGTAAAAGTGAGAAAACTTGTGGGTTGAAATCAAGACAATTTAATAGGTAAAGCGAAAACTGCTCCTTTAAGAAAAGTAAAATAAGGAATTCACCACTTCCCATGGGCAGGCAGGTGTTCAGCCATCGCCAGGAAGGCAAGGCTCCAGCGCATGTAATGGTGACTTGGGAACACAAACACCATCAGACTGAGCACACCTGTCTTCCTCCTTCCTTCTTCTCCCACCTTAAATGCTGAGCATGACATCATATGGTCTGGAATATCCTTTTGGTCAGCTGGGATCAGCTGTCCTGGCTGTGTCCCCTCCCAACTTTTGTGCACTCCCAGCCTCCTCACTGGTGGGGTGAGAGGCAGAAAAGGCTTTGAGACTTTGTAACCGCTGCTCAGCATAAGTTGAAACGTTCCTGTGTTATCAATCTCGTTACCAACACAAATGCAAAACACAGCCCCAATACCAGCTACTGCCAAGAAAGCTAGGTCTGTTGCAGCCCAAACCAGCACATTCCTCCACATCACATCAGCATAGTACAGCACAGCCTTGAGCCCTTATGTGTGCTTTAAGGGTCTCTCCACATAGCCTACGTTTTCCAACCCTCTCTATCCCATACGCCACAATCTGATGTGTAAAAGTGCAGATCCTGTCTAAGGGTACGTATTTGTATCTCAAGATCTCCAAAGCCTGCAAACAGATTAAATACTGATGCCCTTTGAGAACAAATGAAAATTATTTTATCTTACTCCCTGCTTGACTGACAAGCCCATAGCAAATATTGGGATGAATGTTGATATGAATGCAAAATGAAAAGATGGTTAATTATAACAGCCAGTGGACTCAGTGAGAGAATACTAATTGAAGTTCAGCTGTTTCTGCAGTCAGGTCTCCACCAGGACCTTCCCTCTTCTACCACTGGCTGTCTGTCCTCATCACCCTCTCTGCCGTCTGTGACAGTCTGTGTGGACTGCCTCTTCACAGTGGAGGAATAAGGATCAGCAGCAATTTGTGCATGTCTCTGTGTCTCCCAGAGAGAGAGTGGCATCTTCCACTACTTACAGAATACTTTAAAAATTCCCACTGTCACCTGAAAAATTTTTTTATGCAAACTTAGATGATGCTGCTTCCTGGATTGCATGATAAAGATAATAGCGAATTCTCCAATACTGACATCTTTTGGAGCTCAGCTAGAATAAGTAAATGCTTCCACAATTTACGTCAAGGTTGTAGGATCAAATAGGGGTGGGCCCACATACATTTTTCAGATGTTGTGTTACAAGAAAATCATTGAATTTTGTTGTGTCTATTTTTTATTCTCAAAGTTCAAGATGTTCTTAAACATTTTCAAAATTTTGGAAATAGTAGCTCCTTTTGGTTCCAATAACAGAGGAGGATCTTATGCCCTATAATCCAAATATTTCTACAGACTTTATGAGAGAATGGAGGAGCTAAATTCATTTACTTAAATGACTACTTGAGAAATATGTCAACCAGGTTTAAGGTGCCAGCCAAAGACAGTGTGAGTCTCTTACAGGTTTGGCTCAATATTTACCTCTCTTAAGTGAAGCTCCTGGAAGTGAGATGTCTCAAAGAATTTGAAATAAAATGTTTAAGGTAATATGCAGCCATTTGGCCTGCTCCAAAACCATCCATATATGTTCCATATCACTAGAGCAGACAAAAACAAATATAGGATTTAGAAAACAAACAAGCAAACAAACAAACATACATTTAAAATCAAACATTTTCTTTTCATAATTACCAATCATTCTCTAATAGTACTGAAAAACTGTCAGATCTGAAAACAACATTAATTGTAGACAGAGTTGGTAATTTATATCTAGCAGATTTTGCAGCTGTGTAATTTTAAGAGATTTCTTCCTTTTTTCTTCCTTTATTTTTTCAGCAGGCATGATTAATATTAAAATTTAAAATATGGCAATCTTTATAAATAGTGCTAGAACTTTGACTTTCAAAAATTCTCAAGATTATGGCTACTAAATCTCTCTCTTTTTTTCTGTCAGCCTTTTATATAGGTGTCATTGTTGTAGAAAATGCTCACTATCTTCATCTAGTTATTTCACAATATGTTTATGAGGTAATAAAAGAAACACTACTGATCGAGAAATCAGCATACAGAGAGACAGTCATGCATAGATTATTTAATACTTCTAATAAAATTTTAAAATCAAAGGAATCATTAAGTTCAGGTTTACTTCTTGATGCATATAAAGGATTGGATTCCTGAAGGAATAATCTNTGACCTTGGTCTCTCCATGTTGTTTTCCCTCACATACTCTCACCTACTCCTCCTCCTCTGGCTAAGGAAAAGTGCGTGCACCCATTGTTTTGATTTCTTCTTAAATATGTTTTTCACAGAGGCGTAACCAGCATCTCTAATTGGCCCAGGCTTGGCCAGCAGCATGTCCATCACCTCAGAGCTGGACATGGTGAAGGCTTCGAGAAGCTTCACCAAGGAGCCATCTTTGTGGCCTGCCCCCACTAGAAAAACGTGGGCCAAGCTAAACCACGACATACAGCCACCATGTCTTGAAATGAAATGTAATAAACAAAGGAAAAGTTCTGCTGAAGACTCTGATTTGCAAAAGCTACTTGCACCAAAGGCTTATACAATTTTGTTCCTTCAGATGATGAGAAATAGTTCACAGTGTAAACTTTACATGATTCAGGACACTCATGAAAATAAATTACTACAGGGAATCTTATTGATTCATTACACTGACTTACTACGGTCTTCTCAATTTTTCATACAGAACAAGAACAATAGGGAACTTTGCAAAACTTGATCAAAGAAGTTTCTCAATATTTTCAGGAAAAAAAGAAACAGTTGCAAGACAATAATCTCGCTGAAGTACAAATTTAGAATCACAGGATAGAATCACCACAGGCAGATAAAGTGCTAGAACTGTAGTGTTTTTAAAGCACTTATCGAAAACATCATGATTTATTTAAGACTTCTTTTTCTTTCTTACACATGCCCTGTAAAATATTTAATTGGGCAATTCACTGGAATCTCACGTGAGAATTTGAGCGTATGCTTCTATGTAATTGTACAAGCTTATATTTGATAGTGAAATGTTTACCACATTTTCATTCTTGTTCTGTGTCAGAGATTGTTTCAAAAGCAATTTTTTCATTGAATTATATATTCTTGAGACTCAGCCTTTGACTAAGAAATACAGCATCTATTGATTTGGTGGATTTTAAAAGACTGTTTTATTCATAGAATGATATTTCATCTGGAGTCACTGCAATTTATCTACCGAGTTATCAATTCATCCCTATCTTCACCGAAATTAAATTATTTTTGTTTTCTTTATTGAATAACTTTAAGATTTCCAGCTTTGTTCATTGTGACTGTAAAAGATATTTATTTGAAAAGGTATGGAAATATCAATAGGAATGTAAACAAGGCTGTTCTTTGATAGTATCTATACATTTGCTCATTTTAGCCCATGAAGATAAAGCTGTGAACATAAAGAGAGTCTTTCCAGGTTGCATTTATCAGGTCTCACTAAACATAAGGAGAACAACAACAAATATGTACAATTAACTGCATAGCCAAAAATAAAAGAATAAAAAAGCTAACAGAGCTAACATTTGTTTTCTGAATGTCTTTTGTTGTCAAGCTATGAACATAAAAGTGTTTGTAAAATCGTACATGCCACTTGCATAGAATATGGAAATTCTGGCTCCTCTTTGCCTTTTTTTATATCATAAAGACAAAAATAATTCCCAAAACAAAGAAACAACAACAAAGTAACATCCTCCCCCGCCCTTCCAAACACATGAAGACTTACATCACTTTGGATAAGTTTTTGACATTTAGGTTAAGTAAACTTTTAAAATTACAAGGAGACACCTGAACATCAACATTAAAATTTTAGTTTCTTAAGATGTGCTTAAATCCTGTGCTTGAGATTGAACAGGATGAATCTCATCCATGAGCAATGTCTCTGTTATCTTGTATCTCCAGACTTCATTTGTACACACTATACATACAGTCCTAATTGCATGCCTGAATATTTTCAGAACACCAAATTCTATTTTACAATATGGATAGTTTACAATTATCTAATTAATAACTAATAATTCATAAAGAATAAATATCTAATTAATATATTTCAACAGTTCAGGTGAAAACAACCAGAATGTGGCTGGTAGACAATGGTAGACAATCTAGTTTTCCAGTCCAATTCATCTAATTGGGACTCTCTATTTGGTTCATGGGTTTGTCGTAGGGAGAGGTAAGTGTGATTTTGTTCTTCCTAGTCTGAGGAAAGCTGTTCCAGAAAACTGGGTGCTTTTGGAACTTTTTTAATATGACTACGGCATTGACAGTCAAAGAACACAGTGAGTTAGAAGAGGAAGGAAAGGGAAAAGGATATGCCAGTGTACTTTTCTGTCCAGTCAAAGCCTTTGCACTTATCAGTTCTATCATAGAGCTGTAGATTGCAGCTTTGTTGATATTCTCTCATGCTTGGCCAAGGGCACAAGCTGGCAGCTGAGGGTGACCCCAACATGTCCTGACCGGTAGGGCACAGTCCCACATGGTCTCCAGCACAGCACACAACACAGCACAGGATGCACGAGGACCAAGGAAGTGAGGAAAAACAGAGCAGATGAGGCAAAGGCAGGGCTGGAAATAAGTACACCAGCAACATAGCTCAGGCTGTGGGACTGGATGCCTGACTCAGAAGTGTCATGAGCTCCTGGAGCCATGGGACAGGAAGCCCTAGGTGATGCTTGTCAGGCACATTAAGGCGTACTGATGTCTCCAGGGCCCTGATGTCCCTATATGAAACAGAAGGAATTTTCTGTCTGGAAACAATGAGTAGCTTGCCACTGATTCCCAAGGGGAAGGTGGGCATTTTATGCTTCTCTAGTACTTACTAGAGATTGATGTGCTCTCATTTTTTCAACCGCATTAGTTCCTCAAACCTAAGCTTGTTGGATCAATTGCTTTCTGGATGACTGGAATGAAAGGATTGTAAGTCACAGCTTTTATTTATGGCCTTCGGTATGGATTTGTCTCATATCTAACTGACATAGACTCTGCTTAGCTTGCAGGTTTCTGAAAAATCCATTCCTTAGGCACTTGGCTCTTTATACCTTATTGGGAGCCAAAACATTTATTGGCTGATGAATTTTCCAGGAAGTAAGCTGGCAGCAGATGAGGTGCTGCTTCTCTAGTTTAGTGGAACTGTGCCTAAGCACCTTTAAAAAACCTGGCTTTATATATATGCTGCTTCTCATCCATAAAGCAGAGAAAAAAGAAAAAAAATCCTGAATTCATTAGCTATAAAAGTAAGCATGTTTAAGTTTGCAAGGTCTTCAGGTATTGTGATATAGAGGCCACAAAGAGACGTTTGATAAGAAGAAACTACAGAAGAGTTAGAGATCAGAAACAGCTTTTTAATTGCCAGCCAGGCTGAATACTGAACAACATAAAGGTACTTTGAACTGTTCCCAGTTACTCATTCAATCAAGTGAAAAACTGTTGAGCAAATCTGAATACTGAATTAATATGAAGAAATTATGATTTGCCTATAGACATTTAGCAAATGGAAAAGATTAATTAAGGTAGGCATTTATTTCAAATTATTTGCTCAGCTGTTGTTGTTCAGAATTCAGTGGGGTTTGCATATGTAACTGAGATATTTGAATACAGGCCTGGGAAAAGTATATTTAATTTTTTGTTTGTTTGTTTTTTGTTAAAACAGGTGCAGATTAAGAAAAGAATCATTGCATAATGTATAAAATAGCTAGCCTATGTTACTTGCTGGATAAAAGAAGGCAAAAGACCGGCATTTTTTAAAAAGCTAATAAAAAACCTAAGCAAATTGATTAAAAGAAAATTAAAGCATCTACATAGCTGATGTCCATTTTCTGTATGGAAGGGTCTGGTTTGTATCTGTTAGGATATTTTCTAAGAGTAAGTTTTAAGAAGACTATACCTTGAAATCCAGTGAGTTCTGAAAGGTTCCATGCGACTATGGCAGGGTACATTCATGGAAAAGGACACCTTTGGAGAACAGCAGGGGAGAAAGAAGCATGAGACAAACTCATCAAGGCAGTGAACCTTGACAGGGGAACAAACAACCCCTACTCAGCAGAAAGTCTTGGAAAGCCAGCAGATTTATGCTGGCTTTCCCACATAACTGACAGGAAGTTCTAGCAATCAGTAGAACAAGAAGAAAGACACAAAGACAGGAGTAAGGCATTACCATGGGGAGTGGCAGGCAAAAGCATGCAAAAAAGGCTTGAAGATGGTCATGTCATCACAGTGGTATTGTGATAGGAAAAAGGGTATCTTGCCCTGGCTGATTCAGGTACCTCCAGGGATAGCAGTCTCCTCAGCCAGCATGGACTTCCTGGGACTTTCCTACCAGAGGCTGCAGGGAGTGTTGGAAAACACCTTTACATGAAAGTTTATGTGAATGTCTTCTGTGATGCACTTATGGGTGTGGAGTGAGGAGTAGTTATTAAAAAAACATAAAATAAAGAAACCAAACTGAAGAAAACTGAAGTGTGTGTTGAGGTGTGATGTGTTGCCCCAATGTAATGTGCTGCTGAGCCACAAGAACACATCCATGCAGAGCACTAGAAGTGACTGAACCTGTCCAAGGCCTCCAGAACACACCAGCGTCAACAGTGAGGGTTCTGCCTTGGAGCACCTCCGAGAGAGCAGTGGCTTCTCTAGGAGACAAAGATTATAAGATTATATGTAAACACTTGCTAACCAAAAGGTCCCTTAAGGGACTTCCAAACACCTGCCAAGAACACACTTGTGCCTCCATATGACTCTCTGTTCCTGAGTAAACAGCTGGGTTTTGTGTCCCAGCTGTGCCCAGAGAAGATGTGGAAAACCTTGGGCAAACTGCTGTAGCTCAGAAAAAAGCTTTGAGCAGGGGTTGGACCAGCTCAGTTCTAGTGGTTGTTTCCAACCAAAATTCTTCAGCAGTGTTTTTAATAATCTGAATTGAGCTTTTACTGACAGATTTCCCAGTTTATAGTAGAAAATTCTTTGGTTTTTAGCATTCAGTGCTGCTTACAAACATTTAAATGCTGGGATCCCAGTGATCCCTGATGTGCTGTTCATAAAATAACAACTGATTATTTTGGCTCTTTGAAGGTGAAACATGGTTGAAGAAGCAAAACCCAATATTGCTAGTCTTCAAGAACAGAAGCTTTTTTACACACATACAACTTTTTATTGGCATTCCAGCATTCACATGTAGGATATGCTCTCCAGTTTCTTTATCTCTAAAGCCAGGACACAGATATTAGATGTTGTGAAGAGCTTTTATATTGGGCTTCAGCACAAAAGACACATTTAATTTAAACAACATGCAAGTATGCATCAAAGCTGTTAAATATTGGTGACTTTATTCCCCGGTTAGAGAGAAATTGGACCAATGTGTTCACTGATGAAGTCAGCTGGAAACCTTTGCTAGCTATTGAAATGCCAGTGTTGACATTGTAATAAAAGACGCACTTTTGGGTTTATGTTCTTTTTTTTTACCTCACAATGATAATGAAAATTGAAGATGCCATAGGCCAGCATTTTTTTGTAACTAAATAAAAATTGCAAGTCAAGTGAACTGCAAAAGATTTAAGTTCTGAGAAGTGTATATTAGAAGACTATTCTATGTTAATCAATAAGGTAATTTAATTAAACCATAAACTTTCTAATAATAGACCAAAGGAATTAGAAATTTACTCAAAAAGTAAAAGCTTCATCAATGAATGCAAAACCTGATATTGAACTAAGAGAAAAAGTATACTAAAGTGCTTAGTTAGGGTTTGAAAAATATGGTAAAATTACATTTCTGCTGTATATGTCCTAATCACAACTTTTTAGTTTCTCAGAAGAAAATCACTTCTATTGTGACTTTATAGTCATCCATTTTATCAAAAAGTTGATAATTTTTAAATAGAAAGCGGTTTATGAGTTAGTATCAGGGTTCATATTAAATACTTTGATTCCTTTTTCAGTGTTAGTTAAATATTTTCTTTCCCACTTTTCTACTTCCACTTTTGCTGAAATTAATTTTATAATTACCTATTTCATAAAATTGTGAGATGGAGGATTTTAGACATAATCATATTTTATTCCATTAAACCAAGAAAATGAAAAGAAAATTGAAAAATTTTCTTTAAGGAAAAATTCCCATGTTTTTCTGATTTGTTCACAATACATAATTTAATCAATTGTGCTTCATTTTAGGAGCTCAGCCTGAAGGATTCAGAATAAATCTAGTTTGCAACCATGCTACAGTAATGTCCTAGGCATGATTCAGAAAAAGCAGTATTTTTAGTGGTGTTTAATATCTTAGAAAACAACAAGCCACCTTTTTACATTGATAATTAATAAAGTGTGGAACTGTATTCTTTGGGGTTTGCAAGCCAGGTAGAAGCTTATCAAGAATAATGACATATTCCTGAGTATCAAGTTTCACACATATTTGGTTCTCACTGTGTGTCATCTCCAATTTATTGCAAGATGTTGTATGCATGTTTGAATAGTATTCAAAGGCAACTAATATGATTAGAGACAATCAGAATTGTTTATCTCTGAAGACCAGCAACCTTGAAATCTTGCAAATCACTAGGTAATAACAACATAGAAACACATTTTCTATTCTCCTGCATCATTCCTTGCATTCTGTGCATCTAGAGGAGCTGAAAAGGCGAAGAAGAGAGACTGAAGAAGGAGGGAAGCTGTGAAGAATGGTCAGGGTGAAATTCATCTGGAAAACTCCTAAACACAGATGGTTTCAAGGAACCCAACTGTAGCTCTGTTAAACTCGTTAGGAAATTAAACAGATTTTTTAAATTAAAATACATTTCAATTAAAACACACAAAGTTTCATTTTAGGATGAAATAAACCATCACTGTCACCAAAGATATATCCCTCATTCCCTCAGTTGCTTGCCTCTAGCTTCTATCACCTTCTAAATGCCAAGTGCATGAAGTTCCTATAGCTGCATGATGAACTGGTCTGGTTAAAAATATTTTTTGTCCCCAGGGATCACTTCTCGCAGCAGCAGCTAAAATTCAGGAAATGAAAGGTGCATATCCATAATAATTTCAACAAATCTAAATTGAGACTGCTGTGATCTCAGCTGCCTTTTCCATCCCCAGCTGTGCACTCTCCTGCCTTGCACTGGCACTATGTCTTCTGTAACTATGTATTGAAACATTATGGGGAGCTGAATGAATAAAAATTCACAGAGTAAAAGAAATTAAAAAGAAAAAAAAGAAAGAAAAGAAAAGAATACTTGTTAGTCCTTAGCTGGATCAAGTCCCTGAAACAGTTTATGATGTGGGTGCCCAAGCCCTCAGATAGTAGAAGTTAGGGAGAAGGGATCAATAGCAGGAAAAAATTAGGATCTTTACAGGCTAGAGAGTTTAGATATTACCTTGCTGAAGCAGCATATAGAGATACTATTTTTGGATCTTGGCTAAAAGAAAGGCAGAGTTTAGATAAATATACTACAGTATAAATACACAGGTATTTTTCTTTTTGTTCAGTTACAGTTCTGCATAAAACTGAAAAATGGAGATGAGATACTGGGCATCAGCTGATATAGGGATATCAACTGGAATATCAACGAGTTTGAGAGGGTGTCTTAAGGCTCTGTGTTGAATCAGATGACCATGATGCCCCTTTGGCTTACACTAGCAGCAAAATTCCCCACTAGCAAGGACTTAAAATCAATTCAGTTTTGATGTTGCTATTTTTAAACTAGGACCTCCTATAGAAACCTAAGCAACTTTAGTACTCATTTCATCTAACTATAAAAGAGAAGTGATTTTGAATTTTCTTCTCTTCCCTTCAAGGTAAAACACTCCTGGCACAACAACACACTGGCCACTTGTGTTTTCGTAGAGCAATGCCAGTATTTCCCAGCTTCAGGCATGAGAAGAGAGAGAAAAATCCCTGCTCACTTTTAGTTTTGGACCACCTCTGCACTGTAATGAACTTGCCAGACTGTTTACAGCAGCTTTGGGGCTAATTTGCACTTGGTGTGGGAACAGCATCACGAAAACCTGGCCCTCGATCTTCTAATAGAACTGAAGCTCTATGATCAAGTTTTTCTCTTGCAGTAGCTGCATCAAGACAACCGAGCAAAAAGAAAATGAAATGTAGAGAAAAGACAGACATGGAAATATCCCCCATATTCTTTAGTGAGTTTCTACTACCTGTTATCTGCTTAATTACCAATTCATTTCTGTTTACTTCAGTAGCAATATCAGCTGCCTAGCATGGTAGGAGGCATGAGCATCCCAAAATGATGTCAAGTAGGCAAGCTAAACTGTAATATTGCGTTAAATATTTCCTATTTAGGCAAGAGTACGGCTGCATTTGATCTCACTGAAGTCCTCAAACTCTCACTTCACAGAGGTTTACCCCGGGCTCTAAATCAACGAAGCTGAGGACATGTTGCTTTCTAACAATCTGTTCCTTCAAGTTAAAAACAGCTGAACATGATCTTGCTGGCTCCCAGTGTGGTGCTGTGGCGGAGAGGGCTAATGCGGCTGCATAATCAGGGGAATACTCCGCTGGAGTGGGGAGCTTATATTACTGACATAACAGCATAAATGTTTATGTTTACTCTGAGACTCGAGGTGCAAACCATAGTACACACATTCCCTAGAGAGGCAGCTCTTCTCCATGACTACAATGTTTAAGAGAATGGTAAGAAATGAGACTGTTTACCACAGCAGGAGGAAAACAGCTCACAGATTTAGATGCCAAACAGTAAGATGCTAGGAATTGAAAATACTGACTACTGCAATGTTTTTGTTAGTCTCATGTCACATGTACAAGCTTTTCCTACAGCAGGTTGAATAATGGTGAGGAACAAATAAAATGTGTACAGTGAGAAATGTATACTTCTGTATTGTATTTGGACTTAACGCTCTTCTTAGCCTTCTTGGAAAAATGTTTTTATACACAACAGTTAGTGTAGAAATACCTAGCAAATACACAGGAAGAGCACAGGAGTTACACAGAAAGAAGGGACTGAACACTGCTATATTTAGATACAAATGTGTGTAAAGAAATACAGAACATGCAGAGTTTCATGCCTGTTTTAAGCTTCTCTTCATGTTCTTTTACCCCAATGGAAAGAGGCACAATCTTTTTGTGAGTGTGGTAACAATGCCAAAATTTACATCAGCTTTTCATCAACCATCTCTACTTACAGACAGAAACAAACAGAAAAGCAAACAAGCAAATCACCAAAGCCACTGTCAGGGAACCACTTGCTGCAGGCAATTCAGCAGGGTAATGAATGATGATTGAAATACCCAGAAATCCCAACCTTATTTTCCCAGGTTAATACTTACCCAGTAGACCATGCTGGTTCTGTGAGATCACAAGTGCATTTTGTCTTTGAAGCATGTTGTCCATTACCTTTGAAGGGGCTTCTTTTAATAAAATACAAATCAAACACATCCAAAATAAATCAAACACATCAAGGCTTTGAACCAGATCCCAAGTGGTCCTGATAACATACTCTGCATTTAAAAATGTGCTGATAATACAATTTACATTTACAAATTTTGCTAGTCTCAATGGGAATTAAGGATAGTCAGGATCTCACTCAGGATTTGAATCTAAAGTAAGATAAAAATTAAAAAACCCGAAAAAACCCCTAAAATACTACACAAGGGCACAAAGGTGAAAGGTGAAATTACACTGTGAGCTTACTCTGCCCCCTATATTGAAAACAGCAGTTGGCCACAGGCACAGTGCGAGTGCCTCGTCTTTTAACTGTAAAGGGGTAAAATTTAGACCCTCAGGCTTCCTATTCTTATAAGTCAAAGATGCTAATGATGTGTCTGCCTACCAATGTCACGAAGAATGCAACTGCTGAGACCTTTTCTTTGAAGCAAAGTACAATTCAAAAACTTTCATTGTGTCATTGAAAATCCCTGCTAAAGCTCTGACATATTTTCTGACCTTACATACAGTGCTATAATGTGCTCCTAGTGAGAGCACCAGAAGTTCAAAACCCACTAAACCTGATAAAAGAGTTAACATAATGACGGCTTCTATAATTAAAAAATAATTTCAGCACAACACCTCAAACCCGAAATATGTCATTACCCACCACTTTATCAATCAGGCAAGACACAATTAGTCTATTCAGTAATTTTAGAAATGGACATTTCCACACTTCCACAGATACTGAAAGATCCTATGGTGCTTTGCGGAAATTTTCAATACCTTTATCTTGAACTATGATAAGCACAGATGATTGCCAAATTGAAGACTTTGTTTACAGCTACTGCACTGAACATCTTTTTAGAGAAAAGGATGTTTCTGAAGAAGGATTGTAAATTAGATGATAGCAAGGTTCTGAATGTGCAGTTCAATGTCAAGATGTTACATCAGCCAAAGCAATTTGAGCTGGTATTCATTTTTTTTCAAAACATGCCATTTATATCTAGTAAACAAGGTTATTGGTTTAGTGAAACACGTTGCAATAGAAAATATCATATTGAATCATCTGATGATTTAGGCATTCACCTTGTATTATAAAAGGTTTTAAAAGATGAAGAATAAAATTTGCACTGAAAGGTGACAGTAAGAGATGTGAAACCACCAATTTTCTGTCTCACATTTGGCCAATTTAAAAATGAAAATAATAGCCTCATTAACTGTCAGTCTTTAGAGGCATGAAATTCATGTTAAAGATCTGTATCTACTGTGTGAGTTATCGAGAATACAAGCCACCAGGAATAATGATTCTGCCTAATTTAAAATCTTTGTGTCAAAAGAAGAAATGAAAAATTGGACATGACAGAGGTGAATGAAGCTGTGGTTCTTTTAATTTTATTTAACTCACCGTAAAACTCTTTCTCACCCTGTGTTATTTGTCTAGATTTTTCTTATCCAACAGCACCACCATGTGACAGTACAGATTTTAGTGTTTGCGTTTCCACGCACACACACCCTCAACAAAACCTTTCTTTAGTAACTGAGATAAATGAAATGCTGAAAATGTTAAGTATTATTAAGGATGCAAATAAACACCATACCACTGAATCAGTCATCCCTAGATCTTCAGTCAATAGCTTTTTGAAATGTTTTCTGATGCAAAGATGTCTTTTTTAATATGAATATACAAGAATATATCTACCTACATTAAAATCTGTATGCTTATATATTTATATTTACATATTTAACTGGTATTTAGTGCTGTAAAAGAAATGCTTATTCTCTAGTTGATTCTTTAAAAGAATGATTTTTATTGCTTTGGTGATGGTTTCTAAGTCTATGGATGAGACACAGGCACCCTGTGGAAGGTAAGATCTCTGTAGTATTTCTCATTGGCAAGCTATTAGTAACATCTCACCTAAGTAGCGCCAATTTGGACCTCCACTCTGAGGCACCACATTCTGTAAATCCCCTGTTCAGGGAGCCCAAGACTGTGTTTTCAGTCTATTAGCCAAGGGCCAAAACCTTTTAGTGGCTTTTGCATGCTCTGTCTCTCCAGCCTAATGAATATTTACCGAGGCTGCGCACAGTGGAACTGACTGAGCGGGGTGGACTGAAAATACACCATTGCAGAACATGTCCTTAGTGCATTCCCATTGGAAATGGTGAGACAAAGAATGAAATTGAGCCTTGGTTTCCCATATCCTAAATGGATTATTTAACCACTGAGCAATCAAAGAGGAGCAAGGCTGAGGCCTGTGCTGGCTTAAATTCAATAGGTATTCTGTGAAAGCATCTACGGAATGAGACCAGGAAGGAGAGATTATTTGAGGATATGTCAGGTACAAAAACAGAACTAAAAGTCTCTGAGTGCTTCAAAGACAAAGGCATTTCTGCACATGCTTGTTAGAACCTTATTCAGAAAATACATATGAACAGAGGGTGATAAGAGCAAAGTAGCTGTTTGGATTGAATTTTGGACTCCAATTTTGGAATCTAAAATGTCAGCCAAGAAAGGAAAAGGCAACCAACTAACTTTATGAGTCTTCATGGGTTTTTATATACTAGAAGTATTAGACCAGAATCAATTTCAGGGGAAGCTTTCAATGCTGCAATGATGAACTTAGTTTCTTTGGGTTCTGGGAATTTCATAAACCTCTTACTTTCCTGCTCTTCTTTTACTGTATTTATAAAGAAGATAGTTCAGTGCAATTTAATATGATTTTTGTATTTTCAAGCTTTCAAGGGACGGTATGCCATAGAATTTTACTAAAATAAATGGTAATGTCCAAAACAACACAAAATAAAACTTCCCATGTCTAGTCAATCTTAATAAATAGATCTTATATAATGTGTGGCTTGAGATAATATACTTTAGATCAAGACTTCTGGAGAACTTGCCAATTGTGTCTCAACTGCCCTTATTTAACAACTTTGTTAGACAACTTAGGAGGGAACAACCATTATGTAAATAATATTTGCAGTTTGCACTTATTTAGTGGACCTGTCAAACCCTATCAAGGACATAAATATAACAAAGGTCAAGCTAGAAAAGTTGAGTAAATGGATATACAAACCAAAATTAGATTTCGAAAGAAAGAAAATAAGTCACCATATCTAAGGATAAAATAAGGTCTGAAATTCTTAGTTTGCAATCAACAGGAGGGATAAAACATGAAATTTAAACAGTTTAGGGAGCGATGTTAGGCAAAAATTTGAAATCAATTTATAACACAAGATGACAAAGAGCAAATGTAGTGTAATTTATAATAGCATACAAAAGAAGCATTGAGTCACAGAACACAGAAAAAACAGTGTGTCTCTGATATTTCTTTTGAGACACCACCTCTATTTGAGCCTGGAGTAAACAAATTCTATAGAAAAAATGCTAGGCAAAAAAACTGAATAAGCAATAAATATGTGACTCATTTTTCATGAAACCCTATAATGCAGAGAAATCTGCATTGTATTAATAAACATCCCTTCTTGTACTTCTTGGCTCTAAGCATCAGTTCTTAGAGCCAAGTGGCACTGTCTGCTCACATCCATTGTGCTTGGACTTAGCTATGGCCTCCCAGATGATCTTTGACACAGTTCATGGAAAAGCAGTAGCAACACGCTGCTCCCAGTAGACCCTGTGGATGTGATTTCCTGCTTAGTGGTATGGACACATGGTAGATTTTGCCACTTGCCTGCTGGGAATGAGAACAGGCCCTGGCATCTTGTAAAACAGGCTTAGCACTATATGAACAAAGTTTTTTGCCCTTTCTCATTTACCATTAAGGGCATACACTTAGCTAAAGGTGCATTGCTAAGTGCATTGGTCCCAGAGAGTGACCCTTAGTTTCAGAACAAGTGATGAGAAGTAGCTTGCAGTGACACTCTCCAAGGCTTTCTGTAGGGAGGAAAGTGATTTTTTCTTCCACAGAAAATTACATACTATCTACTGTATAAGAACCATACAGCACTGGGTCTTCTGGCCTCATCCACCATTTCTGTGACAGTAAAACATAATTATTTTTGGTGTTTCTTTTATCTTTTTTAAAATTATTATTTTCACCCACCAGCTTAATGTGTACAAAACACTGTAAAAGCAGTACACCTTCCCACCGAAGTACTTTTTATATGGTATGAGTCTCTTGCATGTGTTGCATACCCGTGGTGGGATATAGGGAGCACTAAGTGTGCCAAATCTGCTGGGTCAGCTTTGGAGCACTGTGCAAGGTGTGCATCAAATCACATATTTATGTTACCTCGTTTGCATTGGATTTTGTGGCTATTCTCTTGACTCAGAATTTGACCTATGCATTATTTAGGAATACTCTAGGTCCATGAAGCCAAGAGAGACCCCAGGAGTGAAATAAAATGCTTATTTCTTAGGCAATCACAGGAGTGGGTCCCAATCTAGTGGAGGAGAGCTAGTTTATTCAGCAACTTCAATACCTACTTGGAAAATACCATCATTGATAAGAATAAAGCCAAACCTACTAGTGAAGGCTATAGTAAAAAAAGTTTTTGAAGAAGTAAATACTGGTTCTACCTTGACAAACCCAATAACACTGTCTGAGAATCTCTGTAAATAGGCTCAGGTGACACAAAAGTTTTACCCTCAAATTCTGGGCTATACAACCAACCTAGGAGCAAAGGATAGATTCTCCTCAGTAAATTATTAAAAAGAGTTCACCTCTTTGATATATTTCAAAAAGTCAAGGTGCAAAAACCCAGGTGTATTATCTGGAATAATAAAGAAGTAACAGTCTCATATTTGAAATGAAAATACAGATCAAATGTCTCTGTTCTGTTGAAACAACCCAAACAACAAAATCAAAACTGAAAAGCCCCTTGCTGAAGAATTCCAACAGCAAATAGAATAAGTAACTGGAAATTTGAAGTATTTTTTTGAAGCTCCTTAATATTACCACTGCAAGTGATAGTCTTTCCATTTGTATTAAAAATTGTTACCGTTCATTCTTTTAAAGTGAGCAGCCTATTTAAAAACAATTCTTTTCAGTAAAAATGGCCTACTCTTTCAAAATATCAAGATAGATCTGAAATTGAACCTTTTGTTTTAATGAAAATGCTATTTAAAAGTCAGTGTAAGTCTGTTATTTACATTTCAATATCCCTTTCAGAACATATACACACAAATATGTATATATATGTTATTTCAGAAAATTAGATTTATTAGTCTACTAATGCTAAGAGATGTTATTAAAATGTAGGCTTTCAAGATAATCCGTAAAACTCCCCTTAGATTTTCAATCATGTCAACTGAATAAAAAGTTAATTAACAAATTGTCATTGCAAACAAATAAACAAACACCATCTTCCCTCAACTTGTGAGACCTTTTTTCTTTAAAATTGTTTAGGCAGGAAAATAATCTACAGTAACTATACCTTGATATGCAGATTTTTGCCAGATCCTTAAGATTAGAATTGAATAAATTAATCAAACCTAAACTTCACTTTAGCAGTCCCGCATAGGTCAAATCAGAATTAAACATATTATTGTACAATTGTACTGACAGTAAACAGGGTTGTACCAGAAACATCATGCTTGTGAAAGCTGTTTTTTTACTAACACCTAAATAATAAATGTGGCATGAAAGCTGAAAATTTCTTTTGGTTACAACACTTTCTGTGTTTTAAGCTTTGCAAATCACTTTCTAGAAATATTTTTTTTTTTCTAGAGAGACTCATGCTTTCTTTGTCTCTACTTATAACTTAAATCCTAACTAAAATTACTTTTTTCTGTTGTCAGATACTGTGTTAATTTATTTGCATCATATTGATATTTAATATGAAGTTTCACAACTGAGAGTCATAGCCTTGTCTATTTTAATAAAAAAAATGTATAAGAACTATATTTTCTTTCAAGTTTTGCATGCATTATAAATATTGTAATTACCCATGATAAAGAAAAGAGTTATAAAATTTATCCTGAAAGACCCTAAAATGATTTGTTTTGAAAGGTACTCAAAAGAATCACGGGTAGTGTCAGACAGATAGGAAGGTCCTGCTACATTCCTTTTAGCAAGGAAATTCACTTTTTCAGTGAAGCAATTTTTCCTCATATCCAATGTAAATCTTTCCTGGAACAACTTGAGGCCATTTCCTCATGTCCTATCTCCTGTTCCCTGGGAGAAGAGACTGACCTCCACTTTGTTACAACCCCTTTTCAAGAAGTTTTAGAAAGCAATAAGGTCCCCACTGATCCCATCTCCCTCTCCTCATTAATTAATGGCTAATAGTTTATATGTGGCATATTCCAGAGTTAGAATATCTCCTGTGTGTAGATACTTAATTGTTTTCTATCTGAACAAGAGACAAATATATTTTTGTGGTTGGTTAAGAGTCTCTAGCAAGGGGTGGGATAAATTAAGGTCTGGGGATGGTGTTTGCTTTGTTATGCATATGAAGCAGCCAGGCAAGATGGTCCAGAACTCTGCCTTTGTTACACACATTTTTCTCTGGCAAAAGACTGTATCATCCTTTACCTCCTGCTCTCAGCCTTTACTGTTTTACAAGCTCTAGTTCGTGGCTGGCTGCACTCTAGAAATGAACTAGAGCAGATTATGCAATGTTTTAAACACAGAATCCAAATCTGAGGCTATCTATTTTAAATGCTAAAAAGCGTTCGACTTTATTCTGAGCTCTTTTGTGCCAGGATGTTCTCCATGGTAACAGAAAATTGTTGTTCATTGAAAGGATACCTTAATAGGGTAGTAGTAACAGTGTAATGCTTTAATAGTGTAGTATGTTGGGAGTTATCAATACAAAACTGAATAGAGTGCTTTTTGTCTTAGTTTGAACTGTCTCTGGACAACCACTGAATTTTAAGTGATTTGCAACAACAGACATGAAGCAGCCCACTTTTACTTAAGAATGAGCCTGGCTCACCCAGATTCTCTTGACTCTTCATTCAGGCTTCAGAAATTGCTCTGATTTTAGCATCAAGTTTGCCACTAAACTCTAACTGTAGTGCTTGGTAGGCTGTTACAGTGCAAGCTGGAAGGCACCAAACTTTTATGAATTGCATGAGCCAGCTCAGTGGGAAAATGTTCTGATTACAGAAAACGCTGACTTCATATGCGATGTATTTAGAGGTTTAACACACTTATTAACAAAATGACTCCTCAATTAACATTGTCTATACTAATTAACAAAAACACCAATAGACTAGTAATGAGACACTCACCCTTACAACAAGCAGGCGAGAATTGTTGGAAAAAAATGTGAGTTGCTGCCAGGGTGAAGAGGAGTCATGGGAATGCAGCTGCAAATCCTCACAGAACAGCTATGGAGGCAATGAAAAATCAGTGCTGAAGAAAAGGGATAAAAGAAAGAGAGATGCTTTTTCTCTGCCATAAAAGAGAAAGATACAGAGATTAGAGAAAAAGAAATCAGAAGATAGAAGGAAACATTAAGAGAAGAGAAATGGAAGACAGAAAATCAACACAGTCTTAGGACAACTATATTACTTTTAATTGATTCAAATTATTTCATTCATTGTGTTTCAATTGGAATAAAATTGAAAGGTGGGGAAGAGGTGCTAGGCTGTTAGTAGGGGGGAGAAACAATAAAACATTCTCGTGATATGAAGAGAAGAAAAATATTTTCTTGGTAATGTTAACTGTTGACATTCATGGGGAGGAATAATGGTCATGGCTTCAGATGTCATACCAACATCGCTTATTGCCATGAAAATGGTTAAGATACTGTCATTTCAAGATATCTACTTAGCTGCAGGATCAAAAGTATGACAAATTGTAAAGGGAAGAAAATCTTTTTAAAATTCAAATAACTTTACCTTTGCATTTTAACTTTAAAAATAAATAATCAGAAAGATTTTGGAAGTGTGTAATGTTTAAGGAATGACCAATTAAAACTGAGAAATTCTCCTTCCTGTTTTACTTTAGCAAAACTTCACTGAAATATATTAAATGTAAAAATTACAACATTATAGAAAGGCATATAATTCTGATGTCGGATCCAATTTTTTGCATCTTCTTCACTTTTGCCAAAGTGATGCAAAAACTAATTTTTCATCCAAAAAGCAGAAAATCACTGGAGAATAAAGAAATAGGGTTAGATCCAAAATAAGATTGAGGCATCTGACTTCTATGTCAGAAAATTAACTCTAAATTGCACATTCAACATCCATATGTAAAGCACAGGGGAAAATGCAGGTCTCAGATTTCAGTCTTCAAACTGGTATAATGAGTGCCAAGTTGTCTAGGCTGCCCATTAAAAAATGCCGAGTATATGCTGCTTTCTAAGTTTTTCGTTACTTCAGTCCTTAAAGTCCCCCTGTATTGTGCAATTTTTAGTTTCAGGGCATTTTATGTAGTCACTTCAAAGTTAGAGGAGAGACCACAGCATAATTCTTTCCAAATTCAGGGACAATGGTAGTCAAGATAATTTCTTTTCTTCCTTCCTGTTTATGATAGCTTAAGTTAGCCATTTCAACACTTATACAGAGAAAAAGAGATGTAGCAACAATTTTTTCTTCAAGAGATTCAAACTTAGATCCAAGAACTCTCAGATTGCTCTGCTATAGAAGGAAGATAAAAACTGACATTCTCATTCCTTTTTGTAGAAGTCCTCTGCATCTGTAATTAAAATGAATTAGCCCAGAGAGTTAACAAGACCGAAAATCACTTCTCCCTAAGTGTTTATTTATAAACTGGGACATATTCAAGATTACTCACCTAGTGTGTCATTTGAGATGACTCATATAACTCATCAAGACTGCAGCTGCCACTTCAAACAGAAGTGGATTTCTTGTAGGTCCTGTGCCGTATTTCCAGTTGTGTATAGATGACTCAAATATGAATTTCAAACAACATCCAACAACAGTAATTAACAGGCAGTAATTTCTAGCTGCAACTAAACCACTGTGCCAAGTACATCTCGAATATTCTATTCATCTACCTGAGATCCACAGCCTGTAATTATCTCTCTGAGAACAAGGGTGGAATTCATCATACCCAAATGTAGATCTCTAAAAATTAAGCCTACTCTAAGATAGCCTTCTGGATTCCATCTATATCCCATTGTGCTCTGTGGTAGGCAGGAAATACTGCCTTCTGGAATGGCTTGTCTCTGGGAACAGTAAACAGAGTAAGACATCTATGAGGTTAAAACAAGACAAACTAAATTAAGCAAATCTCAACTTGACTGTCAATCATTCCTTTAAAAAGCTAGAAGTAGATTTACATTTCTTCCATTTCAAATAGAACCAGGAGTTACAATTCTTCACCCTGAAGCAGAAAAGCTTAATCCTTATGTCAGAGGATTATGGGTCTGATACCCACAGTCAGGTATGGAGCAAATGGAAGAGGGAATCTGCAGCTCCTGTAGATGGACCTCTGTGCAGGAAATTATAAACAATTCACGAGACTAAAAAGAACACCAATAACAAACCTATAAAAAGAATATGATTATACTGAACTTCTATGAGGGAAAGATGAGTTCACGACACCACAGCAAATGGTTTTGTAGAACCAGAGCCTCTTGAATTTAATGTTTTAAATAATAATTCTTTGCCTAATTATTTTCTGTGACGTTGTGACTTTTAATACTATTGCAAGGCAAATCTTGTTTTATGCAAAGAACCCCAAAAATATATATTGTTAGCTGAGAATTATTACTCTGTTCCCAAGAAAGACACATTCTCTCTGGTTGCCTACAGCATATTATTATCACAGGACTTGTAGATTTCTTCTAAAGTTAAATGGTCTTCTCCAATAATAACAAAAAGAATTTGACATGAACAGCTGCAGGATTCATTTTGGGAATACCAGTAGATAGCTTCTGATATATATTTCTGCCACTTTAACCTTTCACAAAACAATTTGCATTTGAGTGCACATGAAGGTGGTCCTTGGAGTACACAGATGGTTCTGTAAACCGTATGGCACCAAAGCCTCTTCACTGTACATAGCTGACATGGAAACTTCTAGGCATCACTGAAAAAATTAAAACTATTTTGGGTAAAATATCTCTTACTAATGTTCCATTGAGAACATTTTATTTGCATCTGAGGGCCATGCTTAACAACAATTAGATAAAATTTTTGCAGTATCTCATTAGATCAGTTTGTCCATGGATAAATGCAAATTAATTATTTCATCTGGTGTTGCCTTGCACTGAACAGGGGAAACTGACCTGGCATTCTCAACTGAATAAGCAGTGTTCAGCATCTGGGAGGCAATGATTTTTCTCATGCATTCAGCTTGATTTTCACTGTACACCATGACTATGACGTTCCAGGGATTTGAGGTCAAATTTCTAATTTGAGGTCATGTTGGAGACTGAAATGACTTAAACATTTCCATGAAGGATTTTTGCCTATTATAGCAAAACTGTATTTAAAAAGCTACAGAGAAAACTATCAAAACCCTGAATAGGCCTTCTGACTGAGGCCCTGGACTCCCTTAACGAAGAGAAGATAAAACTCAGCCCTGGGGAGGATACACTCAGAGAGGGATCAAGCTTGGCACCTTTGAGTTGGAGACCGTAGCCCCAGGGCTATCAGCTGCCAGGCCAGCACAGACACCAGAGGGTGCAGAGGGAGAGGCTTTGTGTGTGTGATGAGAAAGCCTCTGGTCAGAGGCATTGAACACCCAGAGGAGCTCAGCTGCAGGGGCCCTTTCATCCCGGGATAAGCTCACCCACACGAAGGACAGCCAAGGGGGTGTGTGGCCCATCAAAGGCCCCTCCAAGGGGTCCCCAGACCCTGCACCAGAACACGACAAGATGATGCGACAGATCCACAGTGTTGCAAGGGACAG
>VZRN01004924.1:1520692-1566838 GCA_013397935.1 Dasyornis broadbenti | reverse complement strand
CTTTTTTTTTTTTTTTTTTTTTGCCAGATAAACTGTGTTCTCTGAGCAACTTTTTGGACAGATGCTTTGTTGCACGTCTCTGCTGACTAGGGCTAAATGATAGGCATAAAATAAGCAGGAAGTGTTACTTAGAAAAGTGTTTTCCAAAGAAAGCCCTCACACGCAATACAGAACACACCGCTTACAACATTGATTTTATTTAAATAAATGGGATCTAGCAAAGAAGAAAAAGTAGTGGCAAATAGCAAATCGACTTTCTCTGAAGTTTAAATTAATGATGTGGAGAATCACTCCTTCATGCTGGGACAAACCTCACAGCTTTCACAAACACAGAACTCCCACATTATCTCCTCTGAGATCATCCTTCCTGGGTAGGGGCTCGCAGCAACTTAAACACAGTAGACCTTCCACTTACGTAAAATTCATGTGTCTGGTTTAGGACAACATGCTTAAAGCTAAGAAAACGTTCAAACTGCTTTCTTGGTCCAGGGTACAGCAGTCAACAGCTTACACAATGCGTCCCAGAAAAAGAAGGGACACTGTCTCCTTTTTTACAGCATTCTTCCTATGACATTTTATTACCCCAGTGTTCCACCCTCAGTAACAGTAAGCTATGGGTAAAAAACACAGCTGTAAATCTTGTAAACTCACAGTATTTGTTTTGATGCCTATGCTCCATCCATCTATATGACAGAGAATAATGAGTCTGTAATGATTCTCAACTTGACAAAATACTAGGTATTAACAAAATCTTACCATTTTGCATGCTTAGAATAAATTATTTTCATGCTTCCGTGGGTCTATTTTTCTACTTTGGACCCATTACTCAGGACACCTATGGATCTCAGATTCATTAATATCATTAAACTCATCTGAGAGGTTAATTTCAGTATTTTGATGCAGTCTTATGTGAGTATTTCTGAAGAACCACTTAAATGTATGGATCCATCAAAATGATCCAAAGTAGATATTTTTCAAATATCTTAATTTCTTTTTTTGACATCAGAATGTTTTTGTTGTACAGCCAGTATGAAAGATGTTTTATTAGTCTGAAAAGTTAACAAACATGCTTTCAGTCTTTTCTCTCCAAAACATATGCCATCATACCAATTAGTGATAATACTCATTTCAAGCACTATAAGTAGTGATGAATCCTGTCTATTTAAAGTATATTTATTTCATCTCACAAGCCAATTGTTTTAGCTCAAAATATAAATAATTTATCTCATGTAGCAGGTAAAACATTGAAATGTATTTATCTCTTCAAATCTCACTTCTGTTTTGATGCTTGGAGAAAGCTGCCATTTTAATATTCACCACCCATTTAGTAGAACTAGCCCAGTAGGGTTAAAGGGCTGTTAAAAGTAATTTTTGTCTTTTTTTTACATGGTATCATATATATTTTCCATGGAGTGCAGCTGATAGTACAAGGAGATTTGGGATGTTCCCAAAATATCAGTTAATTTATTCCATAGATCTCTGTGCTCATATTGACTGTCTCTCAGTCTCTCACGTTAATTAATTCTGTACACATCAGTCTCATATCAATTAGTCTCATGCTCATGCACCTTTGGAGCATTTGTTCCAAACACTAATAGCAGAGAGCAAAAGTCCTGTAGTCTTTGGAGAAATCCTGAATAGCCAGCTTTGCATTTTAACAAAATCTGATTGTGAGTGCTGAGCTGACTTTTTTAATGAGGAATTTTCCGCATTGGTGTTCTTATCCCTAATCTCCTGCTTGGGCTCTTAGGAAATCTTCTGCCATCAATCTCATCTTGCAAAGGAAACATACAATGCAGGTCCAGGACATCTGACTACATGATCCTAACAAAAAAAAAAAAAAAAATTTCTATGGGTTTAACATGCCTGTTTCAAAGGAGAAGTAAACATTGCACCAACAGAAATAAATGAAACATTTCTGATTTCTTTTGAATGTTATTAGAGAATGAACAAAACCAAAAGATTTCACCTTCTACAGTAGATTACAGAGATTACGCTATCATTTCCTCTCAAACCAGTGAGTTTTCAAAGACAAAAGAGTAAAAAAACCATCCCAAAACAATAAAACCTTGTATTGTGCTATAAATATTGAACAGTCAAACATATAATGGAAGCAAATATACAAGTAAATGGAAATAAAATAGTGCACATCAAATGTCTGATGTGTTTTGCAGTCTTAAAGAACAAGACTAAAAGCAATATTTTATCTCAGATACTTGAAGCTGTAAAAGGTTCCTAGTTGCTAACTCCATGTGTACCTCTGCCTGTGCATCTCTTTGGCAGATGCCAACTTAAGCCCACAGACCAAAGAGTTCATTAAATTATGTCATTAGAAGCAGTAGTTTTATTTGGTCAAAGAACTTTAAAAAGGAACATAAAAGTAACATTTGCATCCAAATTAATGATAACAGCAACATTAACTGGTGGCAAACATTGTCTCTCAGCACAACCATCCCTTCTGCTAAGGAATGTAGACAGAAAAGTTAGCCAAAGATCTGTCCAAACAAACAAAAAACTTAAAAAAAAAAAAAAAAACAAAACAAAACACCAAAACCAAAATGCTTTACCCATTTCTAGCCTGGGAGTTTTTTTAATGCTTGAAGAGGACCAAGCTCAGACTTACAGGAGCCATGTGGAGCAGAACAAGATCATTCTCTCCTCCACCTGCAGCTTTTAGCAATCCAACTACTAATTTTACATAGTGCTTGTAGTCTGATTGTTTACATTTAAACCAGCAATCTCCTCCAGGAGAAGGGAGAAAATTAATCTGCCTGTTTTTTATTCTTTCACAGAATAAAAAAAAGAAGTAATTGTCAGTTGTTGTTTACAAGAAGAAGGAAGAAAATAATCCATTTTTCTGCCAAGCTTCCCATGTTTTAATACAGTGTATAACATTCATCTTACAAATTATTTTTGGATGCCAGTGGGATTCCAAGCTCTCAAAAGATTTATGTATAATCTTGTTAGCTTGGTTTAATGATAGATGTAATACAGGTGGTATTTTTCACTTGCATCGTGGACTTTACCTTTATAAAGGGCTCTTTGTTTAAATAAAGGTAAACCGAGCAAAGAGATTGAGCTCCTTACCTACTTAACTTCTTAATTATTGCCTCAGTATCTCTGATACTTTTGGGTTACTCCAGCAAGTTATTCCCAAGAAAATTGTGACACGAAAGGAGCTAATTTAAATCAGTGCTTATGTAAACTCGCTCATGTTGCTTGGTCATGAGTTCTTTCTGTTGTGTCTGAGGACAAGTTGTCTGGTGTAAAAAGTTTCCCCCTACCATGTCATTAAACTTTGACACCTCCTTAAAATGGGATAGTTTCACCTATACTGCCACCTGGAAATACCTTATGCTCTATACCCATGCCAAGTATTGACTGACAGTTTTGCCAGACATGCAGCAAAACCATTCCAGAAAATGTTTCCATAAAATAAATAGTATTGAAAGCCAGTTTTAAAACCTGTTTATTTTACACAGTTAATTTATAAGGGCCTCCTATTTTTTCAGTTTGTGCACTGAAGAGTTAAATATTTCCTCTTGTAGTGTGCGCAGTGGGTGACCAAAATATTTTGACCAAATGTAGTAGGACAGGGAAGTTGTCACAATGTATATGTCATTCTATATATATTCACTAGGTCCATATACCTCTTACACTAAGATGAACTTCTGAGCTTCCTCTTTTAGTTCATGTGCATCTCTGCAGACTAATTTTCAAAATATATGTATCATAATGGTATATTAAATGCTCAGGGTTTGATATATAATTTCTGCTTTGTGCTGTCCTTCATCTGACTTAATTCTAAAATAACTGCTCATTTTATATCTATCTAAAGTAAAGAGCAGATTGCAAAATTGCCTATCTTGCTAGTAAGATGTAATCTGTTACAAGATAGGGAGGAAAGAATGCAGAAGATTTAGAAAAATAAGTCAATTTTATCATTCAGGAATGTAAATCATAGAACTGTAAAATTCTTTCTGAAACTTCTTAATGATCAGTGACTAAAATAGCTAGACTAAGAATGTCAGCCCTACAGCTGCAGCTTCTTAAAATTGATCAAAGCTAAACCGTGCGCTCTCCAAAATTTCAGTCTAATATTCTGCATCCTGCCTATCACCTGCTTCTCTTTGCACAGCAAAATTCGATCACAGATTAAGAAAGTCCTGTGTACATACCAGTAATTGATTCCTTCTGCACAGTAATTTCAGTTAGCCACAAAAGTCAGATGAGGTTCCTAAAAATTCATACTTAGAAAAAAATTACAACAAAACACTCAAAGAACAGCTGATCACACTAGTTCAAGTTTCCCTCTGAAAATATGGTAAGCTTAATCATGCCCATTGATCACCCAGTGATGAGTTAAATATAACTCTACACTGACAAATAGTGAAATCCTCACAACCACACTTACATAGAATGAAAATTTTAACCTCAAGTTGCTGAAGAGTACTTAAACCCCACTACCTCCTTCACTAGTTGTCATCATCAGAGACTGAAAATTTATCTTCCTGAGATGTCATGACTTCAAAGTAAGGAATATAAAATCCTGTTGTGCTTTATTAGCTATTGTGGCAGAAGTGATGATAACCCAATAGCTGTAAGGAAGGTTCTCAACAATCTGTCAGTAGTATTTCTGTTCTGCTTCATTTCAGAGGTCTCTTTTTGCGCATTGTCACTACTGGTCTTCTATTTCACAGATCTTCCTCTGGTAGATTGCCTCGTGCCAACAGCATTTAGCACACTGTCTCTTCTCTGGAAGGGAGATTTTATTAGGAAAGATTCTGTAACTTTGGCACTGAAGGTAATAAAACTTCTTTTAGCAATGCCTCTAAGTAAGGCTTCTCTACCTTAAGTGAGGATTGTACATGGAGCTGACTCATACTGACCACACGATCTAGTTCTTTTCTCACTACACTTCCAAGTACAAATGTATAATCTCTGCAGTGTTAAAATTTAACATATTTTAGTTTATACAAAAATTGGTTTTTAACTGGCATGAAAGCAATATTTAGCTAATTCAATTTACTTCCCCTACAAACACCCTGAGAGCAAGCCTTTTGGTTAGAGAGTCCATGGGGAAAGGACTTCATTATGTGGCACCAGGAATGAACACCCTACTCCTTGGTAAGGGGAGAAATGTGCTTTGCAACCCAGAAAATTTCCCCTTGGTTCATTTAAAGAATATGAACACAAAATAGAAATGGAATAAGAAATATTAATTTACTTACAGTATAGGTATACCTGATAAGTACAGATACCCTGCTTCAAGAAATCATACTTTAATGTATTCATATGCATGCCTAATTTAATGCTAAAGTGTTTTGTACATTTGTTTTCAATTATAGACCTTGAAAGTACTCACCCAAAGGCAAATCTTTGTAGTCCTTTTTGTTCATGAAAGTCACTTAAAGAGGGAACTTGAAAACATCATTAACTGCAATTCATCCTTGATCCTTTCATCCCTTCAGAGCTTATTTAAACTTCAAAGTCTTGACCCATTCAAATGATTTAAACAAGTGCTCTGAAGTTGTGTAAGATACATGACAACCAATAAAACTTCTCATAATGCGATCTTTCTTTATTGTAAAATTTTCTAGAGAGGAATGGTGATGAAAATGCAATACTTGAATAAAGAAGTCATGTTAAAATCAATGTTATGAAAGAGCATGATATACCTTAAACATGGAAATACTCTCATCACATTTTAATTCCAGCCTTATAAGCAGATATTCATCATGACAAATGCATTTGTACTGCTGTGATTTTTTTTTTCCAGCATGATCACATACAAACATTATTTTCAATAGCCAAATTCATAAAATGAGCATGAAAGGCAAAACAATGACATGGTTCTTGATGCCTGGATGGATTATTTTTGGCTTAATTATAAGATAAAAAAATAAAAGGACCTAATTGCATAATGTCACTCTGCAGTGTCTTTTAGAGTCCATTATTTACTTTGTATTTCTATGCTTATTGTGTTTTCAGTCACTTGCCATTTTAACTGGCAAAATACAAAAGTGACATAAGGTATTTAAAAAAAATTCCTATAGTTTATTATTAATTAAGAGGTTCTAAAATCACATTAGGATGAGAATCTCATTTTCATTGCTTTTAAATGATTTTATTAACCCTTCATAACAAAGAAAAGCTTAAAAAACTGAATTGTAGGGCACCTTAACAACTAAAGTTGGCTCCAGTCTAAAAAGGTTGAAAAAATGCCACCAGTTAGGATGGCCTTAGCTGGGATTAGTACTGCAATAGCAGTGAGCTGGTTCCTAATGACCATCAATGTCAGCTGACTTCACAGTGGTCCTGGAAGAGAATGAGGGCCCTCCCTTCTTGAGGAGCCAGGAGGCTCCCTGGAAAACATTATTAGTCCCATTTTTCTTACTGTAAGAGAGTCTGGTATACACCATACCTGGCAATTTGTTTGCATTGTTTATTTTCTTGGGTAACTTATGAGAATTTGGTGTGCAGAACAGGTGAGTTCCAATGGGGTGGATATTCTGCAGCCTGTGAAAGAGCATGATAAGGTACTTTCCCCCCAGTGTCTACTTGAAGCTCGAATGAATGTTATTAAAGTTACATTATACAATCTCAGTAATGTATGAGAATGTGCTTCCATTATATGTGCATTTTCTATCATTTTATCCCTAAAAACATAAATGCAACCATTCCCTCTTTACTTAAGGAAAGTACAATTAGTTTTCATTAGGGTTGTTGATCATTACAGACCAAGCTCTACTCACATTCTTGACTTAAGATAAGAAAAGAGACAAACTAGAATGGACCAGTTCTGTCAGCATGCAATGCCCAACTGTGACACACAGCTACATTCCATCCTCTATTTGGTTTCATTTATTTTACAATTATGTGCATTAAAAGCCTCACAAAAAAATTGAAAGGTCACCTTAAGATGCTTGTATCTTTCTCTAGTTCTCACTTTTAATGCAGTTGCTGAATTGGCTAGTGATAATTACACATTTCACTCTTAAATTGCTACAATTACTGAGAATTCTTTCTATCTGCTCTGTAATTTCAGTTATTAAAATGCGTGTATAAATGTAGGATTGTGTCATGTGAGGTGCTTCACAAGAGTAAATCCTTTAGAATTCTTTCACTGAGTTGAGAGGGAACAGGATCAGGCTACCACTAACGGAGGAGTAGAGACAGATGAATATAAACTGAAAGCTCCACATTTCTATACTGCTTTTGAAGCTGTGATATTCTCTGGGATCAATAGAAGACCCTGTCAGTGACATACAATTGTGCAAGAGGTTTCTCATGTTCTAGACATAAACTTGTCTGGTTATTCCCTCAGCCCAGTGGAAGTGTTGTTGACATCTTTGCAGAGGATGCTGTTGCTTCCTTGTTTTACATTAGTACTTAGATCTGAGGCCTTTTTCTCAGCAGAATATATTTCATTACATTTTAGCTAACTCACTAGTTGAAAGTGCAGAAAAGCAGGTATTCTTTAAATTTGTCAGAAAGGAGTAGCAAATCATAGTTGTAGACAATGTTTTCTTTGTACAAATCACCATGCAAAACAGCCATTTCTACCATTGTAATGTCTTAATACTGTAGAGCTTAGACAGCAGCTTCATTTTTATTTTCTAATACTCTACTGACACCTTCTGGAATACAACATTATTTTTGATTTTACATCTGACTTACAGTAGTGGTAATGATGGAATCAATTTTAAAAAAAACTGATGCTACGACGTGTACCAAAACACAAATATCAGCATAGCTTTTACATTCTTGGTGCCAGTTTTCACTGATTTTGAACTATCAAAATCATAAAGAAATCAGGAAAACATAACAAAGAGAACATCTCTAGATTGAGATAATCTAGTTTCAGGGGGGAAAAGCAGCCTATATTGCTGCTGTTGCTAATGTCTACTATATTTGATGCTATTTATAAAAGCCTATCTACTGGAGGCAAGGAATTAAGGCAAGATCTCTGATTTGTTTTAAAAATATGTAGATATTAAAATTGGGAACAGGACATCTTTTCAAACTCTGTCTCATATGCATATTTAATTCCTCAGTTCTCTTTACTCCCCATCAATGCAGCTGAAGGTAGAAATCTTGAAGCACATAAAGTTTCAGCACTTGAGTGTAAGAATGACCCACTTATCTGTGACCTCCACATGAAACCTGCAGGTACAGCACAAGATTTATGAGATATGTTCATCCTTCTGGAGGACATGAATCCTATGTCTAAAATGACATCAAGTACTTATATTGATGCTATTGTATCCCCTTGTTGGCATATTCAAAGACAGTTTCACGGGCAGCTAGTTGACTTTCATCCTTAATGACAGAAAAGATTAAAAAACCCTATTGTTTCTTATTTTCAAAAAAAATAATAGAATGAACATGTGATTCACAAAGGTAGTATCTCAGGTTCCTGTCTTTGATGCAGTCATAATAATAATGCATTGCAATTATGCTGAGAAATATTTTTGGGTTTTGGGGGTTTTTTTGAAATAAAGGGTTGTTTGATTCTAAGAATTTTATTGTATGGGGCTTCTTAATTTTATTTTTTAAAAACCCATTATTGTCCTTTTATGTACTGTTTACAAATTCTGACAGAACAGATTTTCATTTGAGACATTCAATAAAATAACAGTAATTTAAAAAAATAGTCGTGGGCTAATTCACACGCAGAATACACAGAAAATCCTCAGATTGTTTATTTTGACTTTGTAATAAAAATGTGTTTTTATTATAATTACACTGGATCCAGTTATGTATTGAACAAAAAAATACACCTGCATAACTGAAGAGAACTGCAGGGACAGAGGGGATGAATCAAACGTTAAAGTCCCTCAGGTTATTTTCTACTATAAATAGTAAATATAACCTTCCAGCCAGAAGGAAGGGCAGGCAGAGGCAGGTATATCACACATCAGCATCTGGCTGCACAGCTGTTGTTTCCAGCAGGGTTTTGGCCTCCATGACCATTCAGATCCTCTTCTAAGTATGTGGGTTACTGCCAAGAGATGGCACCCACGTATCAAAACGGTGCAATGACTTCTTTATTAATAACTAAGTTACAGAAGTGGCTTTCAACTAGATTGTCTGGGGAGTATTTGGAGAGAGCAAATACCCAGGGATAAGTTGAGAGTGCCTTGGGAGCAGCTTCCACACTCCCCATGAAGAAAAGGGTTCGATGACAAATCACTCAAGTGCCCGTATGCCAACACTCATATTCTGGGAAATAAACAAGAAGAAATTTGCATCTCCTTGTGCAGTCTCAGAATTATGCTATCTTTGGAAGTACAGCTATTTGGTGGCATAACTCATGTGACCAAAGTGCTGCAATGGACAGTTGCAGGCTGTTCAAGATAGACAAAAAAAGTGTAAAAGGGGAGGAGTTATGCTCCACAGAAATGATCAACCTGGTGATTGGCTACAGACAAGAGGACCGATCTGTCTATCTGATAGTCTGATTTTAGAGGATTGAAGAAGTTGACTTTAGAGAAAGAAATGAACCAAATACTCTAAAAGTCATCTCCAACCTAGATTTCAGTGTGATTCCATTGTGACATGCTAGGAATATGCCTCCCTATGAAATACTGCATCATATGAATGATACAGAATTGCTCATGAGAGTAACTTCAACTGAATTAATGAATATTACTGACATAGATAATGTGTGAAATGATGTATAGCAGCCTATTCTACTTTAATAGTTGAAGGAAATTTAAAAAAATAGTTCAGAGGAAACTGAGGACTCAGTTTGTACTGGTTAAAAATCTATGTGAGAAGAACTGGTGCTATGTGAAGCCAAGCAATACTATACGTGTTTATTTTTTCTCTTAAAAACCACAAAATATCCATGAAGCTCACTTTGTTATTTCGCAGTTTGACAAGATAATTTCATAGTGACTATGAAATTGCATGCTTGCATCCTTAAAACTGCCACTAGAAACAGAGTGTATAGACTCCAAAATTGCTCCATCCATTTATTTCTACTTTTCAGAGTTATTTAAACTATGAGATAGCCTAGAATGAATTTCTCTTTTCCTGTTGCAGTGATTATATGTTTTGAAAAATGTTTTATCACTTTTATATTTGAGTGAAGTTTTATTAGTTACTAAAGAACATTCTTTACAGAATTCAGTGAAAAAATTTGATATGAAACAGATCTTAGCCTTCATAAAGCCACATAATGCCTGGAAAAAGAACAGAACAAATGTCAAGGTTAAAACTCAATTTTACTACTAATCTTAGTGTGATCAAGTAGAGACAGAAATAAGTAATAAAATTTGAAACTGCAGATTACTTCAAATGAAAACATGAAAAATCTGTAATTTCTGAGTTTATCTATCATAAAATATGGATAATACATTCAAATAAATTCTTTTCTTTTTAACTAGATAGTCTTTTTTTTTATCATAGTTTTGGTTTGGTTCATTGTTTTGCTCTGGTTTTTGGGCTGGCTGGGGGGTTGGTTTGCTTGGTTTGGTTGGTTTGGTCGGTTTGTTTTCCTCAAAACTATACCCTAAGCTTAACAGATGGGTTATACCCTAAGTAGAACAATCTTGTTGGATTAAGAGATAGTTCACACCCCTCAGCACATTTGCCTACAGAGATACTAGTGCCCAGAAGCTTTTCAACCCAAAGTCTACAAATCCTAATTTTCCATAAGTTATACTTTTTCCATAACCTATATTTGACTCAATCTCCCCAACAGATGTAGAACAACATTTTCTTGACACGGTAGGCATTTAATTAATAAAGTAGTGTGAAAACACTGTGCAAGGTAACCAAACAACATACCCAGTACATTCAGTTATATATGGTTTTATAGCTGCAGAAGAAAAAAGTGCAAAAGCCTTTGAGGCCAATTCCTAGGCAACATAAAAGCATTTCTTCCCCATAATACCTAAAATTTCATTGTTTCCTCATTTTTCAGCCAAAAGAGAACTTCTGAAGTTATTCCATTGCACAAAGCAATAAATTCAATGCTAACATAAAACCGAACTGTGTCTCTCACTTCCAGGAAAAAATAACTAGAGACATGTGAAGAACATCCATCTCTAATATAACCTCTGGCACACTCTGAGATGCATCTGAGATCCTCTCACACTCTTTTAAATCCCATGGATTCATACAATGAATGTCAGCCTTTTAGTGGTAATGAATCTTTTATCTCTGAAGGACTGTCCTGCAAAAGCCATTAGCAGGGTTCATTTCCACAGAATGAGCCAAATACCTCTCCTAGCCAAAATTAAGAAGACAGTTTCCTTAGCTAGAGGTATCAAAAGTCTGAAATGAAGCAGTTGTACCACTTGATGGAGCCATTATCAAGTTGCCAGCTGAAATGCTCATCCTGAAAATTAATGAGTGGAGCTGTAGCTGCCAGGAGAAGACAGAATCTACTCAATTTTCCAGACATTCAATAACTAGTGAGTGTGGCCTGCTTAACAGTGGGTTACATCAACCTGCCAACCTTGGAATAAATCTTTATACTATTGCCATGATAAACTACAATATCGTTTGCTATGTGAGAATGGTCTGGGAGCCAACCCTCATCACTGATGGTTTTGTGGTAGTTTTATTTATTTATTTTTTTTAATCCTTCCTGCACAACAGCCACATTTTGCCAATAGTTCGTAGTGATTTATTTTAACTTAAAGTGAACTGGTGGGGCTTCAACATCTTACCTCTTTTACTGAGTATTTTGGGGTTTTTTTAGTTCTTTCCAGGGAGGAAAATAAACAAACTTCTTCATTGTAAAATAAATAAAATATTTGAAGAGCTCTGGCAGTAGTCTAGGGAAATGCTACTATCTCTGAATGCCCTTGTCAAGCTTCTTATCTTGTTTTTGCAAGCCGGTTCTTTCTCTTAGGGCTTGTGAATATCTCACAGATAAAGTTGAATGCAAGCAGATACGTATGGGGTTCTACTCCTTTCTGAAAGAGACACTTAAAACTCCAAAACACATTGTGAATGTTTGATTAATATTGCCTCCATGCCAACAAATTACTAGTAGTCATTTTCAGGCTTTGTGGAGGGTGACCTAATGAATATAAACAGAATATGAGCAATTCAAAAATAATGGGAAATTTTTCCATCAGAAGCAGTCTTTTCACATACGAAATTAACAGAGAAAACACCAAAAGATTCATTTCAATTTTCTATATGCTTATAAAACCAATTTTCCACCTTCTCCACTCTAAGGGCATCACTGATTGGAAGCACTTCCTATTTTCAGTTCAAAGTTCTTGCGAAACTCCATCCAAGGCTAATGTTAACTGACACTTTAGACCATGCATGGTAGCTCAAAACAGAATCACAGCATATTCACATTTCTTTCCTCATTCAGGGGTAAGAAATTGGGTGGGAACATGTTTTCTACTTCCAGACAGTAAGTGCTTTGAGAGGAGGGTGATGAAAGGAAAGAATTCACCAGAGCAGAATAATTGCCTTTCACATAGGTATCATAATTTCTCTGCCTAAAGCAGGAGCAGAGAGACTTTATATTTAAAGATCCACGTAGATTAAATAGAAAGTACTGATTCCAAGGCTGGACTGCTTCCTCATGTGGTATAAAACTGTATGTTGAATTGAGCTACACAGTGATTTACACCAAAATAATTTGACAAGTCTGGAGGTGACAGACTGATGGATGACTATATCTAGCTCTTTATAAAAAGATTTGTCATAGTTTTAGTAATTTCTTTTTTCATTTACTCATGCTTTTGTAGCACTTTCTAAGGACCCCTTTTTAACAATTCAGGGGTTTAAAAGATTATGAACAGCTATTTTAACTCCCATTCACCTTAATAAGAATTGTGAACTTTCAGTACTTCTGATGCTCCAGGTTACCTATTTCTGCTTCTAGATTGGCAGCTCTCAAAATCCTGGCCAAGGGATTCATTGGCTTTTCTGACTGCAGCATTTTGATCCTTCTTGTTGGACTTGCATGGTTAAAGATTTTGCAATACAGTAAACTACAGTATTACCTCTTCTTTTGAAACTTTTTTTTTTTTTGACAACTGTATGTCATATTAAACATAAAATAATTCACACTCTCAAATGTCTAAACTGGTGAGTACCATGACTTTTTCTGCAAAACAAGACACAATACATAGGTTTCATGACAACTTTCAGGATTTAAAAGAAACTTTCTTTCATTCTTTTGCACAGCCCAAGAAGTACACATGTCCATCCACAATAATACAACAGTCTCGTATCTTTCCCTAATCTTCTCTCCAGTCATGGATATTTCCTCTTCCTCCCTCCATCTATGTCTTCCTCCCTCCATTTTCTTCCATAGAACATGAATTTTCTCATTATCTTTAAAATGTTTGTTAAGAGTGTTCGTCTTACTCAGTTTTTAGATCACTTTGTTAGTTAATAGTCCTGATCAGCCTCAGCATATGACCAACATCCACAACCCTGACAACCTGCCTGGATGGGCTCTTTTCCTTGGTTTGTTGACATCCTTTGCCCAAAGCATTTATTTTCAAGCAGAGGATTGCCAAAGTTCAGTCCTGCTGCATTATGGATCATGTATGTCTCTTTCCTGGAACTGCACCTGAAGCTGAAAGGGGAAAAAAAACGTATAACCAGTAATCAAGCCTCAGGCTCATAATGAAATTTTTAGTTTCATATAATGCCTAGTATCAAACAGAATAGTGAGGGTGCTTGTGCACAGATTCTGTGTGCCATCACAGAATATATCTGAAACCTGTTCAGGGAAAAGCTTCTCCAAAAGCAGAAAGTGAGTAACAGATACAGGCCTTGACCATGAGAAATTTTTCTCTCTCACTAAAATGAATAAGAGCTAGTGGCATATGGTCCCTCACAAAAGCAGATAAAATGACAAAACAGCCCAAGAGGCATCTCTGCATTGTAGAAATTATCATATTTTGATTCACTATTTCCTAATTGGAGACAGGCTTCTGGAACAGGATTAGCTTAGATTTACATGATGAAAAGCAATCCTGTGTTAATTGTATCCACTCTCACCATTACACAGGATGACAACTGGGAAAATAAAGTTCTTGTTTCTTCATAACATGACTGATTTGGATGGTGCTCATTCCAGAACTATCAGGACAAGACTCTAATTGCACAAAACATCTGTATATCAGAAAAGAGCTGCCTTTCATCTCAGCAGCACCATCTTCATTAATCACAAACAAGGAAGGGAGAAACCCATTGCCTTGTAAGTGTGTAATTCAATAACAGGATGTTTAATAGTCTCAAAGCACGGCTTTGATAGCAGTAAGTAGACAACTGTCAAGTATGGCAGCCAGAGAACACACAGGTTAATGGCAGACCCTGACACATCAGCTACTGAGCCTCTATTTCCAATAGAAATACGGGACTCACTGGCATGAAAAACATCACGTCCTACAGAAGCTATAACAGTTCTGTTAAGGGTCTTGTTTCATTTTGCCTTTTTAATGCCAAAACCAAGCTGTTTCTTCCTTTCTGCGGTATCATACTGTTCATGATTTCCTTGGCAGGCAAACACAAGTTAATTTTGGCCACAGATGCTTTGTTTGTGCTCCAAGCTCATTCCTTTCTTAGGCTCAGCTCTGTTCTACCCACAGCTATACAGCTTCCCCTTGAGTTTGGGGAGAGATCAAGTGAGTTTGCAAGAGGCCAAGCACACAGTTCATTATTAATTTACAATCTTAATTTCCTAGCAGTGAGGTCAGATTATTGAATGTGTTTTGTACACAGAGGATGCAGGAGTAGCTATGCTTTGTTATAAAAAGAAGTGGCAGTAGGAGGACAGGGAAGGCTGGGCTTTGGGCCATGGTTTTGTGCCACTCCAAAAGAAAACTCGTTCATGTGTTTTTGTCTACACTATTACTTCACTCATGCTGCATGTCTCTTTTCTATGTTTGTCACATTGCTGCCTACCCTACACTGAACTACATAAGCTTCTCTTTTTGAGAGTCTTCAGTGGCAGCAAGGGAAGGGTCAGACTCTGCAACCCACCTGACCCAGAGCTCAAAACTACAAACAAATGCAAGTCATCATCTTTGTAAGAAAAGATATACTGCACAGTACCCCAGGCTATACTGCAAATAAATACATGAAATCCTGTATCTTCCACCCTTCAGTGGGAGATTTTGTCCTAAAGACAACTAGAACCTGCCAAACCTCCACTCTCATAGTGGGACCACAACAGTCACCAGCCTCTGCAGACAGGAAAGATAGTGCAACAACTTAAAAATATCCTGGACCTACAAAAGAGCAAAGACATCACAGTACTGAATGGCCAGAGATCTGCAAAGCCAAGTCTCAAATTCATATTCTTGCCTGAAGTGCCTGGAAATTATTCCAGCATTTTCTAACCAGGACCTGGTTTCATCAGACAGCTTTTGCCCCTGTTGTGTGTGACCAGCTGAGTCAACATGTGCATCATTTCATTTTATGCATCCAAGTTTGCTGGAATAGTGTCTCCTGTATGGACAAGAGTTAATCTACACTCTAGGATTCAACAGCTACAGATCATTTTCTCACTGCAGATACCATCTGTTTAGCTCTTTAATTACATCCCTCTCCATAATATATTTTTCCTGTTATTAACCTGTGGAAGAACATTAACTTTTACAGGCACAAGACAAACATCCAAGAATTTGGCATCCCTTATTTTCCAGTGATGGTAGTAACTATTCTCAGAAATTAATTTGATAGCAAAAAAAAAATATTATTTGACTGATTATGGAGTAAGTGGAAAACAGATGAATATTTTGCTGTCAGCCAAACAGCAAGACAATGTAAACAGATTTTCGTTTCATTGGGATAATTTTCAACATTTGATTCAAGTTTTGTGATCACATAAACATGCAGAAGTCCCATGTACCATTCTTACTTATGGGGATCTTAGAGCAGAGAGCCATGTCTGAAATCTCTTTATCAATATATCAAATCAAGGAAAGGCATAACTATCATAAGAGAAATTTGAAGCTGCATTGATAACCAGTCCAAAAAGTTTGACACAGTGAAGTATGTTTGCACACAAAACATTAATTATACCCTTTTTGTATATTCGATTACAATACTGTGCTTGCTTTTTCATTCCTTCTAAGAGCATAAAATGTGTGGGTTTTTGTAGAATTTGTGAACATTTAAAATACTTAAATAATTTTGAAATCCTACTGCAACTAGTAGTTTCTATTAGTTTTGTTAAAATTTCTGTGCGTGACTCTGCTTCTCAATGCAATATTTCAAAAGGTCAAATCTTGTGTGGATAAAATTTGGTTACATTTTTTAGACAAAATGATTTTAATTACAAATATAAAAATAATTTTTGAAAAATCTAAAAATATTTACAGAATAACATCAATAGGTTTAATGCTTTCCTTTCTTTTCTAATTTGCCCAGTGTCTTGTAATAAAGCAATATATTCATACAAGCTAAATTCAAAGCTTTCAATAGCGATGTTTTGTTCATCCTCTGAAATTAGGCCACCCCTTTCTGAAAGTAAGTCAACAGTAACTGGTTACCCAAATATCCCCTGTAATTATTAAAATCTTCCCATATATAAACAGGTTCTGTTTCCAAACTGGCCATAGGATGGCTGGGTCTGTCTTTACCTTCCCCTCCTTGCTTGCTATCCTTTGCTAGGCAACACCCTTTGTACCCACTCTGAGACACAGTGGGCCCAGACTTAATGAAGGTCAAAAAGCAAATGATGCATTCTTACTGCCCACTTAACTTGAATAATTGGCTTCCATTGCTTATTTTGCAGATTTCTGAGGGAAATCTTAGGCTCCAAAAAATTAAATGAGCTTGAACAAAAGATGGCTAAGCTTTTCTTGTCATTGACTGGCAAGTAACCTACATACTAACCTTCTGAAGCTAACTATTCTCTCAAAATAGTGTCAGAGATGAAGCATAATTATAATCAGAGTTGTGGATCTGCAGAACTACTTAACAAAACACTATCTTCCTCAGAAACCTAAATGTTTTACTCTTTTTTATAGGAAATGTCATCTGTTTTAACACTAATTCTTTGTTTAACGGAAGGTAACATAAGCTTTTTGCATTTTTCCCCAAAGATCTCATTCATGTGTTCTAATAGTTAGCTCAGAGTACATCATTATATGTGTATATTTTGGATTGTCCATTTTCAAGTGCATGCCATTACCATATCTAAGCTGAACTTAATATGCTTTTTTTCTTGATGAATATTTAAAGATGCCTTTGCAGTTCTTGCTCCTGCCTTTATTTTCTTGAATAAATTACTAGTGAAGAAACTTCTTTGTATTGCTCAGTTGAGTTACAATATCACAAACAAACAGCTTAAAGAGGACAGGCCACAACAGAACTGGCCACAGTCCTCTGTTGCTGTGACCTCCTTCCCCTGTTAAAAATGAGAATTTATTCCTACCCCTTATTTATTCTCTTCCCAAGAGTTTTCTGTTAATTTCACAATCTTTCCTTGTATCCCATTACTCACTGCTGTTAAGAGCCTTCGGTGAAGAACCGCGAAATACTTTGATCTATGAAATATTTTCATCTTTGAAATATGTCACCTTTGAACCATTTTTGAAGACCAGATTGTAACAGGCAGGACAAGCAAAAACACAGAGATATTACAAACACTGCTGTACTCTGGGAGACTTCTGCTGAAAGGGGCCATGTCTATAGCGTGCCATGACACCATTTTGCTGCTTAGGACTGGTTTTCCTTCTTGCAGACCCTACCATGTAAATCAGTTTGGTGTGCATCCCAGTCTTCTCAGTGTTAGGATGTTGTTGGGGGATATACCTGAACACAGGAGGTGATGAGGACTTTAGAGTTCAACAAATTGAAAGTGCTGAAGAAGATACCTGCCTGCAGGACTAGAAACCAAAGCTTAGATGTCCGCCTTTAAGTTGTTCCAACTGCAAAACCCTTTGAAAGTGTCTGGACTGGGAAGAAGTATTTAAGAGGAGAGGACAACATGGTGGGGAAAAGGGAGATTTACTTTAAAGGCTTATATTTTGGCTATTCCATAGATGAAATCAGCATTACTTTGAGTTACAGTGCTCTAGATCCTTCTGTGTATCTGTGTACTAACAGGACTTCACTTCAGGGAGTAGATGTTGTCAATGTCTTTCAGAGAACATCAAGAAAAAGGGAGGAACTTTTCTGCTAGAAGCCCTGGGAGACTCACGGAACTGTCATACATATACCCATACATATACCATTAACCCTTTCAACAGGATCTAAAAAAATGATCACTAGTGACAATCTCAAATAAGATAATTGCAATTATAGTATTCATACACTGAGGAATCACTTTCTTGAACTCTGATTTGATGTGATGCTAGAAGAATATGAATATTACATTTCAATTAATTGACACATTCTAATCTTGCTATAGCTTATTAGAAGAGACATAGAACTAAGCCCTAATGATTTTCTTGAATTTTTCCAGGAAAATATATGCAAGGTAATTGACACTCTTTGATCATGACTCAGCTTGATCTTTGACTGAGTATAATCGAGATCAATTTGTTTTCCTAATTGAATAGCTTTCATTCACAACAAAACTGTTTTAATGAATTAAACTGAGTATTCAAAATGTTGTCTTTGAATATTGTAAACAACCTAATTTAATTAGATGGACTTCAAGTCTGAATTGATTTGCTTCACATGTCACTCAGTATAAATATTTTTCTCTAAAGTCAAGTTTCCAAGCTGAAAGTTATTTTGTTTCTTTGTTTTCTTGTTTGTGTGTCCTGAAACTATTACAGAAATGAAGTTACTATTAGAGAAACTACTCTTTTTTATTTTTTCCCCTTTTAGGGTCCCTTGCCTTCTATTGCTTTCAGATTTTAAAGCCAGCTGCTGTTGTGACAACCTACTTGACTAATCTGTAAACATGATGACTACTTAGAAACCTCTGAAGTTCAGATGAGGACTGTATAGATTCACTTAACTGTTCCAAGCAATAAATACACACAAAACTCTTCCAGTTTGGAAAGCTCTTCAGAAGCATTCTATGTTTATTAACTCTTCTTTTTTTTTTTTTTTAACCTATTTTTTAATTAACAAACTAACATAGTATTATAACGGCTACAATGTAAATAGTTCCCTTACAGAATTGTTGTATATTAGGAAGCTTTTTATGAGCAAATACACAGGTATAGCCATAAAGAATGTGAGAAATTGATTATTTGAAAGTGTAAAGGCTCAGGTTTGTATACGTGAGTAAGTTTGAAAAATGTAGCTATAAATAGTGGTATCATAATGATAAGGAAGACACAGAAATGTGTACATTTTAGTCCCTGATCAAATAAAAAAATTAACTATATGTGAATGTGTGTATTGATTTGGATGGCACTATTCATCCTTCAGGTTAAAATTTACCATTTCTGGGCCATGAATAACTGGAAGCTGGTGAATATTGTCCCAATTTTCAAGAAGGGCAAGAAGGAGGACCCCAGAAACTACAGGCCTGTCAGTCTCACTTCAGTGCCTGGTAAAGTTATGGAAAAATTATTCTGGGGTGTGTTGAAAAACACCTGAAAGACAACTCAGTCTTTGGTCACAGCCAGCCCAATTTCATGAGAGGAAAATCCTGCTCGTCAAACCTGATTTCATTTTATGACAAGGTAACCCTCCTAGGTGATCAAGGGAAGCCACTTGATGCAATCTTTTTGGATTTTAGCCAAGCTTTCAATACTGTCTCTCACAGTATCTTTCTGGACAAAATGTCCAGCACACACCTGGATAAACACATCATGAGATGGGTGAGCAACTGGCTCATGGGTTGGGCACAAAGAGTTGTAGTGAATGAGGTGACATCAAAATGGCCACTGGTCACTACTGGGGCTCTGCAGGGCTCCATCTTAAGCCTTGTGCTCTTCATCATCTCCATAAATGACTTGCAAGGGATACTATCAAGCTCACAGATGATGCAAAACTGGGACGAGTTGTTGACTTCCTTGAGGGCAGGGAGGTCCTGCAGAGAGATCTCGACAAATTAGAGAGCTGGGCAATCACCAACCACATGAAGTTCAACAACTGCAGGTTGGATTCTGCTGGATTCTGCACCTGGGATGGGGCAATCCTGGATGTACTGACAGACTGGGGAGTGAGATGCTGGAGAGCAGCGCCACGGAAAGGGACCTGGGGGTCCTGGCTGATGGAAAGTTGAACGAGTCAGCAGCGCCCTGGCAGCCAGGAGGGCCAAACCTGTCCTGGGGGGCATCAGGCACAGCATCGCCAGCCGGGCAAGGGAGGGGATTGTCCTGCTCTGCTCTGCACTGGGGTGGCCTCACCTCGAGTGACTGACCCCTGCTGGGGGCAGTTTTGGGTGCCACAATGTAAGAAAGACATTGAATTGTTAGAGAGCATCCAAAGGAGGCCCACAAGGATGGTGAAGGGCCTTGAGGGGAAGCTGTATATGGAGCATCTGATATCACTTGACCTGTTCAGCCTGGACAAGAGGAGACTGAAGGGAGACCTCATTGCAATTACAACTTCCTCCAGAGGGGAAGAGGAGGGGCAGACACTGATCTCTTCTCTGGTGTGACCAGTGAGAGGGCCCGAGGGAATACCCTAAAGTTGTGTCAGGGGAGTTTTAGGTTGGATATTAGGAAAAAGTTCTTGGTTCATCACCCAGAACATGGCTGAGCACTGGAACAGGCTCCACAGGGAAGTGGTCACAGCACCAGCCTGACAGAGTTCAAGAAGCATTTTGATACTGCTCTTGTACAGATGTTATACTTGGGGATGGTGCTGTGCAGGGCCAAGAGTTAGACTTGATGATCCTTGTGGGTCCATTTCAATTCAACATATTTTGTGATGCTGTCATTCTGCAGTGATAAGACATACAGGAGAAATAGTATTCAAAGTATATCTGTCCAATTAAACAGTCAAGATGGTTTTCTTCAACACACACAAAAAAAATTGAGTAGCCGTTTATCATGGCACTTGTTCCCCTCCAGGTCTGCCCTTACATGACTAAGTCTGTGCCTATATGACTGGAGCTTTTATTCCAGGAAGTAAAATAAGTATCCTTAGATTTTCACAGTGGATGATTTACTTGTGCAAAGTAGCAATCATAAGATCTATGGATATTTTCCATATGCTTTTGCAACTACAAAACAGAAGACACAATATAAAGGAATAACTAGATGCAAAGCTTATTCTGGTTTCAGAAGTACACACTCAAAATAGAAACTGCTAAGGTGAGTAACAGGTAGTTTCTTTTTTCAGTAATTTGTCAACGCATTATACAGGTAATGTATCTGATGTTACCTTATCTAGGCTATTCAGGCTTGCTGCCAGACTGATTGCTGTTTTCCTTGTTGATAATGTAGACCTTCATTTTTTGTGGGGTTTGCATTGGTCATTGCTTAATCTAGTTCTGACTTCTTCTGACTTCTGCTTGATTTGAATGACGGACCTGGGAGTAGCTGCATTGAGTGTGGAGTGTGTGTCTGTTTACTTCTAGGCAGGAAGTGAAGACTCTTGGTGTTATCAGTATGCCCATGAAAAACAGTGGCACTATTACTGGTGAAGTCTCTTTGCTAAGGTACCTTGTAGTAGTCAGCTCTGAATAAAATCAAGCTCAAAATGCCTTACCAGCTATATTATAACTTTCTTTCTTTATGACTGTGAGCAATTCTGAGTATTTTTTGTGAAGTTCTGCAGGCTAGAAAAAAAGCTGTGTGGCTAGAAAAGAAAAGGAATGGTTAGGCCAAATTCCATTGGCCTTAAACCAGCAATGTTGAACAGTTGAGCCCCGGAAGGTTACTGAAAAGCTGTATACCAGACTGATTTATTCTCATAGACATCTGTCTCTAGGTACCATGGTGATCAGCATTCAATCTGTGGCTTCTATATCAGGAAATGACAGCTCTTTAACAGAAGCCAAAGAGAACTGCAATGTCAATAATGAGGTCTCCTGTTCTGGGCAGCATAGCACTTTGCTGAGTCCTTCATTTTCCTCTGCTTCAGAGAAGACAATAGTTGTTATGATCTCAGGGACAAGGGAGGAAGAGGTCTGGGGAAAGAAAAATATGTAATTTGGAGGCAAATATAGTAAAATGAGCACAGAGTTTTTGTCCTTTCCTGCCCTACAGAGCACTCACTTATTTTTTCTCTCTGGTTGAGCTTAATTTTATAATGATCATGTAGAAGTCTGTGCAATTATTTTCAATATGTCCTTCCTTAACAAGGGGGTAAAAAAATATCTTTACATTAAAAATTATGGCATAGTTTGGTTGATAAAAGTTCATATGGGTAGATTCTTCTCTTCAGTGATGCAGACCAGTAACCATGCATTAAAATTCCAAACCAAGTAAACAATAGCAAGAAAAAACAGGTGGGTGTTTATACAAATTATGGAACCAAAACCAATGTCTCCATTTTTTTAGGAAGGAAAAACTAATATAAATTCTCAGTAGCATCTCTTGCCCAAGAAATACTTCCCACAGAAGACAAAGAGGACAAAAAAAAATCCCAAAACCCAACCAACCAACAAAAAAAAAAGCCACCACAAATAAAAAACAAAAAACAAACCAAACCCAAAACACCAACCTGAACTTAATATCTTAGAACTAAGTGAAGAAGATAAGCTGAGTAAATGGAAACTGCTGAGCAAATACAGCAAGGAATGAAATTAATAGATAAAGCTGAGAAAACACAGGGGTGACTTTGTTTATTGCAAACACATTCAATTTCCTCCTAGGGTGTAATCTAAAATGTCCTTTTCTCATACTATTGCACTTACAGTATACTTAGTAAGTTAGAAGAACTGATATATTCCTGATTCCTGAGGTCACTACTGGCTGCTTTGGGAGATCCATTTCATATAGTGAGGTCTCTGAAAAGTTCATGAGGAAAGTTTCCAAAAGCCCAAACTCATATCTGGTATCTCTGATATTCATTGCAGCAATCTGAATGATCTGATGTGCACCACAAGACCAGGCACATAAATGAAACAGCAAAGTGTAGCATTCACTTCTAACAAGGTAAGCCCCCCCCAGCCCCAACTGATTCCCAGAGTCTGTACCTAAAAGGGAAAAGGGAAACACTGATTGATTTTAGGAAGACGACTCTGTGAAATATTCCCATTCATTACATACCACTTGCTGTTCTAGCAGTTGTTGTCCAGCACTTAATTGTCAGCATACCTTTAAAGAGAAGGAGAAAGACATTATAAGTTATGATATATGAACTAAAGTTCTATGTGTGACTTATGTGAAAGACATTTGCCTAATGTTAGGCCAGACATTTCTCCTTCATGTGATCCTTTTGCAGAAAAAGAATCTCTGTACAGTAGAATATAAAAAACAGAGATGGATTTTTATAAAACTGACCTCAGCCTAGCCGAATCTGAAAGGGTGATTTGTAAAATCAGGTTCTTTCAAAGTTGAGGCACAATCCTAAACAAGCAAAACACATTGCCATTTGACACTTTACTTTTCCTACCTCCACTTAAATTGAACAATTCATTTACATCAATTGAAGATTTATTTCAGTAAATAATGTCTTTACTGGTACACAGAGAAAACATTTCTGAGTGGTTTATGTATCTCTCCATTTGAAATGTTGCTTTCTTTAAAATATTATAATTATTAAAAGAAATGGAAAATACACTACTTTCTGAGTATCATCACTCCTTAGTGGACAATGAGGTCAAATTCATTTTCACAGATACCAGTGAAAAATTTCCAAGTTTAAGCAAAAAGTTTCATCCATATTTTTCTTTCACATTTTGACGAGACATACCAGATCCTTTAGGAAAACATAATGGACACAAGGTGGAGCCAAAGACCCTTGATGCAAACTATTTATAACCTTTTTTAACTGAGAGTTCTTTTGAAAGAGGCAAGTGAGACTAAGGTTCAAATCCAGCATTTGCAGCTGGATTTGCTAGTTTTGGAAATAACTAGGAGAGTAGAAACTAGCTATTACTATCTATAATTTAATGATAAATAAGCCAATACCTTATAATAATGAAAAAAATTACCTTTCTGCCCATATTTTGCTTTTAAAAAACACATCCAAATTTAATGAAGTTATTTTCCTTCAAAGGGCATATTAAAAGAAAAATGTATATTGCCAACATGTTTTAAATGTTTTTCTAAAAAAAAGAAAGAAGAAGAAGAAAAATAAAAATTTGTCCTTTATTCTTATTTCATTAGGTTTATGATTGACTGACTGAATACTTTACAGTTTGGATTTTTATTCTTTTTTAAATTTTCGGTTAACTTTTTGATAGGTGAAAGAAATGAGAATTACAGTCTAGATTACATATATTATTTGGTTTTGTTCGCATAAAACACTTTGAAAAATCAAGAGTAAAGTGAGAGGGAAATTAAAGCTACTCAGTATAATGTGAGATGATTAATCTTTAATCCTCTGAATTGGGTTGATAAGGAATGTCTGCATACAGTAGCATATTTTATATCAAGATATCTACGGTTTCAGTGGAAAGGCTCACATTAAACTGTATTCCATGACCCTTGAAACTTGAGAATATTTGTTTTCTCTTTTGCTCCTGACAGTACACTCAAAGTATCAGATGACTGATAATATTTCATAGCTGTTGTCATCATCTGGTTTCACCCACATATGCATGCTCTCACAAAGCAAATGAAAGAGACTGGAAATTAGGATCACACTCCTACTCATATTATTATATCTAGAATTTAACTGATTAAAAGGACTAGACTTGAAAACTAACCATGTTACAACCAAAATGGAATAATTGCATATCTGAACTTTCTGTTACCCTGTTAGTTTAACAAAACCATTCGTGTGATTATACAAAAAGATCTTTACAAGGGCTGAGGTCTTCCTTGAGCAACAACCTCAACTAACACTTCTGCTTTTGGAGGCTCACCATGCTGTTGCTAAAGGAGAGGCAGGAAGATCTTGCAGTACACAAAACTAGACTCAATTTCATAATCATTCCCAGATATGTTATTCCCAGATATGCTTAGCTGTTAAAATTTAAATGGTCCATATTAAAATTGTTGACTTGAAAATTATATGCATATTTAACTATGTAGAAATACTGACTTTCACATAGATTTGGTGTAAAACCAGCTGTAAATGAAATATTTACTCTTCTTTGCTTTAAGCAGAAGAGAAAAAGAAAAAAATAAAATAAAAAAAGAAGGATCCCCAGGGCTGACAGTGTGATAGAACAGAATAAGGAATGCTTTCATCCCCATAACTGCTATCACATGCCTGCACTGTGATGAATGAAGGTGTCTATCTTATCTCCTAGCTGCTTAAGAAAAAACATGTACAAGCAACAAGCATATTCACAATCATTGCAAAATGTGCTTTTTACATGCCACTGCTCCTCTGCTTTTCCATTAACAGGCCAATTTCCCTATAATCATTTTTCAGAAATAAAAAGAAATTAATTCTTTTGGGGTTTTGTAGTTTTTTAAATCTTAAATAGCACTGTCTTCAAAAAAGAGGCCTAGTTCAGTTCAATAATGTGAAACTAATAGTAAAAGTAACAGAGGAAACTGGAAATTTACATTTTTTTCTTCCTGTTTCTCCTCTGTTTTTAATTTTTGTCTCCTGAAAATAGAGCTCACTGACTGCTACAGCTTGTGTTTAGAACTGGGCAATAGCTGCAAGCATAAAAGAGAATATGCTGACATATAACCAGCTTAAAAATCCAGAACTGAAACACTGAATAGCAGGACTGCAAACTGCCAGTTGTTTTCAAAGCCATTCCTTTAAGGGGGGATGGGGAGAAACATGAAAGCTGTGTACTTGGCAAAAGGAAAACATACACAAAATGCTGTGGCAGATTGTTGCAGTGAAAATAAATCTGACTTCTCAACCACATTCAAAATCAAGCTGCCGCAAAATTCTGAAAGGAATCATACAAGTCAAGAGCTGTATTAAGCACAGGAGCATAAAGTAGTTCAAACATTACAGTCAAGTGAAATCATTACAATCAGTTTGTAGTGTAGCTTTTTATGTGAAGAAAAGGACAATATATTGCTACAAATTAACTTAATCTGTGCACTACAAAATAAAAAGATAATAAACACAAATAAAAGAAGAATTTACTTTTAAATTAATTGACAAAACTACTGAACACAGAAAAAGCATCTGAAAACCAGATTTTACAGGGGCTATATTAAAGGGAATGAAAGCTAGAAATGCATAGATGGGATCCAAACTTTTTTGCCTTTACTTAGGCTGACTGAGAATTACTGACCTATCAACCTCACCTCTGTGCCTGGTAAGATCATGGAACCTTCATCAAAGCCTTCTAGAATCTCTGCTATGATTCAAGACAGCCAGCACAGCTTCACCCAGGTCAAGTACTGCCTGACCAAACCTGTGGCCTTCTATGATGGAGTGACTGGATCAGTGGACAAGGGAAGGGCTACAGATGTCCTTCAGCTGGACTTCTGGCTTTGATTTGGTCCCCCACGACATCCTTCTCTCAAATTGGAGAGAGATGGATTTGATGGGTGGACTCTTAGGTGGATAGGAAATTGGTTGGATGGTCACATGCAGAGGGTAGTGGTCAATGTCTGGATGGAAACTGGTGGTGAGTGGTGTCAGAGGGTCCGTACTGGGACCTGTTCTGTTTATTACATTCATAGGTGAAACAGACAGTGAGACACCATCAGCAAATTTTCTGACAACACCAAGCTGAGTAGTGCAGCTGACACAGCTGAGGGACAGAATGCCATCCAGAGGGACCTGGAAAAGCTTGTGAATGGGAAACCATGGGAACTTCATGAGGTTCTACAAGGCCAAGTGCAAGGTGCTGCACCTGGGTCAGGGCAACCCCTGTTACCGATACAACAGATAAATAGATTGAGAATAGCCCTGATGAGAGGGACTTGGTGGTTTTGGTGGGTGAAAAACTGTACATGAACAAGCAATATGCACTTGTAGCCCAGAAAACAAATCACATCCAAAGAATGGCCAACGGGTTATGGCACATGGCTTTGCCCATCTACTCTGCTCTCATGGGACCCCACCTGGAGTACTGCACCCAGCACTGGGGCCCCCAGCACAGGAAGTACATGCACATGTTGGAAATATGGCTTTCAATAATTTTGCTTTAATATGAACTGAATAATATTGGGTAGGAATGCAAAATTCTCTTCATTGGCTGCAATGTGAGACACATTTGCTTATCAGCCCTCAAGACACTCTAAACACAACCTACTTAAAGACATTGCTTGCAAAATAGAGACAACGTTGTGAGGCTTTAAGGTCAGTAAGCAAAATCATAACTAACTACGGATTCAATGTGTAATTCCACAGAGATAAGAAATGTTTGAAACAGTTTATACAGTGAAGGAAAGATTTTTGATTTAAGAAAGTTGTCTTGCAACCTTGGCAATTATACAGCTAACAATTAAATATCGAAAATTCTTGCTTTGAAGATAAATCATTCCCAATTTCTCAGAGTGATTTAATATTCAGGTTTTGTAGCTAACAGTTTCAAAGATGCTGCCTAAACATCCTCATCAGTGTTTCCACTCCTTCTTGCCCTGTAAAAATTCAACTGTGCTGTGGTCTGCCCTTTTTCTGACACTGAACAAGAGATGAAAAAGAAAAACAAACAAACATACAAACAAACCAACTGACCAAAACAAAAAGAAGCAGCAAAGAGGAGAAAAAGATTGACATAAGGACAAAGAAAAGAAATGGTCTTCTGCCTGAAGAGCCCTAAAACCCCTCCTTTCCATCAAATCCTTTCCTTGTGCAAAAAAACAACTTAGAGTGAATAAACATCAGTTCCTATTATGTAAAATAATCCCTCTCTATGATAGAGTATGAAGAAAATGATAGAGTATGAAGTGTCTGAGATCTGTATGCACAAATGCGTCTGTATTGATAGCTGCAAAAATAGATGTAGAAAACTCATTTACTTGAATCTTGACCAAATAGCCTGTAAATTTAAATTTACAAAACACCTTCTTTTGAAACAACATTGATGTTAGTAGATCCTGTGGCCTGGGAGGACCCCAATATTTTAATTTTTTACCTTAAATGGACTGGGGAAAATATATCAGACTTTCTCAGCTGAAATCTGTTTAGCAAAACCAGATTTGCCTGCCTGATCCCATTCTAGTTGAGTAAAAGGGGTAACTGTTAGGATTCTGTGTTTCTGATCTCTTCATGTCTTGCAGTAAGAAATTACAAAGTCTCTTAAATGTATTTGATGAAACTATCTTTCCCTTTTATGGATTTTAAAAATTGTTATTTTTGTTTTCTGTTAAAATTCTGGTTTTGTATTTGAAGACAACAAATTAAAGCAAGCTCTTGTATCCACCCACCATCTCCCTCCAATCCCTCAACACTGATTTCTTTGGTACATAAACATTAAACAAACCCTCAAAAACCTAAAAAACCAAACCAAACCAAACTTTTAAAGGTTTAAGCCCTTAAATACTTAAAGGTGTTTTTAAAATTTGTTCAGAAGTTACAGAATTCCAGAATAAATTATGACTTGCTGAATCACACACAATACTGATAAGGATTGGTCTTTTAAGTCACTTAGTTTTGGAAATAATGTGTGGGATTTGCCAGCCTTTATTTTAGATGTTTGAAAATCAACTTTTTATCCTATCCTGCCCTTAAGTTAATGGATAAAATCCCCTCTAGAGCATAGTTTAATTCTTCCTAGGGAGGGCAACGATTCCAGTTAAATGAATCTTTGTTAGGCATGTCGATAACATCTCATTTGATGATAGAGGGATCCTTCCATCTCACTTCAGATATCTAGGTTTTACACATATGCATATAAAAGTAAGGAATCTCATCTCTTATTTTATTGTATAGTCCATATTCAATACACATTCAGTATATTCAAGAAAATACTGGAAGACTTGCAGCCTTCCAAAAAAAAAAAAAAACTAAATTGATATTCCAGAATGTATTTGTGGAACAGTGTTATTATGTAACAAGATTCCTCTTTCTCAAGAAATGTTGTGTCATATACTTGTTTTGTTTCTTCAGTAGTACCAAACTGATCATATTTCTTAGAACTGCTAAGCACTTATTCACGTGACACGTTTTACTCCATGCATTTACTGCTGACATTTATACCTTGTCTACTCTGCGAGATAGCAGTTCACAATGCAGTCTGGCACAAACAGTCTTTGCAACATTCAGTTGTAAAATGTCCTTTCATCTAATGCAGCCTTCACATCATGGCTTGAAGGATCCTTCAAACAGCAGATGTTGAGCAGTCATGGAACAGCACGACTTGTAAATAGCAATTTCCATTAATTTTCTGCCAATGAACTAGACCGACAATCTAGTTCAGAAAAAATGTTTGTCTAAATGTTTGTGAGATTTATTATTAAGTCTATCCCCCAGCCCCTAGGATGTGCTGTCCTGTGAAACTGCTCAAAAGTTATGAAAAATTAGAAACACCGTCTTTAAAAAGCTGTTCTCACACACTAGGTTTGGTCATACACAGTAAAACAGCATATCCCCATCTCTGGTACACCATTCCCTATCAATATAACAACAACTTCTCACTTGATATTTTAAATTGTGTCACGTGCATTATGTTCTATCTTTCAAAAGCAACAGATGAGCTTTCATTTAAAGTAATGACACAAAATAATATGGGGGGGAAATATACAGACTGCTGACTTTAGAAACTAAATTTAATTTGACACATTTCTTACAGAAAAATTATGTGGGTTAAGGGAAACTGTTAATTGCCAAAACCTTTTTTTATTGCTTAAATAGTGTATTTGTTTTCTGAAAAAACAAACAAACAAACCAACAAAAAAAAAAATCCCACAACCAAAATAACAATCAAAACCCTTTTATGCTGAGAGACATCTCAATTATTTTATATTTTGCCAACATGATAATGCTAGCTGAGATTTTATTCAAAGGAACTTAAGGAATTTAGGCATCTACTTGCCATTAAAATTAGCTAATAAATTCTTGTTTGCTTGTTTGACACTGTTGCTAGTGTGTGTGTGTGGCGGGGTATGTGTAAATATCTATAAAAGTCCATAGATAGCTATGTGAGTGTACTTTTCCATACCTATGTGTTTGTAATAGAGTGGGAATGGGATGAAAAATAGGGAATATATTTTCAGATATTTCATTGACATCCTCAGCAGGAACGGGTCCCTAAGGCATCTCTGCCTTGCTGAGGGACATCTTCAAGGGGATATTCTAACATTGTTCTACATTGACAAACAAATGGATGTTCACTTCCCTCTGTTGTGCTCCCTAGCACCCTATGATATTTGTCAATGGCTCTAATTTTTCATTTTAACCTTTTTAAGTTATGTTCATTTTTTTCCTAAATGATTATTTATTTTCTTGTCCTTTGAATTGCCCTTCTCCCAGTCGTAGAACTTCATGTTGTTTGGCTGACAGTCTAAATGAATATTCAGTGAAAACAACAGCTGATTTCACATATGTGTGTGAGCAAATCAAATGATTATTTGCCTTATGGTTGGATGCAGTTGGTGCTGGAATTTTGGGAGCCTTCAGGGAACCAAAAAGAATACATTAACAGTCAGCCTGCCTTCAATAATTGCAGATCCTATAGCTTTTACCATCAGAACTCTATTTTTTGAACACTGATGGAATTAATTTTCTCCACTGTTACCATATAGTTCATCACAGAATGTGATCATAAATCTGTGTAAATGTCCAGTGGAGCAATCTCCCAGGAAAAAACACTGCAGCTGATCTAGGGATATGAGGGTAGTACAATGAGAAATTGAGCCAAAGAAATTTAGTTTTCTATAAGGGACACATATGGTGACTGAATGATGAGTCAACGACTCACCATCTATTATTTTCTTGTTATTATACACCACTGTCCTTTATATCTCGCTGTGAATGCTGCCAGAGTCCAATATGCATAGGCAGGAAAAAACATACTATACTTCTTTTTTATTAAGTTTATTGAAATCAGCCAGGGCTGAATAAGTTGCAAGTGTCACTGTTGATCCCATCTAGCAGTACTGACAAATATTTCAAAAATTTTAGTGAACTATATAAAGCCTTAATAATCAAAATTTGAAGAAAATTTCATGAGATATGACAGGCTATATTCTATAGCCCTTATACTATTCAAGCAATCCCACTGGATTGCTTGCAGACCTGGCCAGTGTGAACGAGAAGAGAGTGAGAAAGCATAAAAAGAAATTCTGCATCTCTGAGCCAAGTTTATACCCCAAGGATCAGATCGATATTTACACTTCTTTCTGAGTTGCCGTTTACACCCCTGACATTCTCCTCATTCTTTTCACGAAGAGTTATAGTGTAAAAGGATGAAAGGAAAAATGTTCTGCTTAGAGGAGCCAGACAACCCAGGGGCAGAGACCCTTCAGATCCACACTCTGCACTCTGCAACCAAGTAAGGAAGTCAGAATCAAATGCTGAGTACTTGCAGCATTGCATTTTCCCTTATGCATGTATCATTATGAAATAATGCCATTATCTTCAGTATGATCCCTCCAGATTTACACAGGAGTCACTGTGAGGAGAAAATTACCAAAATTTAGTTGTTGAAAGGGGGAATTTTTCTAATGTAAGACATTTTTATTAAATTGCCACCTGATAGGTCCATTCTAATCTAGAATCAGATTTCAGCTCAACTTGTATTATTCACTCATCTCTAACAAATTCATCATTTTAACAATTTTTTCACAGAAAATATTTTTCTTGTGTTTAGATGAAAATTGCCACATTTAAGTTGTGTCACTTGTCTCATATCCTTTGATTGAGAACTAGTTAGAGGATTCCATCCATCTCCTTTTTTTTTTTTTAGATTTTATCCCATCAGATCTTTATACCTATTGCTAAAATCATCCTGACTCTGATATTCTCCAGGCTGAACAGTCAAGATCTCTCTGCCTCTCCCCATGTGACAGATGCTGCAGTTCTTTAATAATTTTTGTTGCCTTTCACTGGACTTGCTCCCATAGCTCTTTTTTGTAATGGGAAGCCCAGACCTGGGCAGAACACTCCAGATGCGGTCTCATCAATGCTGAGCAGAGATGAAGAATCATGTCCCTTGACCTGCCGGCACTCTTCCTGATGTATTCCCAGAATGCTGCTGACCTTCTTTGCTGCAAGGGTGCATTGACATCATGTGGTCAGCTTGTTGGCCACCAAACCATGGAATGTCTTGGAAAAGCTATTTCCCATGTGGTCAGGCCCTGGCCTATACTGGGACACAGGGTTATGCTTTCCCAGGTGAAGACCTTGGTATCTTGGTCTCCTCCAAGCAGTCACCAGTCCTCAGAGAGAGGGTTCCTTTCCCCCCACTAAAAGGATGGAGGAGACTTGAACCCTAATGCCTTTGATCACCCTCTCCAGAGCCATATAGTCATGCTCCACACTATCCAGGTTTCCCTGACAGTTCTATCAGTGCCCACATGAAAGGGCAGCAGGGGATGACTGAGTGACAGACAAACATTGGCAGCACCTCCACAAATCTGTGTGAATGAGAAATACGAAAAGCAGTGAACTTTCCTAGATGACAGATCAGGTCAGCAGATGGGGACCTCTGCTGTTCTCCCCAGGGAGTCTCCCACTGCTGTCATTCACGATTTTCTCTTGGTTCTGCTGCATGGCTCAGGGCCAGCTAGCATGAATGCTTATTTGGTCAACACTCCCTGCTCCTCATCAGCTCAGAGAGAAGTCAATCTACTGTGTAACTGCAAATTTTAGGCTGTAGCAGAAGCCTTCTTCCTGGTGTCTGAAGACACCAGCTTTCAGTCTTGGCCATCAAAGAAATTTCTGCTTTCCAACCTGACAGGCACAGAATCTTCTGCAACAGTGGGCAGTTTGGGTCCTTGAAGCAGCAGGGTCTCAGAGAAGAACTGGGTGATCTCTTTCTCATCTTCCCTGATAAGATAGTCTGTTGCTCTCCGTCTGGAGCTCCTTCACTAGGCAGCACAACTCCTCAACAGCTGCAGATCTCCTGGAGGCAAATGAATCTTCCCTAGCCTCAGAGAGAGACTCCACAGTTTTCTGCAGCTTGAGCCTTGCAGGGCTGCATCCTCCTTCTGAAGATTTAACTGGGTCAAGGCCTTGAACATCTCAGGAACAGTTGCTCCACTGGCTGCTGGGGATCGTATGTCACCACTACAGCTGAAGATGTGTATGGGGCTATATTTGGTTTGGCTGAGATGAGTTAATTTTCCCCACAGCAGCCCTCACAGTTCTGCGCTTTGCTGGAAAGGTGTTTATAGCACACCAGTGTTTGGTTCCTGCTGAGCAGGGCTGGCACAGCATCAGCACTGTCTCTCCAACATTGCACCCTCACCAGTAGGCTGGGGGTGGGCAAAATCTTAGCAGGGGACAAAGCCAGGACAGCTGACCCAAGCTGACCAAAGGATATTCCCTGCAATATGACATCTGCTCAGATATAACCGCTAAGAGAATGGAGGAGGAAGGGAGACGTGTTAATCGTGATGTTTGCCTTCTCAAGCAACCACTGTGTGTGCCAAAGCCCTGCTTCCCAGGAAGTGGCTGGACATCACCTGTCGATGGGAAATGGGGAATAAAATATTCATTGTTGGCGATTTTTTAGTTTGTTTTCATGTGTACAACCTTCACTTTGCTTTAGTAAACTGCCTATATCTCAACCCATAATGATTTTTTGTTTGCTTGTTTAGTTTTGGTGTTTTCCACCATGTTTCCTTCCCCCACCCAGCTGAGGAGGGGAAGTGATGGCAATAATATAGTGACTTGGCATGCACCCAGCATCCAGCCAAGGTCAACCCACCACAGTTGTTCTTAGAAGGGTTGTTGTCCCCATCTTTGTAGCCTTCCACATTAACTGCTGCCCAAATAGCTTCATCTGTTGACTGCCTCAGCACATTCACACCTGCAGAAGTGACACCAACAAGCTGAATGGTGCTTTGGCTAAACAATTGAGATCTAAAGTTTACATATTTTCAATGGAGGGCTTGGAAAGAAACGTATCTCTTGAATCACTTTAATAGTACAAAATATTTTCCTACAATGAACATCATGTCTTCCTCAGCCTTTTCTTCCAAAGGGTGGTAATACCAAATGAGATGTGATTTAACCACAGGTGAAAGTGAATGAGTCTTCAAATGATAAATGAAACAAAAATCCTTTGTATATTGTTCTTTTATTTTTTTAATGTTTCCAGTATCTGACAATTAAGTTAAACTAAACCGTGTCACTCATGTGTCCAGGAGAAAATGGAAACACTCTCTTTTCCATGATTATGCATTTTCCAGAGTTTGTACTAGCACAATCTTCCTTTTCTGTAAGAAGCTACAACTATTTTATAGTCTATAATTCATGTTTCTGAGCTGCAGCAGACAAAGAATATGGTGGTTTTTTTCTGTCAGTCTATTCACACTCTGTGAATCATATAGGTTTATCTGTAAATAGTGTAATGTAATGTAAAGAAAAGAGAAGGAAACACTGAGATTGGACTGTCTGTGAATGTGATGTGACTTAAAATTAGATCAAAGAATAATGTTTACAAAGGCAGTAGGTATACTAAAACCATCCCTGATGTTCTCCCATCTGCTGCATTAAAGCAGGCTTTCATCCTCCCCAAAGCTGATTATTAAAGGAAGTAGAAATATCCGATACCATAATGAAGAAATGAAAAGATGTCTGTGTGACTAATTCATCTATTTTTAACATATTCTTTATGAACATCCAATGTCCAATACAAAGTTAATATGTACCTGCAGATGATTTTTTTTTTTTTTTGAGATCTTTACCTTCATATACTCCCAAAAGCATCTGACTGAAAAGGCTGAATTAGCACCGTTTTTAATGCTGTGGGAAGTACAGTCAAAGGCATGAGGAGACTTTCACCAGAAGTGACCTCACAAAAAAAAAAAAAAAAAAAAAAAAAAAAAGATAAAATCTCTGCTATATTCTACTCAGAGCTCTTTAGGGAGATTTTGTGAGTTTGCTCTTACAGAATTTAGTTACTATATAAGAATTTGCTTTTAAATTTGCCTCTTGTCACAGAGCTCTGCTCCAATATGCTCGCATTAAAATGATAGTTTGAGGCACACAGAGATAAATCTAAAATCCTGGTGCAAACAAGAAACACAGTAGACAGAATGTCTGCAGAATGCCAGAGCATGCTGTTTCTCTGAAAAAAAAATGTTCATCAAAGAAGCATGGGCAATATAATGTAGCCAAATGCATTACTGGATGTGAAAACTCACTCTTAGAACTGAAGATATGGGAAGTTCACAACATCGAATGAACTCGGTATTCATCAAATTAACAAGGGTACAGTGCTGACTTTTTCTTATGCAATTCAGTAAAACATGGCAATTCCAAAATGTATCTGAATATGCTGCACAATTCCAGCAGCTTTTGGAGGTAGACACTGCAACTTAAAAAACTCACCCTGTCAGATAAGTCCAGAACACTGCATCTTCAAAAGTCAATACCAGAAGTAATAAGGGTGAGAGAAAGTTGCCTCAAGTTGCACCAGGGAAGGTTTAGATTGGATATTGGGGAAAATTTTCTACACCAAAAGGATTGTCAAGCATAGGAAGAGGATGTCCAGGGGTGTGGTTGCGACACCAGCCCTGGAGATGTGTAAAGTTGTGCAGATATGGCACTTTGGGACAGGTTTAAATCCTTGACTTAGCATGTTAGGTGTTAGGTTTGCAGTTAGACTTGATATTAAAGGCCTTTTCCAGCTGAAATGATTCTGTTTTTCTATGAGCAGTGTGATTTTTCCCTCCAAAAGGCGAGTTATGAAACATGTCACACTTGCCCAGCTGCACCATCAACTCTCAGTCACTACTGGATGTGTTCAGCCTGTTAGGCGTCCTGTGATGCTGTCAGCAAACCGGCCCAGCATAAGCCAAGGGAACTGGCAGAAATCTTGGTTGTTTCGATGTGGGGCCATGTATGTGCGGATAAGACATTTGTGGACACCAGCTGGTGCAGCCACATGGCCCTTTGCTTTTCTACATGGATTTTTCAGCTCAGTGAAGATTAGCTCAAGGATCTCTGTGCTCCATAAGCACATCAGTGTCAATGACTTTTTTCCACTTTATCCTCACTGTATTTCACTAGAGAAAAAATTCACATCTGCTCTGTGCCTTATGCAAGTTCTTGTGCTTACTATTACTCCATGTATTTCACACAGGATTCACATGTTCACATTACACATCTCAGTAACCTGCTGTTTCAATCATTGCATGTACTACAAATATTTCAATCCTTTAAAAAATTTCTCAAGGATATGTATTAGATTTATGTGGCAAGATTTTGATGGGGGGCAGTGGAGACTGCAGGGGTTGTTTCTGTACAGAGATCAAGGAATGTCTCTGCATTGGACAGGGACAGTTCCAGCTAGCTCCAAGATGGCCCCAGTGCTGGCCAAAGCTGAGTGAATGAGTGACAACTTTGCGGACATCAAGGTCAGTGAAGAAGGAGGGGGAGGAGGCTCCAGGCACTGGACTGGATTCCCCTGCAGCCCATGGAGGGAAGACCTTGATGAGACTGGCTGTCCCCTTGCAGCCCATGGATGAGGACAATAAAGCACATATTCGCCTACAGCTTATGGAGAGTCCCACAGCGGAGCAGGAGAACACGCCCTGGAAGAAGCTGTGTGCCATGGAGAGCACTGAAGTGGGATCCTGACAGCTCCTGTGGACCTGTGGGGAGAGGAGCCTATGTTGGAGCAGGTTTTCTGGCAGAGCCTGTGACCCTGTGGGGAACTCACACTGGAGCAGTGTGTTCCGGAAGGACTGCATCCTATGGAAGGAACCCATGCTGGGGCAGTCCATGAAAAAATGTAGCCTGTGGCAGGGGGACCCCACACTGGAGCAGAGGAAGAGTGTGAGTAGCAATGCGTTGCAGAGATGAAGTATTATGAACTGACTGTAATTCCTATTCCCCATCTCTCTGCATTGCCTGGGCAAGGGAGAAAGCTGAAGAGTCATGAATGAAAAAGTAAAGCCATGCTTGGGAAGAAACAGGGCTGATTTAGTTTTAGTTCTGTCCTTGTTTCTATTCTATTCTATTTTTTTCAGTGGGCAAAAAAATAATCTTCCTCAAGACAAGGTTGTTTTGCGTCTGAAAGTAACTGGTGAGTGATTTCCCTGTTCTTATCTTGATTCACTAATTTTTTTCCCTTATTCTCTCCCCAGTCACACTGAGGTGGAATGAGAGTGGCATATGGGTGTTTGGCAGCCAGACAAGGTCAATCTACCACAGGATAACATGAGAGTGTCTCACAAAATGGCTAATTTAAAATTAAATACTCATAATACCAAAAGATCACTAATTAAGCTATTGTCCTCAACATGGTTATTAGAGAACTCTGTATAGTGGAGGAACTTTGTTGTGAAAATTACCTCCAATTCTCATAAGTCTATAAATCTTCTGACAAAATAAACAGTGTGTAACGAGTTGCCATGTGTGTAACATTACTTAAACATTTTGCTAATTCTTAAGAAATCAAAGGGGGCAAAAACGACCAAGAGTCATTATGTAGTTCTTATCTCACCACTGCCAGGTTAACAAATTTTTGTACAGCTGAGTAATTAAAGTTTCTACTGCATGGATTTGTTTAAACTTAGTACTTTTATTTATATTAATACCATTAGGCTCTAGTACATATAATTGCACTCATAAACCAGAATTGCCAGAAATGATATAAGATTTGTTATTTCTGCTGTGGAACAAGCAGGCTCAGGCTGATAGGAGCAATCACTGAAGACTGATTAGTGTGTGGTGTTCCAGCCCCACTATTGCTTGCTGTGAGATAATATTTTATTATAAGGATGAATGATATTCACAAAGTACAGAGATAATTAGCTGAAAACCATGTCTACTGATACTCATTCAGCAACATGCCTTTGCTGATGCTTATATCCTGGCCAATTTATCCATTACAGGAAGGAATATAAAAGCAGGTCATCATAAAAATCTTGGAGGCTTTTCCAAGACTGTCAGAAAATACTGCTCATAAACAATAAATACGAGTTGAAAAAAAATCCCTCATTTGCAGAACAACCATAGTGTTTCATTCAGTGTGGCACAAGTGCAGCACTCTACTGACAATTTAGCAGCAGTTTTATGCTGAGTTCCAATTGGCCACTGCAGCTCACAGCTTTCATTATGGTTGCAGTCTAGGTAACTAGCTTAAGCAGCAGTATCAGGCATTCAGGGGAAAAGCACCAATTTGCTTGATTTTCTGTATAAGAGGGGAGGGATGGGGCACTTTTGACACCACCAGGCTTTGCCGCCTAAGTTTAAACAACTATCGTGGAGACAAGATCCTGCTTCTGCAAGCATGTGCTCTGCACTAGGCCTTGACTTTCCTAGAGAATTTAAGGTCCTTGAAGGAAATTTCACCAATCTGTGCAATGTGTGTAATGTACCTTGGTTTTTTATCCCCATGAATAAACTCTGATTTCATAATGCCATATATTTATTTCAGTTAGATTGGTTCTTGGGAAACTGTATGTCAAGGAAAACATCTTGTACTGATAACTTTTGGGTTCTTTCCACAACAATTATTTCAGTGTAGAAATTAATAATGTATATAAAGAACTTGTGATTTTGTTAAACAGAATGTTGATCAAAGGAAGTATTTAAAGTTGGTTACTTCTTTCTTGGATAACAATTTTTCTAAGGTACATACTATGAGCTTGATTTGACATGGTGGACTTTGTGACTTGTTTCAAAAGCCAGCAATCTAACAATGTTAGATTATGTTAGGCATATATCTAGAAGACAATAAAGTCTTCTAGATAATAGCACTGCATTTCTTCAGAGGATTGTGAATTTAAACACATCAGCTTCATAGGAGACCCCTTTCCAATATAAGATCACTTGTTTCATTGTAGAGGTAGCTGAGTGAAATTTCTGCAAATATTCTTTGGTTTTAAATACTACTGGAAAGGCAATCTGAGCTATTTGATGGCACCTCTAATGCATTGAAGTGAAAACATTTTTATAAGCATTTGCTTCTGTTTACATAAAGTTACACAGTTATTCAATGTTGTAACAGAGCCAGTGGATTTTGGTGAGATGACTCAATGATTCCCGAGTTTTTTTAACAGAACTCCCATGTTAACTTGCCAAGATTTACTTTCCCACTAAACCAACAGACAATATACAGTGATAACCTAACCTCACTGGCAAACTAGAAGGAAAGTCATTTCAACAGAAATAGAAAAGGAGATGAAAATCACTCAAAGAGAACTGAAAAAAATCACAACAACAGACTGAGAGTTCAACAGACTTATTGTTGACTTTATTTGTACTGGATCAATGCCAAAAAGAAATTTAGACTTACAGAAACAAAAACAAGAAGTGGCTTCAACCAGGAATATCAGAAATTGATGGTGTCAGGCTGCTTTCTACAGTATAATTCTGAACAATTTTTCTCCTCCTTTTGTCACTGACCTTCAGCTGTCATATGGTCTTTTTTGTAATTTTCACTTGAGCCACTTTACTGACGTTATCAGGCTTATCTCCTTATTTTTCTTCTCCTTAATTCCTTTATCAAAAGCACCACCGTCACACAATAATTCCCTCTCCAGAAGAAGTGGTATTGGCTATTTGATTTTCTTATAGGCAAAAGAAACTGAGCAATCACATCCACATGTATTCAGTGGGGATCAAAGGGAAAATTAGGGGCTACCATAACTCTAACAAACTATCAATATATTTTCTCAGTTGTATAATATATCTCTTTCTCTGACATAATGATTATTTTGCCTATTCAATTTGACTTTATAGTTCCACCTTTATTTCTACATACCTTACACTGAAAAAGGGAAGGAGGAGGTGAAAATAATAGTAATAATTCATGACTATAGGTTGAATTGAAATATAAAGGTAATGATGATATAAAATATAGAGAAAACATTCTAAGATGACCAAAAATAAGTGTAAGTGGACGTGACAAAAACCCTAGTCTTGTGCAATGCAAAGACTTCAAAAGAACTGATTTCAGGCAGGAAAGCAATATTGGTATTGTAGTCAATTAAAAAAAAAAATAGAAGAAAGGAAGAATTTAAAAAATAGAATCAATTTGTTCAATTATTAACTTCCATGAAGTGTGTATTTAAAATGTAAACACAGCTGATGAAAAATGGAAGTGGAAGAATACTCCAATGTAAGATTATTCTTTCCTTCTGTGTAAGAATGCTTTACTCAGAAATGCTGGAAAAGAGTAAGAGAAGCCATAAGATGTGGCAGAGGTTTAAGAAAATATGGGTCAAGGAAAATGTATGTATAATGATGTTGATTTTTTAAGCAGTCCATAGGATTTTCATGATGGAAATGTTATAAAAGAAATGCTTACCCCAAAAACTGACTCTGTCTTAAAAACTGAGGTAATTTTGAACATTGACATTGATGTTCATGTTTAAAATACCAAGAATGGCATCAACATAATAAATTGATGATTCACTCTGGTATGATTCTGCCTAGTAATCATTTCTTCTATTGACCTCAATCCAGAGCTCAGATAAAGGAAATAAATAAATAAATAAAGACATAAACACAGACTCAACTGCAACCAACAGATAAGAGTATTTAAATTCTGATTGGTGGTTTCTTCAATGGATTTAGGGAAAGACAGGACAGAATTCCTTAACAGTCAGTGCTCTAAGTGGAGTGCGATGTGTCACTACATTTCACTTATCTGTGCTTTCCAAAATTGTCATAACAAATCTTAAGTCAAAAGGTTGGAATGCTTGCAAGAACTCAGAAAGATACTCCATCTTGAACAAATACAATTTTTTAGCTGACAATAATGACTATCACAGAGTCCTTGAAACTGGGAGGGACCTCTGGACATTGCTTAATCCAAGCCACCAGCTCAGAGCAAAGTTGGCTGCAACAGGTTGCTCAAGGCCACGCACAGTTGGGCTTTGAATGTCACCGGACAGGAACTTTGCAACCTCTCTGGGCAAGCTGTTCCAGTATCTAACCATCCTAACAGTAAATACATGTTTTCTAATGTTCAAGTAGAATTTCCTGTGTTTCAACTTGCACCTCTCACTTTGTATGCTGTCACTGAACACTACAGGGAAGACACGAGGTAGCAGCATGGTCTGTAAGCTGCTGACTTTTACAGAACCACATGGTGGTTCTACAGCATTTGCTGAATTCTGAATTCCTCAGGAAACAACAGTTCTTGGTATTCAGTTTCCCTAGCAAGAAATGGGGTTTTCTGGCTCACACTTGTGCTGAGTTTTCTTATGCAGAGAAGCTCCCTTGCAGGGATACTAAGCTGTCATCTTGCCTCTGCAAGATAGGAACCATCAGCCTACGCAGAGCTCAGAACCCTAACCTCCAATTCCATAAATGCACAAAATCTTTCTCTACTTGTAACATCAAAATAGGGTTACCTTGCGTACCCATTTGGGAAAAACAAAGATAATTCATTTGTTAACCTGAATTAGCTTGACTAGAGCAAGTTTGGAAATCAGGGCAGACAAATGAAGATGCAGTGGAACGCATGTCAACATAATTTTCATAGCTAATGAGAACCTACAGCCCAAGGCACAGCTTTACGGCCTGCTCAGAGGCTGATGTTGCTCCACCTTCACACTGCTGCTACCCTAACCTGCCTGAGGAGTAACACAAGCCATTTGACAAAGTCAGGGAAACACATCTTTGGAAAGTGGTTTACTACTTCAGTGAGGTGGACTTTAAACAAGGATGGCGGGGAACAGTGAAAACACTTGAAAAGGAGTGGAGGCCTGAGGGGAAATGAAGAGGCACCCGGAGGAATCCATATGGATGGAGGCACTCTCATTACTGCTATGGAAGCTGCGTGACGAGAGATCTGCAAGTGTCTGCACACCACGTGGGAAACAAGCTGGAGAAATTAAAGACTGCCTATGAACTGTTCCAGAGCTGTGGTCTCATTAGGATTGCAGATATGTAATGGGGTATGACTCATGAATGGAGTGCTACAACAGATGGATATAGGCCCTTTAGCATGGATAGGGCAGGCATGCAAGCAGGAGGGTTTGAATTTAGTGCAATGGAGCAGTAAACATGCATGGAACTTTACCTTGGAGCAAAGAGCAAGCTGGTCTAGGACAGACCAACATAGGCGATGTCATAGTGAGCATCTGCTACAGACCACCTGATCAACAAACCTAAAGCCCTCACAAAACCTTCTAAAAAGTAAAAGTGAGATGGATAGCAGAACTACAGATCTGGACTTCAAGCATATCAGGTTTTAGCTTCTTCTGGAATCTGTTTGGTGGAGGCACATGAAAAAAACTGCCCTATATAGCCAGGAAAGCTAGCTCGTTTTCAAGGACAGCAGTCCTTTCCAAAGTGCAGACAGTCTAGTAATCCTGGGAGATGGCCAGCATAGACGAACAGAGAACACATGACTGAGCTTAAATGCAAAAATGAAATACACAGAAGGAAGAAGTGGGAAGCAGCGACCTGGGAGAACTGCAGAGATACAGCTCAAGCATACAGATTTGAAATGAAAGCCAGAAGTTGAAACTGGAGTTGGAAAGAGAAGAGAATGTAAAAGGCAACAAGAGAGGTTTCTGTAAATATACATGCAGCAAAACGAAGACAGAGAACTATCTAATCTCACTTTCCAATAGGCAAGGAAACAAAAGATAAATGATGCAGAAAAGACTTAAAGCCACTTCTGTCTCAGTTTAGCGACAGGATCTGCTCTGAGGTTCAGCAGGTCCCTAAACCTGGCAGAAGTCAATGGGAATTAAACCATTACCCACAGCAGAGGAAAACTGACTTAGAAATCACAAAAATAATTCTGACATGCAAAAGTCAGTGTGATGACATTGGGGCACCTGAATACACTGAGGGAGCTAAGCAGTATCATTACAGGAATATTCTTTATATTCAAAGGTCCATTTTTATTGAAAAAATATTCCTGATGATTGAAAAAAGGGGCAAAAATAAAAAGCCATGCACCCCCTAAAAAAATTAAGGCAGGAAAGTATAGACAAAATTAACTGAACAATGGAAGGATCACAGTATCATGAATCACATGAAATGAGTTTGTGGACGGTATTAAGGATCTTATCTAAATCTTATTAAGCTCAGTAAATCTAAGAGTCTGGAAAACTAAAGCCAAGATCTGAATATAAGACCTGGAGTCACATCCATTCTGTTTAGCAGAAGAAACTCACACAAAACCCAGCTCCTCCCCTCAGATCTGAGTTTCCCCGCCTGGGAACCAGATGCTTTGTTCAGCATCAGACCACAGAAAAAATCAACACATGAACAACAAAGAGGTTTGAAATCAAGTTTGGATTCAAATCCAAGCTGACATCACATCACAGAGATAATCATAACTTTAGACATTTCCTTGCTCTTCACTGAGAGAGTCTCCATCTCTCCTGCTATATGCCATTACTGGGATATGTGCCACAGATGTGCATAACCTTCATTGGTTGAATGCTACGGAGGCAGAGTTAATGCTTGCTTAGATAAATTCCACATCAAATTTCTTTCCTTTGACATTTCTTTGTACTCCATGAAGAGTCATAATGAAATGCAAATCCTCTGCATGTTCTTAGTGCAGACAGATGTTGAACTGTACCATGACAGTCATGTGACTGACATGGATTTCACCATGCACATAGCTTTCAGTCAACTTGACAGCTTATTCCCTTCATGCCTAGAAGGTTTTGCATTGCTCCTTGGCTACTTGAACTCCTGGGCTAATTTTAGCCCAGTAGGTTGGGTTAATTAAATACTCTGAAAAACTAGGTAAGATGCAAATCCCAATGTTTTCGTTCTACCAATAACACAAATAGAGAGGTTACACACAGTATTTAAGTCTTACAAGTCTGTTATTTCATAAAAATTACAAAAGTGTTACTTATATATGTAAACAAAATTTAAAATATTTGCTAACACTTCAGAAAGAAATAAATACTGATTGACTTATCAATTCAAATCTTATTTTGCAATTATTTTTATGAGTCGGTTCTTGCATTTATGTTGCTTAACTTAAGGTTACCATCTGCTCTACTTTCTTGACTGAAACAGGGTTTATTTTGCATTCCGGGGGAAAAGAGTTTGCTGTATTGTATGCAGTTTCCTTAAGCATCAGGATAATTTGATTCCTTGTGTTCACATGTAAAGGTTTCCTGAGAAAATGTTTAGACTTTTCTTCAGTTTTGAGCACAGTATTACAGATCCCTCAAATTCCCTTTGAGATCTAAATATGTTTATACAGTTTGTTCACACTTAATTTCTGAAATACAATGGGGACAGGCCTTTTAAAAGTCATGAATCATCTGTCAAAATCCTTAGAAGTTCATGTCTGTATCCTGAAGGGATAGTACGCCTCATCTCAACTTCAGAACAAATGACAACACCATTGCAATGATTCGCTTTCTTTTTCGCTCTATTACAAATTATGAAAATGAGAGCATACAGGAAATTTGTTGGTGTAATACACAAAACACACAAATGAAATTTCAGCGACTTCTGGGTCCAGTGATGACTTTGTCATGAAATAATGGATCTAGGAACCTATTTTAGATAACTTCTAATGCCAGTCTACTGCAGAAACACTAAACCAGCTTTCTTGCATTATTTGTGGTATAAAAGGCTGTATTTGTTATTCAGCAGTTCAATCAGACTTCAGGCCTGCCAACTCAAAGCTGCATTTCATAGTCAAACTCAGATTAGCTTGTGTGAGGAGAAAATGTTAACAAAATATGAGAAATAAATTAGTGTGACAGCTTTAAAAGATTGTTCTATTTTCCTTTCTTCCCTCAAGAAGCAGAAAACTGTTCTCTCCAAGACTTAGGAAACAAAAATATATTGTCTGTGTAATACAATCATAGATAGTAAGAATTTTTCAGTTAAGGAACAACTCTTTACAAATATGTATTACCAAAAATTAGTCCATGACATTGGCTTTGCACAGGGAATTACTACATGCTTTGGTCAGAGGAGGCTTACCTTCCTCCAAGAGTGAGACTCTGACCCAGGGAGCACTGTATGTGACCGCCACTGCCACTTACTACCCCTCACTCCATCATCACTTGTAGGCTCTCTAGCCTTTATGTAAAGGTACAGGGATTAAACTTTGTTTTCTCATGTCCCAGATCAAGTATTTCAAGAAAAATTTTAAAAACCTATCATATTTTGAAGCATACACTTAATTCAACATGTAAACTTCATCCTTCCTCCTGCAGAGATTCTGTGGAGACAGAGCAGCGCAGCACAAAAATCATTCCAACGCCATTGAGTTAAAGCAACTGTTTCTTTTCAAACCTTGCTCCAGCCATATATTTTGGATAGAGGGGGCAGAGGATTTCTGTTAAACATAGCTGTTTCTTTGCGTTGCCATATGGTCTATCATGGCAATCAGTTTCTCTGTCAAACTACACGCAGCATCTTCACCTCTATGTCAAGGTTTGAAGACAGGAGATTTAGCAAGTCCTAGCTCTCTGGCTGTATTCTGAAACAGATCCTGCCCCCAGGGAATTTTCATTTAACCTATTGCAAGGGTTCACTCTAGGCTTTAGTAAGGAGCATGGTGTGGAGCATAAGGGTATGGATGTGAGATTTAACCCTTATAATCACAAGTTTAATATAGTATTTCAATTCAGACATATAATGATGAGCATTTTGCTTGTAGTCAATTCAGAAACCTTGAACTGTATTCCTTAATCATGAGGTTTTATTTTTGGTTTAGTTTGTTTGGTTTTTTTAACATTTTATTCTAGTTGCTTAGTGGAAACACATTTTTTTTAGCTAGACCTGAAACCTATTCAGATAGGAAACGTTATGCATTCTGACAAGGAGTTCTGCAATTAGCCTTACTTCATACTTGCATTTTAGTACTAAAATTAAACTAGAGCTTCTGCCTCTTGGTTATCTTTTTATGCAAAAGAACTGGAATGCGGGAAAAGAGGAAATATCTATTTTCTTTCATCAATTAATATATTTTGTTACCTAAAATTGTTGTATTTTATTTCACAGTTATCAGCTAAAGAAATTTGTACACTGCTATCATTATGCATGGCTCTTAAGCCTCTCATCAGTTCACTGTTTACAGAGACTCTTTTTTGAGATTTGTATGTGGTGAGTTTTGGTAACTACACTGTTTATGTCAATGGCACATGCGAAATAATAAAATAACCCTGTATAGTAAAAAGCCAAAATTTCACTTGTGCAGTCATGTATTCCTGGAGGAAAAAAAAAAAAAAA